>CP128323.1:11672172-12209672 GCA_030345155.1 Vitis x doaniana
GTAGTCATCAGAATCATCAAGGCACATGCCTTCCTTGTCTTCTAGCATTAGATGCTCTTTGGGGACGCTCCTCACACAAAGAAGCGATAACAATGTCTTGCCTATCCATCTGATCCCGAATATCATTAAACACCACGTTCATGTGTTCAAATTGTTGTTGCATAGCTTGCAACATGAGGGATGACTCCTCTCCTCTTTCCCTATTTGATGTTTCGCCCCTGGAAGACATATTTTTGAAACTACAAAGAAATGTTAGAAATAATTCCTCACAACACTCCCTCACATGTTTGCACTCAAATTATGTCACTCACTCGTGTTTGACTCTTAAATTGGCTTTTTCCCGATATTTGTCTCACACTCTCTTACATTTTTCTACTCGTGGCTTCCTCTTTTCAATTTTGCTTAAACAAATAAACTTGATCAAGAAATTTAACTTGTAGTATTGAAACTAACACTAATGGCAAGAAAATATGACAGAAAAACTAAATCAAAGGAAGAGGACAAAAAATAATAATATTTTGATTTGAGAGAATTAAAACTATACACAATTTTTATTTTTATTTTTGAGCTTGGTGCACGATTTTAACCTAGTGCACGTCACAAAATAAGAATGAGGAATAAAGAACACAAAAGGAACAAGATAGGATGATAATAGGAAACAAAAGATAAAGGGATAGAAAACTGATTTTAGAACCTGTGCTCTGATACCATATGATGCGAACCTCAATCGACACACTTTGAGACCCAACAAACAGTGTTGGAATAAATGCCTAAGAAAGCTAAAAAACATATTTTTTATAAAACCTTGACCCAACGTTTATAAGTGAAATGCAAACCAAAAGTATAAGTAACAAACCTTGACCCAGTGATTACAATGGAATCACGAACTGAAGGTATAAAGTTTGAACACCACAAGGAAGAATCTCTGATAAGTTCACAGTTCTTGAAGAACCAAAAGAAGAGCAAAGCCTCACATTTTCTGATTTTTTTTATTCAATCATCCTATATAACAATGAGTGCATGCTATTTATATGTCATGACTGAAAAAAAACGTAGTAAATATTAAAACCCTAAATAAAAGTTGATTTGGTCTGAAATTAGCAAATCCAAAATAGGAAAATAGCTAAAAAATGTTCTAAATAATAAAAACCTAAAATTAAGGTAGATTTGGCTTGAAATTAGAAGCTCTAGAATAGGAAAAATGTCTATTAACTGATATGGAGCTAGAAAGTCAATCAGTCATTAATCCACACCATAAATCATGCCTAATCAAGCCAGACTCGCCCTTAATAGCTTGGATTAAATTTATTACACCTTCATCTTCCTTTGGGCCAAGCTTGGAATATCTTGCATTAGAATCAGCCCAAATCTCTTGAATTAGCCCATTAAGTGCTTTTTTGATCTTCTTGGATCTTGTTTTAGTAATAGGCCCAATTGGAACATGCAATGGATCCTTGAATGCTTGTTGATTCTCATCACACAACTTATTTTATTTTATTTTAAAAAGTCCTAAAAAAATGTGACTCCGTAGTTTTGGAAAAGCATGTCTTCGAAAAGTTCAAGTATGGGTCTTGGTCTAGGGATCAGGTTACCTATTGGGAAGGTACCTAAAAGAGATAGAATCCCTCTAAGCCCTAAAAAGGTCTTTACTTCTAACTTAAGGGAAGTATGACAATTAATTAGTTGATTATGGATACCTAGATAGGCTAAAGTGATTTTAAAATTTTGCTAATTCTAGCATGCCAAGCAAGGATTCAAATCACAAACATAAAAAAAGGATAGTAAGTGTACCTAGACTTCTTCTTAGCCACTATCACAAGACATCAAAGTTAGTTTGACAATATAATACAACATTCCTCATGCATTCAATCCATTCAAATAATCAAGCCATAAATCAAAGTAATCAAGACAACATCAAACATGAGAGTGGTCACAAACAAATTTTGCATATTTACATAATTAAAAAGACAAAAAGTGTAAGGGACATACCTAGAGAGCACACATAACTTACAATGTGCTTGCATGTAGCTAGAGAGGGTTAGCTCATAAGTAATAATAGATAACTATGACAATAAACCCTAATATACATGGTATATATACAACTCAAATGTAATAATGGTATGAGTCTAAGAAAACAACAACCATCACGTAGGACATGCACACAAGCTCATTATTAAATTTAAACTAATGCTCAAGATAGCTATAATTATCAAAATTAGTGACTAAGACAAAAATATATAGCAAGGGACAAAACAGTTGCATTCACTTAAAAAATCCTAAACAAATATCTAAAAACATTATTTTGTCTTAAAAAAAAAAAAATCAAATAACATCCTCTTTATGTCTACATTAGAGAATAAAAGCCAAAACCGAGTCAAGATATACCAAACAATAACTAGGTTAAAATATAAGTTAAACACTATACAGAATTTATAGCATGCCATCATAATAGAAGCTTTCACAAAAACACTATATAGAATTTCCAGCATGCCATCATAATAGAAGCTTTCACAAAATAAATGTTAAAAAAATATCTAGCATGCAAATTAAATTGCAAAAAAAACAAAAAAAAACTGAGAACATCTACTACATGTCTAATCTATGATCCACATGGCCAAACAATCATTCAAATAAAAAAATTGAATAAAAATGCACAAAAGTTTCAGAAGATCTAGAACTGAGCAAAAAACAATGACATACATATACTGAATTTAAAAAAAAAACGTGTGAAGGTCTCCTAACATCATACAAAAAAAAATCATACATGTTATTAAAGTGTCTAAATTACACAAAAAATAAATCTAGGGTCAGGAAGCATTCCAAACTATTTTTAAAACACTCAAACTCATTAGCTTTCCAGAATCAATCATGTGCAATGGATGCAAATTTGAAAAAACATATTTCCCTCTAGAAAACATACATTTCAATATTATGTGTCAAAACTCAAATTCAGGAAGTAAAAAAATTAGGAAAAATATCAAAACAAATTTATAGAGTTATTTAATAATTTATTTTCATAGAAACATTTCAAGTGTCCAGAATTGGGTGAAAACATAACCACCTGAAACACTCATTCATATCTTTTATTTCAAAATTGCTTTTTAACTCAAACAAAGTTCTAAATTTATGTCCAAGATGCCTACACTATCATACAATCATTATGAAAATTTAGAAACATCGTAAATAGATCACATCGAATTTTCTTTTTAAAGATGTAGTAAATTGAACAAGTCAATGGTAAAAGGCTTTTGAAAAATGATTTTATGTAGGGGTTCCACCAATTCCCCAATTGATATACATAAATCTAACCTATGGATTCCCATCTATTTGGGGCTATAAGCTTGGATTCACGTTTGACTCAACCAAATTTTTATTAAAAATAAAAAGGTGCAAATTGAATGAGATATAGTTACATATTTTTGAAAAGAAAAAAAAAAAAAGAGATTTTAATCATAAGGATTCTTGATGAATTTTTAAAATAGATTTTCAAAGGAATATTCTAAGAAAAATATTTTCTTTTAAAATGAAAGAAATTGATTTGAAATAACAAAATATAAGAAACAAAATACCAAGCAAAACAAAACAAAACAAAATCACAAAGTAAAATTTTGGACAACCAAGGAAACTAAAGTGGTGAGATAGGGACCAATCATCATTATTTTCCAATGGCCTCTGAACAAAAGAAAACTACCAAAGCAATAAACTATTAATATTTAGATCAAATAAGCTAATGGAATATCCATCAAGAATTAGCAACTAGGATTCAAGAAGCACATAAATTGAGAATAACAATCAAGAATTAACATAAGATCAACTAAACACAAAAATGCCTCTAGACTAAAAAAATAAATTGGGACTATATTAAATCAGGATTAAACTTTATCTAATGGGATTAATTAAACTACTGTATAAAATCATAAACACATCCAAAGTAAAGAATAAATTAAAACTAAATTAAATCATAATTAAAAACATGAACTTTATTTAATAGGATTAATTAAACTACTGAATTACAATTACAAACACATCCAAACTAAAAATAAATAAATTAAATTATAACTAAACTAAATCGAAATTAAAAAATATAAACTTTATCTAGAAGGATTATTTAAATCAACGAATTAAAATTACTAACACATTTAAACTAAAAGATAGATTAAAACTAAACTAGATTAGAATCTAAAAAAAAACATGAATTTTATCTAACAAGATTAATTAAACTAATGAATCAAAATCCCAAACGCATCCAAATTAACAAAAGAATAAATTGAAGCTAAACTAATTTAGAATTAAAAAATGAACATTATTTAATAGAATTATTTAAACTAATGAATTAAAATCACAAACATACTTAAACTAAAAGATAGGTTAAAACTGAACTAATTTAAAATTAAAAAATATAAAATTTATCTAATAAGACTATTTAGACTAATGAAATAAAATCACAAACACGTTTAAACTAGCAGATATATTAAAAATAAACTAATTCATATTAAAAACATGAACTTTATCTAATAGAATTATTCAAACTAAGAATTAAAATCACAAACACACTTAAACTAAAAGATACGTTAAAAATGAATTAGTTTAGAATTAAAAAATATAAACTTTATCTAACAATATTATTTAAACTAATGGATTAAAATCACAAGCACATTTAAACTAATAGATAGATTAAAAATAGACTAATTCAAGATTAAAAACATGAACTTTATCTAATAGAATTATTTAAATTAATGAATTAAAATCACAAACACATTTAAACTAATAGATAGATTAAAAATAAACTAATTTGAGATTAAAAACATGAACTTTATCTAACATGATTATTTAAACTAATCAATTAAAATCACAAACACATTTAAACTAAAAACTAGATTAAAAATAAACTATTTCTAGATTAAAAACATGAACTTTATCTAATAGAATTATTTAAACTAATAAATTAAAATCACAAACACACTTAAATTAAAAGAATAAATTATAACTAAATTAAATCGTAATTAAAAATATCAACATAATTAATTAAACTAATAAATCAAAATCACAAACACATCCAAGTTAAAAAAATAAGATTAAAACTAAACGAAATCGAAATTGAAAACCGGAACTTACCTATCTCGCATCGTTGATCCTCCCTACGAATGTGTGTCCTTTCGATGCTGAGATGCAGCCGTGCAAAGTGAGGTCTCAGCAGTGTCCCCAGAAAAATCTTCAACAGTGCTCCTTGCTATCCCTCGGATGTGTGCTGTCGTGTATGGAGAATGGTGCGCCTAGTACCTCCCACTCAAAGCAGCGTGATCTTCCTATAAAAATAGGTGTCGTTGTGAGTAATGGAGACGACTCCTCAATATGGCAACATGTGTCTTTATATATATATATATATATATATATGGAAACAACGTTGATACTTATCAAGGAAAGAGATTTTTATTATTATTTTTTTTCTTTTTAAATTTGACATTGGAAAGTGGCTTTGAGGGGCAAAGAGAAAAAATGAGAGGTTTCCAAAAAAAGAACTTGGAGCACGCATTGAAGAGGATAGAGAGTTCATCAGGGTCATAGGGGTCCAGTAAAAGAAAAGGGGAGCTCGTTGGTCTTTGGAGAAGCAAAGGACTCCCAGGTATGTTCATTGTGAACCATGCATTTTCTCATTTTGGATACTACCCAACTTGATTCTCTGTTAAATTCTAGGTTGTTCATACATCTTTTTTCCTGTCTTTTCTTCCTTTGCTTCTTTGGTTTGACTTGAAAACTGGTAAGGCTCTTTATCATGTTCATTGTGAGGCATCTAGAGTTATTGACTGCACTTTTGCTTTGAATTTGTTTGTGGTTTTTTCAACTAGTTTGAGCCCATTGAAAAATCATGAGACGTGGCTTAATTTGATTTTTATTTTGCTTGTTTATTCTCTTCTTGTTTCCTATATTCTCCATTATACTTGTTTTTGCCTCTTCCTCCTAGTTTTCTAGTGACTGTTTTACAAATGTTTCATATGAGTTGAGATTCGGGAGGATAAAGATGGGAAGGCCATGTGCCAGAAGAAGCCTAAAGGAGATGTCAATGAGAAGAGTGGAGAATAGGATGATCATGATTCGTCTACTGATGCTATATTTGAGCATGAGGAAACTGAGGTGGATGAACATAAGATAGCACTCGGTGCCTATTAACAGAAACTAGAGCATACGTTGGGAATATATGAGAACTATCATGCTTGCCTTCATGGTATGCCTTCATACCATACCTTCCATTACTAAACTCGTGTTGTATGAATGAAGACGAGACTTCTTCTTCTATGGATGAGTAGTTTGAGAGCTTCACCTGTTGGTTGGAAAGTACGGAAGCTTACGCGAATGGGTGCAAGCCATTGCCTTGGAGCTCGAGTCTGACACTGGGCTCATACATGCGATCTTTCTTCTAGTAAACCAGTCTCACTGTGTTTCAGAGATTTAGAGAGGGCTAGGAGTTAGATCGTCATGATGAAGGAGTTTTACAACCTACTTGCTTTGGTTATTCGGAATGCCTCTAGTAGAACTATCAGTCCGTGATTATTTGGTTTCAAGGAAGAAAATGAGACCAGGGGGTCCCTCAAATTTGGTCATGTTCTTCCATGAATGATTTGGTCCGACTGTCAATTCTTATTAGAGGGACGTCCATTCTGATTTTGGATCTGGACTACTATATAAATGATAGAAGAGCCTTCCTTAAGACAATGTGCTTTCTGATGGATCCCAATAACCCGAAGATATGTTTCATTCAATCTCCTCAGAGATTCGAAGGTGTGTATATTCTACTTAAAGCTTAAACACACCCTTGTTTAGTTGGGTTTTAGAGTTCTAGCTCTTCTACCTATATGCGTCTATTTTGGAGAACTGGGTATCACGTGAATGAATTCAATTTGGGGTTTTTCTTAGAACCTTGAGCTTTCGGGTTTAAGTATTTTTTTTTTTTCTTTTTTTTTTTAGTTTTGGTAAACCAAACTTCATTATTTAAACCACCTTGAAGTCAATATTTTACCCCATTTGAGTTTGTGATGATACAGTCATCCAATCTTCTCTTCAGTTTGTTTCATCGGACTTCAGCTTGCCAGAGATCTAAAATGCTTAAGGAGTTCCAGATGCACTCTCTTTCTCACGTGCATGCAACCTGCATGTGTAGCCACCATAGTGTACGCGTGGCTAGTTCTTGCTTATCCTCAGCCCTGGTATCCTCAACTCCCCACTTTCTATCACAAGCCTTATCAACATGTACTCCAAGTGTAATCAAATGAACTTTGCTTTATCAATCTTCAACGACCCCACCCATGAAATAAATGTGTTTGCTTTCAATGCAATCATATCTAGGTTCATCACTAATGGTTTTCTCGAAGAGGGGTTTGAATTCTGTCAAAAGATGCAGAATGAGGGTGTTATTCCAGGTAAGTTCACCTTCCCATGTGCAATCAAAGCTAGCCTTGATGTTTTGGAGATTAAAAGGATTCATGGGTTGTTGTTCAAATTTGGATTGGAATCGGATGTCTTCATTGGTAGTGCTTTGGTAAATTGTTATTTGAAATTTGGTCTGATGAAGCATGCACAAGTAGCATTCGAGGAGTTGCCAATCAGAGATGTCGTGCTATGGAATGCTATGGTTAATGGGTGTTCACAGATTGGTCAATTTGAGATGGTGTTGGAGACTTTTAGGAGGATGAACAACAAGAGTGTTGTTCCAAGTAAATTTACTGTTACTGGGGTCTTATTAGTTTTTACTGTGATAGAAGATTTGAATAATAACAGAATAATTCATGGGTTTGCTAGAAAATAGGGTATGATTCAGGTGTTGCTGTTTCAAACTCATTGATTGATATGTATGGGAAATGCAAGCGCATTAAAGATGCATTGGAGATTTTGGAGATGATGAGAGAAAAGGATATATTCTCATGGAACTCAATTGTATTTGTTCATGAGTAGTGTGGTGATCATGATGGAACTCTAAGGCTTCTTGATAGGATGCTAGGTGTAGGGATTCAACCTGATTTGGTCACAGTCACAACTGTCCTTCCAGCTTGCTCTCATTTAGCAGCATTAATGCATGGTAGAGAGATCCATGGGTAAATGATTGTTAGAGGGTTGGGAAAGGATGGTAAAGATATTGATGATGTTTTACTGAAGATGCATTTAATGTAGAGTCACTGTTTTCATAATCCACTGGTATATATGATACCTTTGGGAATCCAAAGGTACTTCCTCAAATTAGAGATCAATACCAAGTTGACTTTCCAACTCTTAGTATAGAATCTAATTATCCTTGTCTTACAATACCCAACTGACACTGCAACAGTGGCTGGCACTCCTCGCTATTTTTTATTGGGATTGCCCATACCAATTATGTGAGTCACTAACGAAATTGAGAACATTGGACATGAACCTCTGGAACTTCATGGTGCCAAATAATGGAATCCATTGAACCAACTCATGCAAAATCAATTGGGGAATTGGTGGAACCCCTACATAAAATCATTTTTTCAAAACTCTTCCTTACTGCCAATTTTCACTCAACCATTGACCCTTTAGATTTAAAATTAGTTTCAGTAACTTTAGAATATTTTTTAAAAATTTCCAAAACTTGTATGATTTTCCTCACTTCTTGAACTTGAATTTAAAAATTCGTTTGAGTTAGAAAGCAATTCTAGAATAGAAGATATAAACAAGTTTTTAGGAGGGCTTTGTTTCTACTCAATTATGGACCCCCGAAATCTTTTTCTAAAAATAAAATAATAGATGACTTTTTAATTTTGATTCAATATTTTTTTCTTAATTCTAGACTTCTTAAAATTGATCTTAGACATATAAAATATTAAAAAAAATATGCATTTTTGAGGGAGATGATTTTTCAAAGTTGTACCTACTGTACATAATGGAATTTGCATATCTGATTAGTTGGAGTGTTTTAAAAATATTTTTGAGTACTACCCGACCCTGGATTTATTTTTTCTGTGATATGTGAACGATGTGTTTTATTTTTTATATGGTTTTATGTGATCAATTTTTTTTTTAATTCGTTTATGCATGTCACTATTTTTTTACCTAATCTGGACCTTCTGGAACTTTTGGGTGTCTTTGTTGTAATTTTTCATTCGAATGAGTGATTGGCTTTTGGTATCTTGTTCTAGATGTGTAGGAATTGTTTCCTGAAATTTTTTGTGATTAAATTCCACTCCAAGACATTTTTTTAGAAATTGTTTTGTGATGCTCCCTTTACTAAGGGTATGCTAATGGTCTTGTACTTTACTTGAATTTGTTATCTATTTTTGGAGTCATTTGACTTATCTTGGCTCAATTTTATCTTTGGTATTGTATATTAGACATAATGAATATGTTATATAATTTATACTTGCCCTAACCACTCTAGCATTTTTTGGGGAATCTTATAAATTATGCATATTATCCAAGTATGCTCTTTATCACTTACTTTTCGGAATTTTATGAACATGCATGTTGTTGTGAGCCATATCTATGTTTGATGTAATCCTTGGATGCTTAGATGTATGCTTGATTTTCTTTGATTAAATACATGTCCTATATTTCTGTGCTAACTTTAACGTCTTATGATAGCACTTGAGAGGCAGTCCAGGTACACATCCTAACCCTCCTTTACGATTGTTATTTGATTTCTTTTTTAGCATGCTAGTTTTGAAATCACCTTAGCCTACCTAGGTATCTTCAATCAATTGATTAATTGCCACTTTTCCCTCGACTTAGTCATTAGAGACCTCTTTAGGTCTTAGAGGGGTGCTACCTCTCAGAGGTACCTTCCTAACAGGTAACCTGATCCCCAGACTAAAACTCGGGTTTTTCAAGAGTTGCTTTTCTAAAACTATAGAGTCACTTTAGGGTTTTCTTTCATATCTTATTTTCCATTTTAAAATAAAATAAAATAAGTGGTGACTCCAACTTTTTCAAAACTAATTTTTCACTTGGGACACATGTGAAATTTGTGGGTCCAGACAAATCCTTGAATGAGAGATCAAGAATGGTGCGATACTTTAGGATGTCTCTAGGAAACCCTCTCTAGAGAATGTGTGACCTTTCCTTAGTCACTTAATGATCTCTAACCCTTTAAGGGTTAATATGAAGGTATTTATAGGCAAAAGCCTGAAGAGTCTCAATTTTGGAAGGTTTCTCAATTGAAATAGCGTGAAAAGCTCGATAGAATCTATATGATAGCTCGAGCCAACTCACTGATCGCATGAGTGCCTCAGGTTCTTGAGCGGTCTTGAGCACTTGAGCATTCTAGGTCACTTGAGTGGTCATGCTTTACTTCAAAAAAAAATTTTAAATCATTTTAAGTTTAAAATAAAAAATCGATGCTCTTTAATACCTCAACCTAGCCTAATTTGCCACAAGTCAAACCTCTTTAGATATACCTATGACTTCCTGATTTGATGAACAACAACTCTTGATTTCAATGGAGAGCAAGTCATTATCTAAAAAGACTTCTATGGTTAAACATAAAAAAGAACAAAATTGCCAACATATAGACAAGACTTCTTGTCCTAACAACTTGTATCTTTTCTTAGTGTGTGCTATGGGTTTTTTCTTTTTTCTTCTTTCCATGCCAAATTAAGAGAGATCAAGAATGCTGCTATAACAAGTTCTCTAGTGGAACAATCTCAAGTGAAATACATATCTCAATTAGAAAATAAAGAGGACTCGTAGCTTAACAATCTTAATTTAACTTCTTTTTTTTCCATTTCTGGGCAACCAAACACAACATGAATTACAGAGAAAAATCGTAGTTAAAATAAAAATTCATGTTTACAAGAAACATATTATTAAAACTAGATGGAGTATCTTTTCAATAAAAAAAACTAGTATTATGCCTTTTTTTTTTTTTTTACTTTTCTATTTTTATAAGAAGCAAATATTTGAGTTGAAGCTTGGTTACAAGTTAGTCACAAAACCCATTTTCCAAGCAACAAATATTAAAGACTGTTGTGGACTCGCATTTTTCACGTGCGTCCACTTGTCGATGAGACTCATTTTTTAAAATGAAAAACTATTTTTGGAAAAGTTGGAGTCACGACTTATTTTATTTTATTTTAAAAGGGAAAATAAAACAAGAAAGAAAAACCCTAAAAAATGTGACTCCATAGTTTTGAAAAAGCATGTCTTTGAAAAGTTCGGGTCTAGGTCTGGGGATCAGGTTACCTATTAGGAAGGTACCTCAAAGAGATAGCACCCCTCTAAGCCCTAAAAAGGTCTCTACTTGCTAATTTAAGGGAAGTAGGACAGTTAATTAGTTGATTATGGATACCTAGATAAACTAAAGTGATTTTAAAATTTTGTTAATTCTAGCATGCCAAACAAGGATTCAAATCACAATCATAAAGAAAGGATAGTATGTGTACCTGGACTTCTTCTTAAGCACCATCACAAAACCTCAAAGTTAGTTTGACAATATAATACAACATACCTCATGCATTCAATCCATTCAAAAAATCAAGCCATAAATTAGAGCAATCAAGACAATATCAAACATGAGAGTATTCATAAACAAATTTTGCATATTTATAGAATTAAAAAGAGAAGGGGTGTAAGAGACGTACCTAGAGAGTACACATAACTTACAATGCACTTGCATGTATCTAGAGAGGGTTATCTCATAAGTAATAACAGATAACTATGACAATAAACCCTAATATACATGGTATATATACAACTCAAATGAAATGGTATGAGTCTAAAAAAACAACTATCACATAGGACATGCATATAAGCTCATTGTTAAATTTAAAATAATGCTCAAGATAACTATAAGTATCAAAATTAGTGACTAAGACAAAAACATGCAACAAGGGGCAGAATAGTTGCATTCACTTAAAAAAATCCTAAACAAATATCTAAAAACATTATTTTGCTGTGAAAAAAAATATTCAAGCAACATCCTCATTATGTCTACATTAGAGAATAAAAGCCAAAACCGAGTCAAGATATGCCAAACAATACTAGGTTAAAATATAAGTTAAACACTATATAGAATTTCCAACATGCCATCATAATAGAAGCTTTCACTAAACAAATGCTAAAAAATATCTAGAATGCAAATTAAATTGCAAAATAATAATAATAATAATAATAATAATAATAATCTAGAGAACATCTGTTACATGTCCAATCTATCATCCACATGGCTAAACAATCATTCAAATAACAAATTTAAACAAAAATGCCCAAAAGTTCCAAAAGGTCTAGAATTGAGCAAAAAATAATGACATGTGAATACCGAATTTTTAAAAAACATGCAAAGGTCTCCTATCTAAATTACACAAAAAAAAAAAAAAAATCCAGGGTTGGGGAGCATTCCAAACTATTTTTAAAACACTCAAACTCATTAGCTATCTAGAATCAATCATGTACAGTGGATGCAAATTTGAAGAAAGATATTTCCCTTTAGAAAACATATATTTCAATATTGTAAGTGTCAAAATTCATTTTCAGGAAGTCAAAAATTTATGAAAAATATCAAAACAAATTTACAAAGTCATCTAATAATTTATTTCACAGAAACATTTGACGTGTCCAAAACTGGGTGAAAACAGAACCACCCGAAAGACTCATTCATGTCTTCTATTTCAACATTGCTTTTTAACTCAAACAAAGTTCTAAATTCATGTTCAAGATGCCTATACTATCATACAATCATTATGAAAATTTTAGAAACATCATAAATAGATCAAATCGAATTTTCTTTTTAAAGATGTAGTAAATTGAACAAGCTAATGGTAAAAGGCTTTTGAAAAATGATTTTATGTAGGGGTTCCACCAATTCCCCAATTGATATACATAAATCTAACCTATGAATTCCCATGTATTTGGGACTACAAGCTTGGATTCATGTTTGACTCAACCAAATTTTTATTAAAAATAAAAGGGTGCAAATTGAATGAGATATAATTGCATATTTTTTAATATATATTGATCATAAGGATTTTAGATGAATTTTTAAAATAGATTTTCAAAGGAAATTTTTAAGAAATGTATTTTCTTTTAAAATAAAAGAAATTGATTTGAAATAAAAAAATAGAAGAAACAAAACACCAAGTAAAACAAAAGAAAACAAAATCACAAAGTAAAATTTTGGACAACCAAGGAAACTAAAGTGGTGAGATAGGGACCGATCATCATTATTTTCCAATGGCCTTTGAACAAAAGGAAACCACAAAAGCAATAAATTATTAATATTTAGATCAAATAAGCTAATGAAATATCCATCAAGAATTAGCAACAAGGATTCAAGAAGTGCATAAATCGAGAATAACAATCAAGAATTAACATAAGATCAACTAAACACAAAAATGCCTCTAGACTAAAAAAATAAATTAGAACTATATTAAATCAGGATTAAACTTTATCTAACGGGATTAATTAAACTACTGTATTAAAATCACAAACACATACAAGTAAAGAACAAATTAGAACTAAATTAAATCGTAATTAAGAACATGAACTTTATTTAATAAGATTAATTAAACTACTGAATTACAATTACAAACATATCCAAATTAAAAATAAATAAATTAAATTATAACTAAACTAAATTGGAATTAAAAAAATATAAACTTTATGTAGAAAGATTATTTAAATTAACGAATTAAAATTACTAACACATTTAAACTAAAAGATAGATTAAAATTAAACTGCATTGGAATCTAAAAAAAAAAAAAAAAAAACATAAATTTTATATAACTCGATTAATTAAACTAATGAATCAAATTCCCAAACACATCCAAACTAAAGAATAAATTGAAGTTAAACTAAATCGGAATTAAAAAAAAATGAAATTTATCTAACAGGATTATTTAAACTAATGAATTAAAATCACAAATATAATTAAACTAAAAGATAGGTTAAAACTGAACTAATTCAAAATTAAAAAAATATAAACTTCATCTAATAGGATTATTTAGACTAATGAAATAAAATCACAAACGCATTTAAAATAACAAATAGATTAAAAATAAACTAATTCGTATAAAAAACATGAACTTTATCTAACATAATTATTCAAACTAAAGAATTAAAATCACAAACACGCTTAAACTAAAAAAAACGTAAACATGAACTTTATCTAACATAATTATTCAAACTAAAGAATGAAAATCACAAACAAGCTTAAACTAAAAGATACGTAAATATGAACTTTATCTAACAGAATTATTTAAATTAATGAATTAAAATCACAAACACACTTAAGCTAAAAGATAGGTTAAAACTGAACTAATTTAGAATTAAAAAATATAAACTTTATCTAACATGATTATTTAAACTAATAAATTAAAATCACATAAACATTTAAACTAACAAATAAATTATTTTGGGATTAAAAACATGAACTTTATCGAACATAATTATTTAAACAATAAATTAAAATAAAAAACATACTAAAATTAAAAGAATAAATTATAACTAAATTAAATTGTAATTAAAAACACCAACAGAATTAATTAAACTAATAAATCAAAATACAAACGCATCCAAGTTAAAAAAATAAGATTAAAACTAGACGAAACCGGAATTGAAAACCGGAACTTACCTATATCTCATCGCTGATCCCCCCTCTGAATGTGTGGCCTTTCGATGCTGAGATGCAGCCGTGTGCAGTGGGGTCTCTGCAGTGTCCCCAGAAAAATCTTCAACAGTGCTCCTTGCTATCCCTCGGATGCATGCTGCCGTGTATGGAGAATGGTGCGGCTGGTTCCTCCCCCTCAAAGCAGGGGGATCTTCCTATAAAAATAGGTGCTGCGGTGAGTAACGGAGACTCCTCAATACGGTAATTTGTGTTTCTTTTTTATATGGAAACAACTTTGATACTTATCAAGGAAAGAGATTTTTATTATTATTTTTTCTTTTTAAATTTGATATTGGAAAGTGGCTTTGCTTTTGTTACCGAAAGTGGTGTTTTGATTTTATGTCCATTACAATTTTAAAAATATTAACAAACTTAAAAAAAAAAAAAAAAAAAAAATGACCAAATTGACATTAAAAAAAAGTTTTTATTAAAAACACTTTTTAAAAAAAATTAATTTATCTAACTTTATTTACATACATACCATTGAAGACTTTATATTAAAACAATTTTATTTTTATTTATTTATTTTTTTTAAAAGACTTACCAAAATTCTATTTATGTAGGTACCACAAACAAAAACTATATTAAAACACTTTTGAAAAAATTAACTTACCAAAAAGAAAATATTAAAAGCACTTTCAAAAAGCAACTTACCAAAAATTTATTTATGTACATACCATTAAAAATTTTATACTAAAAACATTTAATAATAATAATAATAATAATAATAATAATAATGATAAGAAGAGATAAGATAATTGATCACATGTAATCTTCTGAAAATAAATAAATAAAAGTGAATAGATAACTAAACAAATAATGATCAATAAACAACTAAATAAAAAAAAAAAATAGGTGAATGCAAGTGTTAAAAATGCAAATTATGCAAACTATGTAAGTCATGCAAAGGCGACCTAAATGGGCCAAGTGTGCCTAGATGGGCTAAGTGTACCTGAAGGGGCCTAAATGACCTAAAGGGGCTTGAGTGACCAGAAAGGGCCTAGGGGTGCCTAAATAGGCATAAGATGCCTAAATGGGCTAGGGCATGCCAAAGTGGGCCTAAGTAACCTAAATGGGCCTAGGTGAACCTAGATAGGCCTAAGGTGGTGCCTAATAGGCCAAGTGTGCCAAAATAGGCCTACATGAACCTAGATGGGCCTAAGGTGGTGCTTAATGGGTTTAGGTGAGCCTAAGTGAGCTTACGGTGTCTAAATGAACCTAGGTGGACCTAAAAGGTGTCTAAGCGACTTAGGGTGATCAAGACAGTGCCTAAGTGACCTAAATGGGCCTAAGTAAACCTAGATGGGCTTAAGGTGGTGCCTAATGGGCCAAGTGTGCCTAAATTGGCCTAAGTGAACCTAGATGGGCCTAAGGTGGTGCTTAATGGGCCAATGTACCTAAATGGGCCTAGGTGAACCTAAGTGGGTCTAGGGTGTCTAAATGAGCCTAAGTGCACCTAAAAGGCATCTAAATGACTTAAGGTGATCAAGACAGTGCCTAAGTAACTTAAATGGGCCTAGGTGAAACTAGATGGGCTTAAGGTGGTGTCTAATGGGCCAAGTGTGTCTAACTAGGTCTAGGTGAACCTAGGTGGGCCTAATGAGTCTTAATGGGCTTAGGTGGTGCCTAATGGGCCGAGTAGACCTAAATGGACCAAATGTGCCTAACTATGTTGTCCTAAAAGTGTATTTGGATGAACTATCCTAAAAAAAAGAAAGGAAAATTCCAGGTTTAACTTGGGACTGCTAAGGGTCACAATGGAAGGCCAGATAAATCCTCATCCATAGTCTCCAAAGTGGCTTAAAAAATGGTAAGATGTATGAGGAGCAATGGGCCACTAGGAAGTTGCTATGAAGTATTGAACAAACACTTAATAGGACATGTGCTAAGAGAAAAAAATAGAGGGTTTACAACTGTATTATTCTTTTAATAAAATATATAAAACAAAATTCTCTCTAGGTTATCTTTTCTTTAATACATATGGTCCTGAAAAATGAATAAACAAATAATCCCATAACCTAAATCATGAGTGCATCAAACCAAAGTGGAGCCAATACCAGACAATTGCTATAACTAAAAGGATAATAAATAAGAATAAAAATAAGAATTTGATGAGTAGTGATCAAGAACTAAAATTTGAACTATTACTAATAGTTCACAATATATGAAGAAAACAACCTCACCCACGTTCTAAAGTCGTATTCCTAATAGAGGAAAAAACAAAATAACACCTAATAACATTTTCAAACCAATACAACAATATCATTGTCGATTATAGAGAAAGTATGGGAAAAATCTCTAGAAACTTGTTAGCTATGAGAATTTGAACTTTGTTGATGTGAAATTCTCCACATCAACAAGACGTGTTGCTGCAAATTTATGAGATTCAACAATCCCTAAAGCTAAAATAGAGCAGAATCAAATCCAATTTCTGAAATTTTAATTTCTTGCTAGGTTGCAAATTGAATCTAGGGCATAATACTCTACAAATAAGATTTCATCTAATCATAGAGCATGAAATCAAAGCATACCTTAAGGATTGAAATTAGAAAATCAAATCCCACAAACCCTTGAAATCAATAAATCCTTGTACCTTATATATATATAATAAAATAAAATAAAAACCTAAAAATAATCATAAATCTTGAAATTACAAGTGATTCACTCAAAAAACACTCCTCCAAGTAAGAAAACTTGGCTTATAGTATGCAAAGAATTCCTCCAAGCAAAGGATGCCTCTAAGTCTTTACATCTATACTTCTTCAAGTCTCTCTCCAAATGGACAAAATCCCCCCTTAAAAGCTAAAGAATCCTACCAAAATGAGCCTCGAAGACAAATATTTATAAGCCAAGGAAGGCTAGAGATTTTGACACATGTCCTCATCTCCACCAAGGTTTCTATCTTTGTCCTAAGTAAACTCTCACAAATTAAGCCAACAAGTGTGAATCATAAGGCCCAAGAGTTAGGCCCAAAAAAGGCCCCAAAACTAACTAAGATCTCTAAAAAAATTAATTGAAGAAGGGGTTTTGAAGAAGGAAAAATTAGGGTCACTCATGGGTAATTGGTTGAGAAAACATCTCAACCGATGGAGTTGATTACCTAGACTAGTTGAATTGGTTGAACTGGTTATCTAGACCAATGGAGGTAAAAAAAAAAGGTTCGTTTTCATGCAAATAAATCCCTATTCAAGTCCCAAATGTTCTGAAATTTTGGGACTCCTAAGGTGCCACTAAAGTCACATTGTGGACCCAAAAATCCCTCCAAAAGTCTTCAAAGTTGGCTTAAGAGAGATATGATGACTAAGGAGTGCAAGAGCAACCATATAAAGGGGGCTTAGACACCTACTATACAAGGGCATATGTAAAGTGGGACCAAGTACATAATTAATACATATTTAAATGATAAAGTCAAGTATCACTTTTTTATTGGCTAAAATTAATAGTAGTTTTGCTTATAGATGAAGTTGTAAATTTCAATTTGAAATAAAATATGGTGAGAAAACTCTAAGATTAATTAGGTTTTTACTCTCAAGTATCTTTGGTAGAGGTTATTCATTATACTCAGTTCAATGTAACTCTAACCTTGAGGTAATTTCAAATTTTGGATGACACTAAATTTGATAGCATAGTGTTACTCTTTCTTCAAAACCATGGTTGGTGTGACTTTAAGTCTTGATAATTGATTATGAAAGGTAACAAAAAGGGACAACTATGGACCCACATTTTTCATGTGTATTCCCACTCAATGGTGAAACTCGTTTTTTTAATGAAAATTTGATTTTTATAAAAATTGGAGTCACCACTTATTTTTAATTTTTTTAAAGGGAAAATAAAATAAGAAATAAAACCCTAAAAAATGACTCATTATTTGGAAAATCATGTCTTTGAATGCCCAAGTCTAAATTCAAGGGTCAGGTTACCTATCGAGAAGGTATCATAAGGTAGCACTCCTCTAAGCCCTAAATAAAGGTCTTTACTAGTCAAGTTGAGGTAATTATGGCAATTGATTTGTAAATTAGTGGATATCAAGAATCAAGAAATACATAATAAGTCAAAGCATCATTAAAAATCATTCAAACAATACATGCATACTTAGAAAATCAAACAAAGGAGGGAGAAAATGAGAGTATCTTGATAATGAGGAAAGTGCTTTCATAAGATAATAAATGTTAACTTAACACTTAACAACAATGAATATAAATAAACATGATACATCATACATAGCATGAATCAACCTAAATCGGAAATCAAAGATCAAGAGTGAAGTTAATGTATTGTAAAAAAATAGATACATCATAAATTCATAGGTTAAAAAAAAAAAAAAAAGTGATATAATGAAGTAAAGAGATTGTAGACCCTCCATTTTATCCTCTTAACACATGTAATACTAGGTGTTATCTTATATTTCTCTCTTGCCTTATAGTCATCCCATGGTGGCCCTTTGATAGTCATATAGTTTACTCATTTTGAGCCAGCTTTAGGGACCCTTGGTTTAGGGATTCATTTGGACCCATAATGTGACCTTGGCAACCCCTCAAGTTTGGTTTAGGTTTCTTCACTTAGATGTTTCTAGGCTTAGGTCACTAAGGCACCTTTTTTAGGTTAGTTTCACTTAGGTGCCATTTAGGTTAGGTTCACTTAGGTGTTTTTTCAGGTTTTAGTTCACTTAAATACTTTTCTAGGCTTAGTTCACTTAAGCTTTGTATTGAGTTTCATTGCTTCATTTTGAGATTAGGTAAGTATTTAACTTGATCTTGATTTTTGATTGCATGAGATGAATTTTGATTTTTGGTTGTGTGAGATTGAGATTTGAATTTTTTTATTATTATTATTGCATTAGTTTAGTATTTTGATTCTTGATTACATGCATTTGATACTTTAAAAAAAAATTGCATGAGATTAACATTTTGATTTTTAATTGCATAAATTGATATTTTGATTTTTTTATATATATATGAATGGGATTGATTTTTATTTTTATTATTATTACTTTTTTCATGATTTCTTATTATAATTTTTTTTTTTTTTTTTTTTTACATGAGGTTTTGGTGGCTATATATTTATGCAATGTTTTGGCAAGATTGAATTTTTTTTTTAATAAGGGAAGGTGAGGTTGTGTTGTTCACACCATTAGAAAGTTTGAATTGGAGTAGGATTCTCTTGAAAATGATTAGCACTTTTTTTTTTTGGAAGGAGGAAATTCTTTTAGGGAAGTTCATGGTTGCATATCAAGGAAAAAAGGAAATATCATCGTTGAATATTATTTTCTAGGAGAGAATATTCACTCAAGGGAAAGTTTTAAGGAAAAAGGATTCTCTTTAATAGTCCACGAGCTACCACTTACCACAGAGAATTAGGAAGACGTCTTTGAGATTTTAAAAGAGAAGAGGATTACTCATAGTTGAGTGGGAGATTAGAAGACTCATCACATCATTGGAGAAATTGAGGAGATTAAGGAGAGCTTTCCCATCATAAGTTGAATAGGCTTCAGTGTTTTGGGCATACCGTTTGCTATAGGTATCGAAATGAGGTGATTCTTAAAGCTATGGAAATCTAAGAGAAAGGACTACAATTCATATGTAACACCCCAAAATAAGCTTTAGGGGCAAAATAGTAAATTAAAATTTAATTAATTAATTAATTAAACTCATTAAAGGTAAAAGAGTCATTTTACAATTAAAAATCCTAGGTATAAATTAGATTTTCCTCTTATCTTCCTTATTCAGAAAACTCTATTAACCACAAATCAGAGAATTGGAGAACATAGAGCTAAAGGTTTGGAGGTCTAGAGTTTGAAGTTAAGATTTTTTCAAGTAAGATGCTAATCCTAGTTAATATTATATATTTGTTAATTAGTTTTGAACACTTTAGATATTCTTTGGAATATCTCAATTTTGATTAGAGTTCGTTTAATTAATTTCTAAGTCAAAAAGATTAAAAAATTATTAACATAGTTTGATTTATTAATGTAGATCGATAAATTTTGATTACTCAAATGAATATATCTAGATAAAAATTAGATAGTTTCGGATGTGAAAATTACATAAACTTTGTGAGTATGGAGGTTAAAAGTTTTTACTTTAGAGAAAAAAAAATGAATAAAAATGTTGAAAGATGCGTTGGAAGGATTTGGTATGTTGAAAAAAAAAAAAAAGGAATTGCATGGGGTATTTGTTAAGTTTCAGTAGAAGATTTAAAAAAATAGTAATAATAGTTTAATGCAAATAAATATTCTTAAAAGATTTAATTTAGATAAATTAGAAAAAATGAAATAAATTATTATTTTGGAAGTTGAAAACAATATTGAATGGTAATAATATTAATATGATAAATTAATTAGGATCCCTAATACTAAATAAAATATTTTTAAGATTGTCAAATTTTTATTTTTAGATAAATAATCAATAATCAATATTGTGTATGATATTATGTTAGGTGAGGAGTAAATTCGTCAAACTAAATACTTCAAGTTTGAGCGCTTCTTCAAGGTAAGGGAAATTAATGCAGATTTTTATAAAAGAAAATAATTTTCTTTTTATATTGTATTTTGAAATGTGTAAAAATATTATTTTTATCTTTTCGCATGGATCAAATATGTGTTTTGTATGGAAAGTTTTTTTTTTTTTTTTTTTTTTTGAGAATTTTCTTTGTTTACAAAAAATGAAAATTTTTGGAGATATGATATTTTGTTTTGCAAGTTTACATTAATGAAATAAAGTATTTGACTTCGGTTCATATGGCCCTAGTTAATGGGTTATAATTGTTGACATATTCGGCCCTAATCAACGGGTTATAATAGTTGATATTATATGGCCTTAGTCAATGGGTTATAATAGTTGACCTTATGGCCCTAGTCAGTGGGTTATAATAGTTGACTTTATGGCCCTAGTCAACGGGTTATAATTGTTGACATTTGGTTTTGTTCACCTTAACTAGAACAAATTTGAAACTAGCCACTCATTTGTAAAGTCCCACCTAATTGGACATCATTTGTTATTTGATAATTAGAGTAAAGATATTTTAAATGCATTTGATTTGGTTTTGATGAGAAATTGTTTTGAAATGGATATGAGAAAGTTTGTTGAAAAGTTTGAATGTATTAGTATTTTGAACTCAAAAGTTTTTATGAAAATAAGTATATATTATATCTCCTATTTGCAAGCATGATTGAAAATGTTTGATCCATGAAACTATATTGATGTTGCTTATTGAGCTTTAAGCTCATGCCCCTTCGTTGATAATTTTTTCAAGTACTCTCAGTTTGGGCGAGGAGTGATGGCTAGGCTGGGGAATTTTTCTTTGGTAGGATTTTGGCTCAAACTTTATGTTTAGATGTTAAAATTTAATTCCCTATTTAAATTATTTGAATTTGGACTTATTTGGACAATAACACTTTGGTTGACGTGTTAGTTTTTTTTTAAAGTTGATACTTGGAGATTTTAGAATTTTGTCATACTACTCTGAACAGGAATTTGGTAATTGGTAAATTTCCAGTTACAATATGAATGTTTGTGTCGTTTCCACTTTAACCATTTGGGCTTGAGGTGTGAAATGACAATCATGCCCTTAGAGTGGGTTTTGGGGCGTGACATCATATGTTGACATGGAATCAATCATTGTCAAGGAATAAATCTCATGACATAGTTTGGGTGAACATTCTCATCATATGCTAAGCAAGCTTCGATATTTCGAGGCTAACTTTTTCTATAGATATTGAAATGAGGTGATTCTTAAAGCTATGAAAATTTAAGGGAAATAACTACAATTGGTATGTTAACAACTTCTCCTAAATAAATCCTTATCAAGAAGAAAATTGGTGGCAAGATTTGGGTACACAATTAGCCTAATTAGAGGATTATCTTAATTTGGATGTTTTGAAGATTAAGAAAAGAAGAAGGTGATGGCTTCACATAGAAGAAGGCTCACACGCCATTGAAAAGTGGAGTTGGATGAAGAAATGTGAGGTCTTGAGAGGAAAAGTAAGGCCTTAAGAAGAAATGTGAAATCTTGAGAAGCAGTGGTGAAGTCTTGAGAGGTTATGAGAGGTATGTTCTCTCTTCTTTTATTATTTTTTATACTTCTTGTTTATGATTATCTCTTTACCTTCCTCCTTTCCTTCCATCTTGTTCAAATTTAGGTTTATCTTTGGTTGGTGTGGATGCATAAGCCACACAGATTGTTGATTTCCATTTATTAATGATTGTTGAGTATGATTTCTTGTTGATGCTAGGGATCTATGCATTTTCTTAGTTTTTTTTCTCTATTTTTTAAGGCTCATTGATTATCATATGGTTTTCTTTTCTTTATTTTTTTTTCATAAAGATCCAATTTTTTTCTTCTAAGTTTAGTTTATGTTTCTTGGTTACAAAAAAATAAAAATAAAAAAATTCATTGTTTGAAAAACATGCAACCATGTTTCATTCAATATGTAGAAAAAAAGAAAAGTTTTTTATTGTCAGGTTCTCACATGAATAAAAATTCATATCTCTAAATAATGGAGTAATTCTTAATTCTTATAAGCTCCCTCATTATTACGAAGGATCAGAAAACATAACTCTAATTTGTGTATGTTAATTTGGACCTTACTAAAGTCCAACATTCATATCATTTTTTGTTTCTTTTGAACAAAAGTGTTACTGCCATAGTTTGTTCAACTTACTGACTTTCGAAATAAAAAATTAGAATAAAATGGCTTAGGGTTTTTATAAAATTATTTTAATGTTTGTATGGTGTTTTGAACTCCTTGAATATGTTTTTAGAATTTTACTTGAGTCAAAAAGAAATTTTCAAATAAGAGATATGAATTAATCTTTTAGTAGGTTTAGTTTTCACCCAGTTTTGGAAACCCTAAATGTTTTTGTAAAAATAAATTAGTGGGTGACTTAGTAAATTTGTTTTGACATTTTTTTTTCCTTATACTATACCTCTTGAAGTTCATTTTAGGCACTTGTTTGATTAAAAACCGACTCCCCAATTGACAGATATATTTTCCCCTTGCTGCACCCATTGCATTATCCTGATTTTGAATAAAGGGGTTGTTTGCTTAATTTTAAAATTGATATGTATGCCTTCTGACCTTGCCATTATTTTTCTTGTAACTATATACATTATGAAAATGTTGAATTGTTTTTTTTTTTTTTTTTTTTACATTTTATAACATTCCTAAAATAGTTAAAAAAATTAGTTTAGGTATACTTGGAATTTTGTCATGTTATGGACCTTTTGGATGTTTTTGTAAAATGGGATTAAATGAGGCATCAATAAATTGTTGGACCATTGGGATGATAATCTAGACATGTAAGAGAGGTTTCCTGATTTTTTTTTGTAATTAATTAGGATTTTTTTAAAAAAAAAGCTTCTATTTTGATTACATGTTGGAAATTATGTATAGTGTCTACTTTGTTATTTAATCTAGTGTAATTGTCATAGCATGACTTGGTTTTAGCTTATATTGTCTAATATAGATATATTGAGGATGTTTGCTAATTTTTTCCATGATGAAATAATGCTTCTAGATATTTATTTAGGATTTTTCTTATGGATGCTATTATTCTAATTCTTTGCTGCTTGTTTTGTCTTAGTCCTTAATTCTAGTATTTCTAGCTATCTTGTACATAGTTTAGCCTTAACAATGAGTTGTATGCATGCCCTATGTGATATTTGATACTCCTTTAGATCCTTGCCATTTTATTTAAGTTGTACATATATCATACATATTAGGGTTCACTTTCATAGGTATTTGTTGTTATAATTGATCTAAACCTCTTTATCTATAGGCAAGTGCATTGTAAGCTATGTATGCTATCAAGGTATACTTTCTTCACCCTTTATCTCTTTAATCTTATATAAACATGAAAACTTTGTGTGTGAAATGCCCTCATGCTTGATATTGCTTCCTATGCTTTGATCATTGCTTTGTTATCATCCGTATCCTTGATTTATTGATCAATTGTCATGTTTACCTTAACCTTATTAGTAGGACCTGATTTTAGGGTTGAGAGGGATGCTACCATTATGATACCTTCTTAATAGGTAACCTGACTAGACTTAGGTTTTCAAAAAATAAAGAGTCATTTTTTAAGGTTTTATTTCTTATTTTATTTTCTATTTTAAAAATAAATAAAAATAAGTGGCAACTCCAATTTTTCAAAAATCAATTTTTCACTAAGATAACAAGTCTCATTGAAAAGTAGGAAAGCACATAAAAAATGTGGGTTCGTAGAGACATGTACCTAAAATGTGCAATATGCCCTCAACATAAATCAAGATTAAAGTGTTAACAAAATGACAATATTCTCTCTTTTTAAAGTGTCATTAGAAAGATATGGTGTCATCTTTTTCCTTGAAGTAAGCATTTGTAATAATTACCTTTTTCCTTGAAGTAAGCATTTATAATAATTACAAATATTTGTATTGAGAAAACTTACTTGAATGGGAAAAGTTGGAGAATTGTAGCAATGGAAAATATAAGCATAGGAAAAATACAAATATAAAACCCAATAATTAAAATTGAAAACACAAGCTATAATTACTCCTTAATTTCCTTTTCTCCACCAACATCTCCTTTTTTTTTTTCCAAATAATAAATATTAATGTTTCATAGCTAGACACAAAAATAACAATACTCAATTATGTCATATACAGTAGGAAAAGTAAGGAAACAATAAAGTATTATAACAACTTGAAAAGCCAAATTAACATAACCAATATTAGTTACCCATGAAACACAAGTAGGTATTGAGTTTCATATATAATATAACAAACTAAAATTATAGGATATCCAAGTTCAACAACACAAATAGATAGATAAAGATATTGGTTTAAGCATGTGATGATGTGATCATGTGGGGATCGTTAAAGGACGAAATCCATGTTGGAGACTAGCTTCCCATATTTTCTCAACGTTGAACATTGTGTTACCACACTCGTGCACATTCCATCCTTCTAATGCATGAAGTACCCCAGCTACACGCGATGCACTCATTGCTCTTCTCGGCAACCAATTCTGTCACATGTTTGCATTACAAAAAATTTCGTAAGACAAAACGAGTAATATAAGTAATCCAGTTTATAGTGTATGATGATTGGTAGGTGTTAGAGTTAATGTGATAGGTCCCAAACTCAGAGTATAAGTCTAAGATACTTTGTTTTCTCTTCGGGTGAGAAACGAACCACAATTTGATTGCAAAGAAAAATACCTCCCTTTAACGAAAGCATTGGCTGCTTTAAATAAGCAAAGCCACGTACAAACGAACCGAAATAAAAGGGAAACTAACAGCTAACAAATGGAACCCAATACACTTAAAACAGAGCATAACAAACATAAATAAAATGACGGAAAACCCTCACTGCAGATGACCCATTTTCTTCTGCACGTAGGACTCTCAACTGCCACAACCCAGTCCAAGTCCAACGGTCCTTCACGTTCCCACTCATCCCAAATATTTGGGATTTGGTTTATGGCCCCTCTCAGATCGTCGTGGCCTATCAATACCCTCCTCATTAAGTGGACGCTTGTCCCCAAGGTCCATAGGAGGAAAACGTTCAAGCAAAGACTGGTTAGTCTCCCATGTGGCGTCCTCGACTGGTAGATGCTTCCACTGGATCAGATTTTCTTCTTCAAATTTATTCCCCCGTTTGACCCAGCGAGTGTCCAGTATATGCTGAGGTTCGAGTATAACAGCCCCTTCATCATTAACTGGCGGCAGCTCCTGTGAAGGTTCTGCAAGTTCTCCCACGAATTTTTTTAAGAGTGACACGTGGAAGACAGGATGAATGCGGGCTCCTTCCGGCAGTTGAAGTTTGTATGCGACGGCCCCAATCTTTTGTACCACCGGATATGGTCCATAGAAGCGACTAGCTAGCTTCTGGTGGGCTCGTTTGAAGGTTGTCTGTTGTCTGTAGGGGTGCAATTTAAGAAACACCAGATCACCAACTTCGAAGGAAACATCCCGACGTTTTTGATCCGTAATCTGCTTCATGCGATTAATGGAAGTCTCCAGATTAATTTTGAGTTGACGCAGCAGTTCATCTCTAGCCTCTAGACTTTGGTCTACTTCATGCACCAAAGACATCCCATTATGGTAAATGGGAATTTGAGGAGGTAGACGTCCATATAGTGCCTGAAAAGGGGTCATTCCTGTGGACACATGATACGTTGTATTGTACCAGAGCTCAGCCCACGGAAGGTAGTTGCTCCACTTGCGTGGCCACTGATGAACCATACTCCGGAGGTATTGCTCAACACAGCGATTGACAACTTCTGTTTGTCCGTCCGTCTGAGGGTGGTAGGCGGAGCTAAGTTGTAGCTTGGTTCCCGACATTTGAAAGAACTCCTGCCAGAATTTGCTGATAAAGATGGGGTCTCGATCGCTGATGACAGACTTGGGTAGTCCATGCAATTTAATAACTCCTTCTACAAACCTTTCAGCCACGATTTTAGCAGTAAAAGGATGAGTTAAGGCTAGAAAATGTGCAGACTTACTCAAACGGTCGACAACTACTAAGATCGTGTCCTTCCCATGGGATGTCGGTAGTCCCTCAATGAAGTCTAAGGTGATGTCGTCCCACACTTGACATGGAATGGTTAACGGCTGCAGGAGCCCAGCTGGAGGCATTGTTTCAGACTTAACCTTCTGGCAAGTTTCACATTTCTTGATATACTCTTGCACCGCTTGGTACATTTTTGGCCAGTAGAATTGTTGGGCCAATTTCTTGAATGTCCGCAAGACCCCAGAATGTCCTCCTATTTTTGTATCGTGCATTTCATGGAGTAGTTTCATCCGTAAAGCAGTATGAGAAGGAATGACGACTCTCCCTTTAAAGAAGAGCAACCCATTACGCCATGCATACGGCCCTTCTAGTTGAGCATTAGCCAATCGAGTTAGAGATTGGACGTAAGAGTCTCCTTCATAAGCTTTTTTAATCTCATCCCATACGGTCACCACTGACACATGAAGATGGAGAAGAACTGGACTACCAGACTTGCGTGAGAGGGCATCCGCTGCTGAATTCTCGCGGCCTGGGCGGTAAATAATCTCATAGTCATAGCCCATTAGCTTGACTACCCATTTCTGCTGTTCTGGCGTAGATACACGCTGCTCCAAGAAATATTTCAAGCTACGCTGGTCGGTGAGAATGAAGAATTTTTTTCCCAGTAGATAAGGACGCCATAGGCGTATGGCCTCCACAATTGCAAGCATTTCCTTGGCGTAGGTTGACCAAGAATTTTTTGTAACCCCCAATGCTCGACTCATAAACGCTATAGGCCTGCCTTGCTGTGATAAAACTGCGCCAATCCCTTCCCCAGATGCATCAGTTTCAATGGTGAAGGAGTCATTGAAATTAGGCATAGCTAACGTTGGAGTGGTTGTCATTGCTTGTTTGAGAGCCAGAAAGGCTGCTTCGGCTTCATCATTCCAGCCAAACTTTCCCTTTTTGAGCAGGTTGGTCAGGGGTCGCGCTATGATGCCGTAGTTTTGAACAAACTTCCTGTAATACCCTGTTAAGCCTAAAAAACCACGTAACTCAGAAATATTAGTGGGGTGTGGCCATGCGACCATGGCTGCAATTTTACTGTTATCAACCTTCACTCCTTGATGTGTGACAATGTGCCCCAAGTACTCCAGTTCCTGTTGGCCAAACACGCATTTGCTTGCCTTGGCAAAAAATTGGTGTTGTCGCAAGGTCTCCAATGTTTGTCTAACATGCACCATATGCTCATCCCAAGTGGGACTATACACCAAAATATCATCAAAAAAGACCAAAATGAATTTTCGAAGGTAAGGTCGAAATATTGAGTTCATGATGGCCTAAATGTTGAGGGTGCGTTACAAAGGCCAAAAGGCATTACGAGATATTCGTAATGGCCGTTATGAGTACGGAAAGCAGTTTTAATAACATCGGAAGGATTTACTCTTACTTGATGATAGCCGGCCCTCAGATCAAATTTGGTGAAGTAAGTGGCGCCATATAATTCTTCCAACATATCATCCACTGTCGGAATGGGGAAACGATCCTTGATGGTGGCGACGTTAAGTGTACGGTAGTCTGTACAAAATCACCAACTGCCATCTTTTTTCTTCACTAGTAGTACCGGTGATGAGAAAGGACTGGTGCTCGGACGAATGAGCCCCGAATCTAACATTTCTTGGACCTGTTTCTCGATTTCTGCTTTCTGAAAGTGGGCATACCTGTACGGCCGGACGTTAATTGGCTCGGTTCCCTCCTTTAGCGTAATACAATGATCCACTTCACGTGCAGGTGGTAAACTTGAGGGCTCCTGGAACACGTCTTCATACTCTTTCAACAACCTCTGCATACTTTGTTGGGTAACTTTAGTTGGTGCATCAGCTGGTGCAGTTTCCATGGTTGGTTGGAAACACACAGCAAATAACGCATGTCCTTGGCGAAACTCCTTCAATATTTCTTCTGGTGAAGCGGCCTGAATGGTTTGCACGTCCACTCCTTGCAGCCTTCGGTCTTGATTTTCCCAAATAAAATCCATGGTCAACTGTTTCCAGTTACAAACCACAGATCCCAGCATTTCAAGCCATTGAACGCCGAGGACAAGATCAAGACCTGATAAGGGCAGAGAGAAAAGGGTGAGGTAGAATTCGGTACCTTGTAATTCTACCCGTACCTTATCGTAACGCCCCTGACACGTTAGTCTTTCTCCATTGGCCACCCGGACAGGGAATGTCTCCGTAGGTATGACTGGCAACTTGAGCATGTTTGCCAAACGGTTATTGATGAAGTTGTGTGTCGATCCGCTGTCAATCAAAACCATTACTTCATGGGGACCCATTTTCGCTGTTACCCGCATGGTTTTCGGTGCTGTCCATCCTATTAGTGCGTGCAAGGTGATCTCTGGTTTAGGTTCATGTTCCTGCACCTCTGCTGCCTCTCCACCATGGTCATCTTCTAATGTTTGTTGATCAGTACCGTCCCCACAATACACGTTACCCGCATGCCCCTCCAAGAGTAAGAGCTGTGGTTTTTGACATCTATGGCCTGCTGTAAAACGTTCATTGCAGTTGAAACAGAGACCTTGTGCTCTCTTCCTCTGCATTTCTTCCCAAGACAAACACTTAATGGGTTTCGCAGGTATAGCAGGAGCTACACGAGTGGCTTGTGGAAGAGCTATTGGATCTCTCACAGGTGGTAACCGCATGAACCTTCTTTGCCGTGCCAGTTGATCGTCCCTCATCCGTGCCAAGTTAATGACCTCTTTGAGCGACTGTGGCTTAAACATCCGGATCCCATCCGCTATTTCAGCCTTCAAGCCACCCATGAATGTCCCCACCAATGCTTTCTGAGTCCATCCTTGGACCCTGTTGCCGAGCTTTTCAAACTCGCGCTGGTAGTCCCTCAAAGTTCCCAGTTGCTTGATCCTTGAGAGAGCTTCATCAAAGTCTTCGCATCCTGATGGTCCGAAGCGAGCCCATAGTTCCTCTTCGAATTTCCCCCATGAAATCACGTGTCCTTCTTCCTTTAACGTCCTATGAAGCCACTGCCACCATTGGTTGGCCTCCCCTTCAAGGTGGTAAGTAGCCATGGGAACCTTTTGGTTTTCTGCAGTGCTCTGGTAGTCAAAGAATTGTTCCACCCGATTGAACCACTCCGTTGGATCGTCTCCAGAGAAGCGTGGAAATTCTAGCTTGGCTGATTTGGACGAGACGATCTGCCGACCTCCATGTTGGTTTTCTCGGTGGTAATTGCCCTGATTTGAGGACTCCGGATTAGCGAGCAATACGTTCGAAAGTCGATTGAGAGCTTCCTCCAGATGGTGGAGTTTGTCTATCATACCCAACTCCATTCGCTGTAGTTCTTCCTGAACTACACCGAGTCCAGTCTCCAAGTGCTCAATTCGCTCCTTATTGGTTCCCATAAGAAGTGCTCTGATACCAATGATAGGTCCCAAACTCAGAGTATAAGTCTAAGATACTTTGTTTTCTCTTCGGGTGAGAAACGAACCACAATTTGATTGCAAAGAAAAATACCTCCCTTTAACGAAAGCATTGGCTGCTTTAAATAAGCAAAGCCACGTACAAACGAACCGAAATAAAAGGGAAACTAACAGCTAACAAATGGAACCCAATACACTTAAAACAGAGCATAACAAACAGAAATAAAATGACGGAAAACCCTCACTGCAGATGACCCATTTTCTTCTGCACGTAGGACTCTCAACTGCCACAACCCAGTCCAAGTCCAACGGTCCTTCACGTTCCCACTCATCCCAAATATTTGGGATTTGGTTTATGGCCCCTCTCAGATCGTCGTGGCCTATCATAATGCCTTGAAAGTTTCTTTGAAAGATGTTCTCTTCATTTGGCCCATTACCAAAAATGTTCATTACCCTTCACATTTTTTGCTCAACTTCTTTTCAATAAAGAAATGATTTTCATGAAATAAAAGATGTATGTAAAACATTGAGGTCTGTGAATGAGAACAAACATTAATTTACTAACCTCACAAGAGTCTATGTTCTTAAAAGACTTGGGAGGCATCATTGCTGGTGTAGTGTGGTAGAGGCAGTCTTTGCGCAACCTCTTTGGAGGGAATTGAGAAAAGGGAATGAATAATGTTCCTTTCGATGCTTTCATTTGTTCTTCTTTGGTCAATCCATCTCCAACCAGCCATATCTTCAAAATAAATAAATAAAATTAAGTTGACGATGGATAAAAAAGCAACAGAAATAAGAGTAGTAGCAGATGAAAATGAATCAAGTGTAGAAGGTTTAAAATAGTTGCTAAATGATAAATTGTACCTTTTCAGTAAAACTTTTAGAAAGTAGTAATTTACTTTCACACTCAACATTCTTGAGCTTTGTGTTGAGTTGCTCATACTCATCCTTATGTGATGTGGCTACCTGAGATTCATTGTATAAAAAATCAAAACCAAGATTGGACAATGCTTGTTTCAGATCCCCGATTTGTCAATGCTAAGGCATTATTTCACAATTCTTAAAGTTAATTTTTTATTTTATTTTGCTGCTAATGTTCACCAAAAATAATTTATTTTTCTTTCCCTTTATATATATATAGTAGCCATAATAATGCTTGTTAATTGTACATACCTGGATATCCATTTGGCATAAAGCAGAAGCAATAAAATAAGCAACCTTGGAGAGGTTGCCTCTGAAGAGTACTTGAGTTGTTCCTTTAGGAATGCTATTTAGAACAACAGCTACTGCTAAGCTACTCCCATCCACCACTTTGATTTTGAGCTTAGGATTTCTATGGATATAAAGCTCACCATAACTATTAAGCTCATCACCCTGCAAAGTTTATATTTATTATTGGACAGTTTTATTTATTTTTTCTAAAATTCGAAAAATAATTCAAATTTTCAGAATGTAAAAATTTTTCAGAAGTCAACTGAAGGCCATAAAAACTGTGTCCATGCAAGCATGAGGTAAACTCTTCCAAATGATCAAAAAGGAGGTAAATTGCCTTTTCTTTTAACTTGCCTGGTTCAAGAGACCTAAACTCAAAACTTTAATCCCTCTTTTGTCTGCTTTGAGTATGGCTTCTTCTATCAAACTATCGATGGATTCATTTCTCAATTTCAGGAGATACTACAATAAGAAAATAGAAAAGGAACAAAAAGTAAATAATATACTGAAGTATGATTAAATAAAAAACAAAAGAATAAGAAGTTAACAATAAAATGTTGCTTACTTGTATCTTGAATTTTGGTACGACCCACGTTTGGACATTGACTTTGTTGAATTGATTCCTCTCAAGAATAAACGTACGACCATAGGTCCATGTTAACATTATAGAACAACATGTCACTGGCCACATTGCCCATACATACCATTTGTATGTGTAAGGTTTGGAGGCTAAGGAGGCGAATCCTAGCCTCAGATGATAGATGGACTGTGGCGTTACAAGATGTGTCAAATGAACCACATGGGGCAATTCTTCAGGTCTTATAAGTGATTTTTCATATAACGCATCTGAAGATTTATCCATTGTACCATAGATGTAATCGTAGATGGGCATAAAAAGTGAGTAATTGGTCCTGAATTGAGTGTGATGCAGAGAGTGATACCTGAGATGTCAAGCAGTCAATCATTTCTTCACGCACATTTCAAATTGGAAAGAATACATTTATGGGATGAGCCACATAAAAAAGTAGAGATACATGAATACATTCTAAAAACCATAAAAAATAAAATAAAGGAGAGAATCATGCTTTCATACCTGGATTAGGCTTTATTTAAAATTTGGTGGGCAACTTATGGGATTCCGACCTTAGAGCTTAAGTGGTAAATAATAATAATAATAATATATTTTCATTTCTATCTTTTCTTAGCCAGTTATAATGTAATGAGTCATATAAAAACATTTACAAATAAATCGATTATGTGAAGTGAATAAATAGGAATTAGATACAAGGATACAAATTGTGGGCGTTTTAATTTTTAGAGTACGTAAAAAAGATCATTGCAGTATTCTCTCTCTCTCAACACAGAAAACTATGTAAAAAGGAATTGGAAGACTTACGAGGGGGTATACATGAGGTACTTAAGAGGTGGAAAAATGGAGAATAGCATCTTAGGGATCAGCTCGAAATTGCAGTGTCCCATGTTGTTCATGAAATCAATATAAGAAATATAACCAAAGAGGGCTGCCATGGAGCTCTTTCTCATGAAAAATCCTGCTAACAGTGGTATTAAAAACAGTAGAAAATATGCTAGGTGTTCAGCAAAAGGATGGATGACAGCTGCCATGGAAACAACGATACGTCATATTCTAATGTAGGTAGTGGTTAATCAGTAACGGATCAAAGAGTAAATGATCAATTCATACAGGTGATGGGCTCTGTGACAATCGAGGAATGGTGATGAGAATGATAGCGTGAGTAAAGATAATGATGATGCAATGCTCTGTGTAACCAGTAGTATAAGAATTCAACAGGCCCCATATGAAGAAGAATTGTAAGAAGTACACCATCTGTTCTCCATAAGGGCATGTGAGCAACCCCAGGAAGTATCATGTAAATCACGTAGAATAGGATCCCATTCAACAATATTTGGTCATCCCTGCAAACAAAACACCACAAGAAAATATGAATATTCATGCATGAAGGTAATCAGCCTGTGTGTGTGAGAGTGAGTTTCTGACAGACCAGTTGCTTTCCCTGTCAACTTGCTCGAATTCAATACTCTTATCAACGATCCTATTGTTTCCCTTAGCTGTTCGGTATCGAGCAAGAGAAATCCAAATCTGTTTGTGAAGTGTCCTCCATAACAGAAATGGGAAAAATAGAACGTAAACAGGGTCCCTCTCCTTCCCATCTTTGATTATTAATGTGTATATGCTATGAACTACCCATGGAGCCAATATCACATACTGAAACAACGAATAAAAGTAAAATAAAGTAGTAAAACAAAAATAAAATAAACATTGAACAGAAGGAAAGATTGTAGAGCAATCAAAGTCTGGCAAATCAGATAATAATAGTGTACCTTGAAGCTTCCAAGAGACTTCCAAGGCCAGTCAGTGAGGATACCTGGTTTGGAAGCCATATACACTTCTATAATGTTACTTTGCTTAATTTAGTTTGCCGTCTACAAAATTGGAGGGCTATATATACTGATTCTCTCTGGTGAATTTAAGCAGGCATTAATGCAGGCCTGAAACCCTTAGAAGTATACGATCAGCAAGTTGTTTGTGACCTTCACTTTCAAGGATAAAAGGAGCTTGTACAAAAACTATTTTTTACTTTTAATAAAACTTGAATTAAATTTAACTAGTCTTATATAAAGTGAATTAATAATTTTTTACAACATCAAAATAGGAAAATAATTTTTCAAAGCATGCAACTGATTCAAATAATTTTATTTTATTTTATTTTATTTTAACAAAAAACTGTTCTCACAAAACAAGTTTTCAAAGGGTCTTGTTCTTAAAAAATATTTATTTATTTATTTTGGTTCTTCACCTCAAACAATTTTCAAAAGCAATCCTCTACAAATCTGTAGAAAATATCGGCAAACAGGCCCTTATCTTCCCTATTTCTTATCCTAGTTTGGTGAAAAAGGCAGATTAATAACGACCTTATTTCTCAAATTTCAACTCTTGTGTGAGAATAATAAATGCAGAATTCAAAACCTTCCACTGTTCCAACCGTCCTAGGGCGAGGTGGGCACACTTATAATCAATACTTAGTGCTATGTTCTTTTTGCTGCCCATTTTTTCAGGTTTGCATTTAGATAGTGTTGACAACACCTTTCAAATATTATCAGGCTGCTCTAGCTGGCTATGCCAATGTGAAAGACATGGGATGTTTGTGCAGAAAAGGCCAAATAAATAAATAAAAGGGAAAGCTATGGGATCATACACCAATTAGAAAAATAGATAAATAGATTTTTTTGAGAAATCAAAATTTTCACTTTTAAAAAAGAGTTTATTACCATTTATCCCCCAACCTATAGTGTGTTCTGTACATTACCCCCTTGAGTTCAAAATCAAACAACTTCATCATTTATGATTGCATGCAATGTTATTTTTTTAGAGAAGGAACAATTTTTTGGATAAAAAGGCATGTGCTCTTTGAATGATCAAGGGTAAAAGTGTCTTTTTTGCTATAAGTGAGGGCAAAAGGGTCATTGTTATTTTAAAACCCCAAATTGCAGCTCTTCTCTCCCACATCGACCATTCCTCCTCTGTAGGTGCTAGTGAAGCCCTAATTCAAAGCCCTAGAATCCCAAAGAAGCTAATATAGAGTTGACATTGAAGAAAAGAGATGGAATTCAACAGGGGTTTTTTTTTTTTCTTTTGTCTTCCAATTTATTTAAGGTTAAGGTTTTGTTTTGATCTTTTAGAAAATCTAAGGAAAATTTGGGGAAATTATAGAAGAATAAAACTCGGGCCAATTAAGGGTTAGGGTTTTTATGTTAGAGTTTAAATTTTTATGTTCTGCTTCTAGTTTAAGGTTGGGGTTTCATTTTCATGTTTTAGAAAAACTAGGGGTATTTTTGGGGAAATTTTAGGGTAATTTTTAGGGGCAATTTGGGGAAATTATGGGAGGATAAAACTTGGGCAAATTGAGCGTTAGGGTTTAAATTTTTATGTTATGCTTTCAGTTCAGGGTTAGGGTTTTGTTTTAACGTTTTAGAAAATTGTGCATAGTGTTGACACCACGTTTCAAATATTATCAATCTGCTCTAGTTGGCTATGACAATGTGGAAGACATGGGATGTTTGTGTAGAAAAGGCTAAATAACTAAATAAAAGGGAAAGTTATGGGATCATACGCCAATTAGAAAAAACGGATAAATAGATTTTTTGAGAAATCAAAATTTTCGCTTTTAAAAAATGGTTTATTACTCTTTATTCCCCAACCTATAGCATGTTTTGTACATTACCCCCTTGAGTTCAAAATCAAATAACTCCATTATTTATAATTGCATGCAATGTTCTAGAGAAGGTACAATTTTTTGGATAGAAAGGCATCATTCTTTGCGTGATTGAGGGTAAAAGTGCATTTTTTGCTATAAGTGAGGGCAAAAGGATCATTGTTATTTTAAAACCCCAAATTGTAGCCCTCCTATCCCGCATTGGCCATTACTTCTCTATACGTGCTAGTGAAGACCCAAGTTGAAGCCCTAGAATCCCAAAGAAGCTAATGTAGGTTTGACATTAAAGAGAAGAGATGAAGTTCAACGGTTTTATTTTTTATTTTTTTTATTTCTTTGCCTTCTAATTTATTTAAGGTTAAGGTTTTGTTTTGATCTTTCAGAAAATTTAGGGAAATTTTTCAGAAATTATAGAAGAATAAAACTCAGGCAAATTGAGGGTTAGGATTGGTTTAAATTTTTATATTTTGCTTTTAGTTTAAGGTTGGGGTTTCATTTTCATGTTTCAAAAAAATTAGGGGTATTTTTAGGAAAATTTTAGGGTGATTTTTAGGGAAAAATTGGGGAAATTATGAGAGAATAAAACTTGGGCAAATTGAGGGTTAGGGTTTAAATTTTTATGTTATACTTTAGGTTCAGGGTTAGGGTTTCTTTTTCATGTTTTAGAAAACTGTGCATATTGTTGACACCATATTTCAAATATTATTAATCCGCTCTAGCTGGCTATGATAATGTGGAAGACATGGGATGTTTGTGCAAAACAGGCCAAATAAATAAATAAAAGGGAAAGTTATGGGATCATACATCAATTAGAGAAAATAGAGAAATAGATTTTTTGAGAAATCAAAATTTTCACTTTTAAAAATGGGTTTATTACCCTTTATCCCCAACCCTATAGCGTGTTTTGTACATTACCCCCTTGAGTTCAAAATCGAACAACTCCATCATTTATAATTACATGCAATGTTCTTTTTTTAGAGAAAGTACAATTTTTGGATAGAAAGGCATGTGCTCTCTACGTGATCGAGGGTAAAAGTGCCTTTTTTGCTATAAGTGAGGGCAAAAGGGTCATTGTTATTTTAAAACCCCAAATTGCAGCCCTCCTATCCCATGTCGACCGTTCCTCCTCTGTAGGTGCTAGTGAAGCCCCAAGTCGAAGCCCTAGAATCCCAAAAAAGCTAATATAGTGTTGACATTGAAGAGAAGAGATGGAGTTCAACAAGTTTTTTTTTTTTTTTTTTTTTTTGTCTTCCAATTTATTGAAGGTTAAGGTTTTGTTTTGATCCTTCAGAAAATTTAGGGAAATTTTGGGGAATTTATAGAAGAATAAAACTCAGGTAGATTGAGGGTGAGGGTTTAAATTTTTATGTTATGCTTCTAGTTTAAGGTTAAGGTTTGGTTTTCATGTTTCAGAAAAATTGGGGATATTTTGGGTAAATTTTAGGGTAATTTTTGGGGAAAATTGTGGGAGAATAAAACTTGGGTAAATTGAGGGTTAGGGTTTAAATTTTTATGTTATACTTTAGGTTCAGGGTTAGGGTTTCTTTTTCATGTTTTAGAAAACTGTGCATATTGTTGACACCATATTTCAAATATTATTAATCCGCTCTAGCTGGCTATGATAATGTGGAAGACATGGGATGTTTGTGCAAAACAGGCCAAATAAATAAATAAATAAAAGGGAAAGTTATGGGATCATACATCAATTAGAGAAAATAGAGAAATAGATTTTTTGAGAAATCAAAATTTTCACTTTTAAAAATGGGTTTATTACCCTTTATCCCCAACCCTATAGCGTGTTTTGTACATTACCCCCTTGAGTTCAAAATCGAACAACTCCATCATTTATAATTACATGCAATGTTCTTTTTTTAGAGAAAGTACAATTTTTGGATAGAAAGGCATGTGCTCTCTACGTGATCGAGGGTAAAAGTGCCTTTTTTGCTATAAGTGAGGGCAAAAGGGTCATTGTTATTTTAAAACCCCAAATTGCAGCCCTCCTATCCCATGTCGACCGTTCCTCCTCTGTAGGTGCTAGTGAAGCCCCAAGTCGAAGCCCTAGAATCCCAAAAAAGCTAATATAGTGTTGACATTGAAGAGAAGAGATGGAGTTCAACAAGTTTTTTTTTTTTTTTTTTTTTTTTGTCTTCCAATTTATTGAAGGTTAAGGTTTTGTTTTGATCCTTCAGAAAATTTAGGGAAATTTTGGGGAATTTATAAAAGAATAAAACTCAGGTAGATTGAGGGTGAGGGTTTAAATTTTTATGTTATGCTTCTAGTTTAAGGTTAAGGTTTGGTTTTCATGTTTCAGAAAAATTGGGGATATTTTGGGTAAATTTTAGGGTAATTTTTGGGGAAAATTGTGGGAGAATAAAACTTGGGTAAATTGAGGGTTAGGGTTTAAATTTTTATGTTATACTTTAGGTTCAGGGTTAGGGTTTCTTTTTCATGTTTTAGAAAACTGTGCATATTGTTGACACCATATTTCAAATATTATTAATCCGCTCTAGCTGGCTATGATAATGTGGAAGACATGGGATGTTTGTGCAAAACAGGCCAAATAAATAAATAAAAGGGAAAGTTATGGGATCATACATCAATTAGAGAAAATAGAGAAATAGATTTTTTGAGAAATCAAAATTTTCACTTTTAAAAATGGGTTTATTACCCTTTATCCCCAACCCTATAGCATGTTTTGTACATTACCCCCTTGAGTTCAAAATCGAACAACTCCATCATTTATAATTACATGCAATGTTCTTTTTTTAGAGAAAGTACAATTTTTGGATAGAAAGGCATGTGCTCTCTACGTGATCGAGGGTAAAAGTGCCTTTTTTGCTATAAGTGAGGGCAAAAGGGTCATTGTTATTTTAAAACCCCAAATTGCAGCCCTCCTATCCCATGTCGACCGTTCCTCCTCTATAGGTGCTAGTGAAGCCCCAAGTCGAAGCCCTAGAATCCCAAAAAAGCTAATATAGTGTTGACATTGAAGAGAAGAGATGGAGTTCAACAAGTTTTTTTTTTTTTTTTTTTTTTTTTTTGTCTTCCAATTTATTGAAGGTTAAGGTTTTGTTTTGATCCTTCAGAAAATTTAGGGAAATTTTGGGGAATTTATAGAAGAATAAAACTCAGGTAGATTGAGGGTGAGGGTTTAAATTTTTATGTTATGCTTCTAGTTTAAGGTTAAGGTTTGGTTTTCATGTTTCAGAAAAATTAGGGATATTTTGGGTAAATTTTAGGGTAATTTTTGGGGAAAATTGTGGGAGAATAAAACTTGGGTAAATTGAGGGTTACGGTTTAAATTTTTATGTTATGCTTTTGGTTTAGGGTTAGGGTTTTGTTTTCATGTTTTAGAAAATTGTGCATATTGTTGACACCACCTGTCAAATATTATCAAGCTGCTCTAGCTGGTTATGACAATGTGGAAGACATGGGATGTTTGTGCAGAAAAGGCCAAATAGATAAATAAAAGGGAAAACTATGGGATCATACACCAATTAGGAAAAATAGATAAATAAATTTTTTGAGAAATCAAAATTTTCACTTTTAAAAAAGGTTTTATTACCCTTTATCCCCCAACCTATAGCATGTTTTGTATATTACCCCCTTGAGTTCAAAATCGAATAACTCCATCATTTATAATTGCATGCAATGTTCTTTTTTTAGAGAAGGTACAATTTTTTGGATAGAAAGGCATGTGCTCTCTACGCGATCAAGGGTAAAAGTGTCTTTTTTGCTATAAGTGAGGGCAAAAGGGTCATTGTTATTTTAAAACCCCAAATTGCAGCCCTTCTCTCCTACGTCGACCATTCCTCCTCTGTAGGTGCTAGTGAAGCCTCAAGTTGAAGCCTTAGAATCCCAAAGAAGCTAATAAAGGGTTGACATTGAAGAGAAGAGATTGAGTTCAATGGTTTTTTTTTTTTTTTTTTTTTTTTTTTTTTATCTTCCAATTTATTTAAGGTCAAGGTTTTGTTTTGATCTTTAATAAAATTTAAGTAAATTTTGGGGAAATTATAGAAGAATAAAACTCGGGCAAATTGAGGGTTAGAGTTTTTATGTTAGGGTTTAAATTTTTATGTTTTGCTTCTAGTTTAAGGTTGGGATTTTGTTTTCATGTTTCAGAAGAACTGGGGATATTTTATTGGAAATTTTAGGGTAATTTTTTGGAAAAATTATGGGAGAATAAAACTTGGACAAATTGAGGGTTAGGGTTTAAATTTTTATGTTTTGCTTTTGGTTCAGGGTTAGGGTTTCGTTTTCATGTTTTAGAAAACTATGTTTGTATTGAATGCTAAGATATGAACATGTGCTCTCAAATTAATTCTCTGCACACAATTAATTTTTTTGTCATCAAATTAGTTGAACCATATTGAATGCTAAGATAAGAACATGTGCTCTCAAATTAATGCTCTGCACACAATTAATTTTTTTATCATCAAATTAGCTGAAAATTAATAATCTTTAATTAAATGGAAAATCCAATTCGGTATGATTAATCATATGATGAACATAATTTAAGTAAAAGGGTGTTTGGGAAATCAATTTAATAATTTAATATGACTTAATAACTTAGTTTAAATCATTAAATATATTAAACATGTCTAATAAAATAACTTATTATTACAACTTAAAGTTAATTTTAACTTTAAGTATTAAGTTAAAATAGTTAACTTATTCTTAATCACAATTCTTTTTACCTCATTTGTCCACACTAGTGAAGATATATTTTAAAATTATAAAGTTATCTTGTATATGTAAAATACTTTAAATATACATGTTTTACAAATAAATTTATATGTCACTTAAAATTAGTGAAAATAAATTGAGTTAAAATCAATGACAATAAACACTTGTTAAGATTAACAAGGGTAGATATGTCAATTGGATGATTTAAAATAAATTTTAAATTAACTCTATCAAACTACCTCAATACTTCAAAATAAAAATATGCTTTAAGTTAATAACTTAAAAATAATTTAATTTAAATTCAACTTAACTTATCATCCAATCAATATTAAGTTTTACCAAACACTCTTTTATTAACATTATATTAAACATAATAGACATTAAGTCAAATTTATCAATTCTTGGTTTTTTGGTTTCTAATGTATGGTTCTTTGAATGACTTAGAACCATTAGGCATGTCAAAATATTGCTTCCTAAAGCCTCATATATATATATATATAGACATATAGGATACTAAAATTAAAGTGTTGAAATTTAATAATGGCAATTAGAATCATAGTTTAAAAAGGCGCAAGGTCCACCTAATGTGCAAAAGTCTCTTGTAGTTTAAGCGTAAGGCGCAACACAAGGTACGTACATGCCTAAGTGAAGTGAAATGCAATTTAGGATACACATCAATTTTGTAAAATATGATTCAAAATATAATCCAATCAATAAAAAAAATAATGAGATTATATAAATTTAAGTATATAATTAGAAATTTCAAGAATAAAAGTGTTTTAAAAAAAAGTAAAACTGATAAAATGCGTGTAGAACCCAAAATTTGTTCCAATTTTATTTTTACATTAATTTTGAGCGCAATTTTAAATCCCGATTACATGTATTATTTTTTTGGCCCACTCACCCTTTTAACTCTTCGTTTATATTATTTTATAAATTGTTTTACTTTTATTTCTATTTGTTATTGTTATTATTATATTATATTATATTATATTATATTATATTATATTTTTATATATTTATTAATCAATTTGTCTCTCCTCTCTCCTCTCTTCTCTCTTTTCCTCTTTCTCCTCACCCTACCTACCCTCACCTACCCCCCATACCCCCATGTCCAAGGCCCCCCCAATATCCATTCTTCATTTTTTTTTTTCGTTTTTTTTTTCCTACCCACTTTCCTCTCCTCTCTCCCCATTTGGCCCTCCACTTTCTCCCTCATTCTTTTTGAGATTTTCCCCCCATTTCCTAAGAATGGCAGCCCTCATTCCAAGAAACAGGCGGGTGCATTTTGTGATTAGTTTGAGATATTTGGGCTAATTTATTGGTGGTGATTTGAAATTTGTTAATTTGGGTTTGTGGTTATATTGCATTTAGTGATTAGTTTGGGATATTTGGATTATTTCAATTACATATTATTTATTTGGAGTTGGGCTTATTGTTAATTGGTTATTTGTTTGAGTTTATTAGATTGAACTTGAAATATTGTTTCTTTTGGAGATGTGTATTATTAATGTGGGCTTGTTAATTGATGTGAATTTTGGGCTTGGATGATTTGAATATTTGATATGAGTTTGGTCCAATTGAATTATTTAATTTGGACATGGGGTAATTATGGTGTATATTAAATTAGGCTTGGATTGTGGAATATTAAATTTAGGCATAATGGGATTTATCTTAATTTATCGTGTTTTGGCTTTGATTAATTGGGCTTATATTTTGGCTATTAATTTAGAAATTTTAGATTAGAGTCTATGATATGTGAGATATTTTTATTGGGTTATATTTGTTAATTTGGGTCCATTTATAATTGGTGAAATTTATTAGACTAATTTGAAGTTTGAATTTGGGCTTGAATAATTATTTTAGGCCATATATATTTTTTGATATTTACATTTGTTCTATTTTTGTTTTTGCATGGGCCTATTCTGCAACTTTGTTGGCTGAGTACGAATTTATGACCCATGGAGCTTGTTGTAAGTTTATTTCGGTACATATTTTATTTCCCACTTTTATTTGGTTTTATTTTTATTAGTTCTTAGAATATTTGTTTGTATATATTTATTGAGTGTGTACAGAATCAAACATCGAACAAACTAGAAATTTTGTTTAAATGAGATAAATAATTCAGTAAATGTGTTTTGATAAAACAATAATTTTAAAATATTATTTTTAATAAAAGAAAGGTTTTTTTTTTTTTATAAAAATTCAGAAAAATGCATTTAGAAAAATCCAAAAGAGTTGTTTTTAATAGAATTTGAAAAATTGTTTTTAATAACATCGTCCAAAAATTTATTTGTTTAATAAAAATTGTCCAATATTTTTTTGTAAATAAAGTTGTCCCAAAAATTAATTTTTAATAAAATTGTTCAAAAATAATTTTTTTTAAATAAATTTTTTTTTCTTAATTAAAATGGGATTAAAGGGTTTTTTTTTTTTTTTTTAGAAATAGAGGATTTAAATCTTTGTTTTTCTTTTTAATTAAAACTTCTTTTGCAAATAAAGTTATGTCATTTTAAATAATTTGTAAAAATCACTTTTTTAAATGAAAATTAATCTAAATACTTTTGTAAATAAAATTGTAAAAATTCATTATTTTCTAATAAAAGAAAGTAAAAATAATTTTTGTGCCCAAATTGAAATTTTGTAATAAATTCTTTTGATACAATAAGTGTAAATAGCTTTTAAAAAAATTGAATACAAATGAAATTGAGAAAAATAAATTGATTCTTTTTTTGTACGTAAATAAATTGAAATCATTAATTTAAAATCATTTTTAATAAAATCCTTTGAAATTTCTTTAAAACTTTTTTTATATCTTTTATTTATTTAATTCAATAAATCATTTTTCATAATTCTCTTATTATTTATGTTGTGTATTTTTGTAATTAGATTTCATCATTGTTTTTGGTGTATATTAATTTCCATCATGACTTGTATATTGATTATTTTTCTTGGTATCCATAATTAATTAATTAATTGCCACAATTCCCTTAATTCGTTTAGTAGAGGTCATATGTATACGGGTTTAGAGGGGTGCTACGGCTTACCACCGTACCTTCCCAATAAGTAACCTGACCCCCAAACCCAGAGTTGGTTTTTCACGGACCTATTTTTCCTTCAGGAGTCACACTTAGGGTTTTCATTCTTATTTTATTTTTTCCTTAAAAAGAATAAAACAAAAATAAGTAGTGACTCCAAGTCTTTTTCTAAAAATCAAATTTTCACCAAATAAAATAATAAGCGAGTTTCGCCATCGAGTGGGAACGCATCGATCAAAATACGGGGTCCACAACGCGCTCCTTTTCAATAAGGTGTATATCTTGGTAAGCAAGGAAATATAAAGAGTGGTAAGCACATCTTTTAAAACTATGATCAAAATTTAATTAATTAAAAAAAAAAACTACCGCAAGAAAATTGTTTGGAATTGATTACAAATATGGTTTTGTTATTGTAACGTGCATATGCTATATCTAATATAAGATTTTATTAAATCAGTAACTATTCATTACAATAATCTAAATTTATTTTTATTATTAATATATTTTCCTTGGATATGGTCATCTGTCCAAGTTGTCAATAATTTTAATAAAATATGATAAAGATAAAAATAAATAATGTATTAATGTAAAATAGAGTTCTATATTCTATTTAATTAATATTTTTACAATTTTGTCGACCATTGAATCGAAAAAAAATATATTAAGTCATAGTCTAATGATTAGATTGATGGTTAAATCGATCGTGATCAATTCATGATGCCAATATGAGATTATATATAAATATGTAATTTATAAATTATTAAAATTAAAAATAATTATAAAAAGTTAAATTGTATAAAAATAATTAAATACCTTAAAATATTCCATTTTCTATCTCTATTATTGTCATATTAAATCATGATAATGATAAAATGTGAATGTATCAATATTTTTTATTTTATTAAATAAAAAAATTACTATTTTTAATTATTAAGAAGGTAAATAGTAAAACAAAATATTATTATTTATTCTATTCATACTGCATACACTTTATATTTTATCATTTTTATTCATATTTCATTATCTTTATAGTTTTATGATGGCTTAGTTATTTGGTTTCATATAAAATTTTAACTAATAAATATTTATTATATATTATAACTATTACCATAAAAAAGAGGAATTTGATGGAAGTTAGAGGTTCTTTGGCCATGTAATTTAAAAAGAGTTTTTTATTTTTTAAAAACAAAAATTTATTTTTAAAAATTTATAACATTATGTAGACCCTAAAATTTGTCCCAATTTTATTTTTACATTAATTTTTAGCCCAATTTTACTCTTAAAATTAAATCTCAATTACATATGATTTTTTTGCCCATTCACCATTTAATTATTAGTTTTTATTATTTTGTATATTATTTTATTTTATTTTATCAGTACTACTACTACTACTATTATTATTATACTTTCTTTTTTTTTTCTTTTTTTTTTTCCTTTTTCTTTTCTTCCTTTTCTTTTTTTCTTTCTTTTCTCTCTCATCTCTCTTCCTACCTTCCCCAACCACCTCACCCTATTCTTCTCTCATGCCCATACCCCCACGTGAGACCCATACCTCCCCCTCACTTCTTTCTTCTCAATTCTCTCTCCTCTCATTTTCCTTTTTCTTTTCATTTTTGCTTCTCATTTTAGAGGGGGTTGGGCAGATTTTTTTTCCTTCTTCCTTCATTTCTCTTCTTCCTGCCCACACACTGCCACTTCTAGGAACACCACTCCCCATTGCCACACGACTACACTCCCTCAGATTTTTTTTCCTTCTTCCTTCATTTCTCTTTTTCCTGCCGCCCACACACTGCCACTTCTAGGAACACCACTCCCCATTGCCACATGACTACACTCCCTCTCACTCTTCTTCCTAGCCTTTTCTTCATTTTTTATTTTTTTTTTCTATTCTTCCTTTTCTTCTTCCATTTTTCTTATCCACACTACTTCCCATCTTTAGCAGTCTCCATCGCCACTACCAGTGAAGTGATGTTGGTGCCATTTCCAGTGGCCCTCAATTCCTTTTTTCTCCCATTTTCTTCCTCCCATTTTTTTTATTGTCTTCATTTCTTTTATTATTATTATTATTATTATTATTATTTTATTTTTGTTTTTCAAAAATCCATCAACCCTCATTGCCGTAGGCGAGACCACCGGCCAGTGGCCGCTAATGAGCCACTGTCGGCCGATGACCCTTTTCTCACCCATTTTCCATTGTTATTATTCATTTTTCTTGATTTGATTTTAATAGTAATTGCTGTTTGTAAGATTTGAATTATTGAATTAATATGAAATTTGAGTTTTCTTAATTAATATGGAATTTGGGCTACTTTATTGTTGGTGAATTAATTTGGAATTTGTTAATTTGGGTTAGATTAGTTGATAATTTATATGGTTGTGCTCATTTGAATTATTTAATTTGGATATGATATTTTGAACCCCGTATTTCGGCTCATGCGATTCCCACTTGATGGCAAGCTCGATTTTTATTCGAGAATGATTTTATTTATTAAAAAAATATGACTTGGAGTCGCCACTTATTTTTGTTTTATTTTTAAAAGGGTAAACAAAATAAGAAAGAAAACCCTAAGCGTGACTCCTTATTTTGGAAAAGGTAGTCTGTGAAAAACCGGATCGGGCTCGGAGGTCAGGTTACTTATCGGGAAGGTACGGTAAAGACCGTAACACCCCTCTAAGTCCCTAAAGTCGGGTCTCTACTAATAAAATGAAGCTGATGTGACAATTGATGTGGAAATCAATGAATACTCAGGGTGATCATGCACATGGGGGAATCAAAACACTCAATAAAGAATCGACCGAAGTGAGAACGGGGCATACCTTGGCATCAATCGATCAATGCGTTATCAAGAAAGAGGGTTAGTACACAATTAAAAGAATAATCTCATGCATGTCATAGAGCAGAATCAATCAATCATGTGTGATAATCAAATCAATCAATCAATCAATCATAAAATCACTTATGTAGGGCCCCCACCAATGCCCGTTTATTTTGCATGAATTAATGTCACAGATTCCATTATTCTGGAATTATGAAAAATTCATTCATGCTTATTAAAATCAAGAGGAGCAGAAGATTGTTTGAAAACTAGAGTGGAATTAAAACTATTTGAGAGAATTGGAGCATGGGAAACTAAAAATTAAGTTCGAAAATTAGAGAATTGGAATTTCAGAGAACTAAATCTCGAAATTGGAATTTTGAGGAACTATTTAAAGACGGAATTTTAAATAAATGAATGGAATAATGATGACGAATTAATAATGGTTGGATAAATAATTGCGGAAGTTAGGGGTTTCGGAAATTGGAAATTGGACTTAGGGATTGGAAATTTGATGAATTACTTAGGAATGGAATTTTAAATGAACGAACAACTGAATAAATAAATCAGTAAAATAACAAAAATAATAATGATTGGATAAATAATGACGAAGATGGGGATTTTGGAAATTGGAAGTTGAATTTAGAGAGCGGATTTTAAATAAGTGGATGAGTGAATAAATAAATGAATGGAATAATAACGGTAGCAAAATAATAAAGATCAGGTAAATAATTGCAAAAGATGGAATTTTTAGAGATTGAAGATTAAACTTAGAGATTGAAAATCTACGAAATTATTTAGAGATGAGATCTTTGATATATGAATAACTGAATAAATAAATGGGTGGGATAACATTAATAACGAGAGTAATCATTAAACATCGGGATATGAACGGTGGAGTTTTTGAGACTGGAAATTAAATTTGGAAGTCGGGCTTTGAAGAATCGAACTTTTATGATTAGGATAAATAAATAAATATGGAATAATAATGCTAATTAACGAAAATAATATTTAAACAAATAAAAAATGAATAGTGGAATTTTTTAGATTAAAAATTAAATTAGGACGTTGGATTTTTTTGAAGAGTTGGATTTTAATGAATGAAATTTTTAAAAGAGAATAAATAAATACATACGAAATAATAATAATAATAATTAACAAACACAATATTTAAACGAATGAAATTGAATAGTGGAAATTTTTAGATTGAAAACTAAATTTGGACGTTGGATTTTTGAAGAATTAGAATTAGACTTTAATGAATGAGATTTTTAAAAGATGATAAATAGATACATACGAAATAATAATAATAATAATTAACAAACATAATATTTAAACAAATGAAATTGAATGGTGGAAATTTTAAGATTGAAAATTAAATTTGAATGTTCGATTTTTGAAGAATTTAAATTAGACTTTAATGAATGAGATTTTTAAAAGATGATGAATAGGTACATACAAAATAATAATAATAATTAATTAACAAACATAATATTTAAACGAATGAAATTGAATGGTGGAAATTTTAAGATTGAAAATTAAATTTGGATGTTGGATTTTTGAAGAATTTTAATTAGACTTTAATGAATGAGATTTTTAAAAGATGATGAATAGGTACATACGAAATAATAATAATAATAATTAATAATCATAATATTTAAACGGGTGAAATTGAATAGTATAAATTTTGAGATTGAAAATTAAATTTGGAAGTTAGGTTTTTGAATAATTGAACTTTAATGATTTGAATTTTTAAAATAAATAAATAAATAAATATGAAATAATAATAATAATAATAACCAAAATAATGTTTAAACGAATGAACGTGAATAGTGGAATTTTTTTTAGATTGAAAATTAAATTCGAAAGTTAGATTTTTGAATAATTGAACTTTAATGATTGGAATTTTTTTTTTAAAAAAATGAATAAATAAATAAATGGAATTATAATAATAATGATCAAAATAATATTTAAGTGAATGAAAGTGAATAGTGGAATTTTTGAAGCCCGGAACTTAATATCCGAAATCAGAATTTTTAAAAATTTATTTAAGGATGGAATTTTAGAAATAGATAAATAAATAAATAATAATAATAATAGTAACGAAATGATGGTTAAATAAATAAATGTGAAAATTAGAATTTTGAAAATAGGAAATTAAGTTTGGAGATAAGAGTTTCGAAAATTTGTTTAAAGATAGAATTTTAAAATGAATAAATAAACGGAATGATAATAATGAAAATAAATGATTAGAGAAATGAAAGTGAACATTAGAAATTCTGAAACAGGAAATTAAATTCGGGAGTCGGGATTTTGATAAATTGTCTAAGGATGGAGTTTTAAAATAAATAAATGAATAAATTAATAGAATAATGATAATGAAAATAAATAATTAAAGAAATGGACGTGAATATGAGAATTTTTTTAAATGAGAAATTAAATTCAGAAGTCGAGATTTTGAAAAATTGAATTTAAAAGTTTGAACCTTGGAAAGTTAAATTTAAAATTATGATTTTAGAAAATAATTTTGAGAATTGAATCTTGAAGAAATAATTTTTTTTTTCTTTTTTTTTTTTTTTTTTAAAAAACGGAGTTTCGGAAATGCGACTTTTTAGTAGTCATATGAAAATTGGACTTGACATGAAATTATCTAAAAAACCGGGACCATGTTTATGCCACTTATGGTGATTCCCAGGTCACCTTAGAATTGCCACTTTTCACTTTTTTTTTAATCTTTTACATGTCACAGTGGGCTGCCACTTATGGAAGAATAAAAGTGAAGCCTGCCTCTCATCCTCCTCGGCGAACCTCCCTCCCGAGGACATTATTTCCATGAAGCTCATCAGCTTGTGTGTCAGCAATGAACATGCTAACTGGTGCTGGTGAAAATCTAGATGGCTTCGCAACCTAAATGATGCCTCAAACTTCCATCCTATACTACCATAGTCCCAGGACTTCCAGGTAGTTTACATAATAATGGTTGGTATTTTTCAAAAGCAAAAGAGGAAGGCTCAAGAAACAGAGCACGCTCAGAGTCCATTAATCAAGACTCCATCTCATGCTACACTTAATGGGTCTAAACAGGTGAGATAAGTAGAGAGCAGTGCCATGATTAATCAAACATCAAGCTCAAAAACAATCCATACATCAGTTATTGACAGGAGAAATCAAAGAGAGCAGAAAAGAACCAAAATAGAGCAAGCATAAAAACAAACTCAAATTCAGCAAAACTCAATTTGCAACCAGACAAACTAACAATGCTTAAGTAGTAAGAAAATATGATGAGGAACAATGATAATGAGGAAGACCCTAAAAAAAATGATACTCCATACTTGTGAAACTCCTCTCCAATGAAACTCACTTATCTTACCGCCCTCTCTGCCTCCTCTACTAGCCAGATTTTAAAAGCTCCTCTGCTTTCTCCCCTTGCTCCTCTAGTAACTCTCTCTCTCTCTCTCGTAATCTACTGCCCCTAAAAAAAAAAAAAAAAATCCCCTCTCGGTAGTCCTCCTCCAAGCTCAATCCCCTCCTCTATTTATGTCTTCCTCAGCAAGCCATCACCAACCCTACTATTCCTCCATCAGCCATCATGGCTTCTCAACCACCAACATGGCCCTTGCCATGCCCATGCAGTCGGTTTCCCGAGAGAAAAGGGGCCCCCCTTATTTCAAAAAAGAAATGCCAAGAAGAGAAAAAAAAAAAAACTCTTTCCCGGGGCCCCCCACAAAAGGGGTCTACAGATATAATATTGTGGTATATTTTGGATGTGGGTTTGCATATTAAATTGGGTTGATTTTGGTTGTGGATTTAGGTTTTCATATTAAATTAGGCTTGGATTATAGGATATTAAATTTAGGCCTAATGGGATTTATTTTAATTTGTCATGTTTTGGGTTTGATTAATTGAGATTATATTTTGGCTATTAACTTGGAAATTTTGGATTAGGGCCTATAGCATGTGAGATATTTTTGTTGAGTTATATTTGCTAATTTGGGCCCATCTTGATTGACAAAATTTGTTGAACTAATTTGAAATTTGAATTTGGGCTTGAATATCTATTGTGAATTTTATATATTTCTAGATATTTACATTTGGGCTTCTTTTTTTTTTCTTTTGCATGGGCCTATTCTGCAATTTTGTTGGTTGAGTACAAATTTATGACACGTGAAGTATGGAATTTCATGGAAGAAAGTGAGATTCGAAAAGTTGTAGGAAGATATTAAGTTTGTTGTAAGTTTGTTTGGGTACACATTTTATTATCTACTTTTATTTGGTTTTAATTTTCTTAGTTTCTATAAATATTTGTTTGAATATGTTTATTTGTTATGTACATAATTGAATATCGAGAAAATCATAAATTTTGTTTAAATAAGAGGAACAATTCAGTAAACATGTTTTAATAAAATAATAGTTCAAAATTTTATTTTTTTTAATAAAAGAAAATTATTTTTTATTAATAAAAATTCAGAAAATGCTTTTAGAAAATCTAAAAAAATTGCTTTTTAATAGAATTTGAATTTTTTTTAATAATAATTGTACAAAAATTTATTTGTTTAATAAAAATTGTCCAAAAATTATTTTGTAAATAAAGTTGTCCCAAAAATTATTATTATTATTATTATTTTTGCAAATAAAGTTATATATATATATATATATATATATATATAACTTTATTTGCAAAAAAAAAAACAAATTTTAATTCACTTTTCTTAAATGAAAACAAATTGAAATACTTTTGTAAATAAAATTGTAAAAATTCATTCATTTTTTGTAAAAGCAAGTAAAAATAATTTTTGTTGCCAAATTGAAATTTTGTAATGAATTCTTTTGATACAATAAGTGTAAATAAGTTTTTTTTTTGAAAATTAAATACAAATGAAATTGAATCAAATCACTTGAAGAAAATATTTTGTAGATAAATAAATTGAAATCACTCATTCAAATTTGTTTTTAATAAAATCCTTTGAAATTTTCATAAAATTTTTTTTTTTTCAAATATATGTTTTTTTAATTAGTTCAATAAATCAATTTGCATAATTCTATTGTCATCTATTTTGTACATTCTTGTAATTTTATTTTGTCATCATCTTTGTGTATATTGTCTCGTTCCTTTAATCTTGGTATCTATGATTAATTTATTAATTGTCACAATTCCCTTAATTTGTTTAGTAGAGACCGTATGTATACGAGCTTATATGGGTGCTACGACTCACCACCGTACCTTCCCAACAGGTAACCTGACCCCCGGACCCGGACTCGATTTTTCACAGACTTGTTTTTCCTTCGGGAGTCACACTTAGGGTTCTTATTTCTTATTTTGTTTTTCCCTTAAAAAATAAAACAAAAATAAGTGGCGACTCCAAGTCTTTTTCTAAAAATCAAAATTTCACAAATAAATAAAAAGCTAATCTCGTCATCGAGTGGAAACACACGTGAAAAATGTGGGTTCGCAAAATGGCGACTCCGTTGGAGATGTTTAAGGGATCAAACTTGAACTTGAGTTGAGGAAAATGTGACGTTTGATTGGTCGATCAGTAGATACCCTCTCTATGTGTCTTTGTATGATTGGGTGTTGATTACACATTTAGAGCTTTGATATGTTTATCTGTGATACATGTTTGGCTTTTATGTTCATTTGTAATATTGACATGTTGACTACATCGATTGATTCGCTTGCTTGCTTTAGCATATGTCTCTTCTTGTTGTATGATTATCTTGATCTCCTTGATATGTACATTCTCATTTTTGGATATCTCATTCATATTGACATGATTGATTCTCTTTATTTTATATTATCTTATTTATCTCAACATATTATTTATTCTTGGTATATACCTTTTTTTTTATCATGTTTCTTGCTTAGCTTGTGTGTAGATATGGATGACATACCTGTTCTTTGTTTGACTACCTATTGCATGACTACTCTTCTTCTGTGTGATGCATGTGTTACTTGTCCGTGTGGGGCACACATCTATCCCCTTACCTCCAACTCCCTAGTCTCAGTCGACTTTGTTTTCCTTGATCTCACATTTGATATGAGACTTGTTACTTTGCTTGTTTCTTCAACTGAGCTAGTGATTAAGAGTAAGGTCTAGTGATGGGTTATATCTATGTTTGGGAGCATTCTAGAGGAAGTGGACACACTTATGCTGATTGGAGTTTGATCTTTGAAAACCTATATAGCCTAGAGCTAGGTTTCATGGATATTTGTGTGACCAGTGTATTTCTTTTTCTGCTTTAGCTTCATAGGTTTGTCGAATAAACCCACACCGTTCACTTGGGTACTTTAGTTTACTATTGAGAGCTGAGAGTTGTGAGGGTTTTCACCATAGGAAACCCCTTGAGATGTCGAGGTAGTGCATGTGTGGAAGTGATGACCACCTTGCATGAAAGCGCCTCGTCTCTTCAAAGGCATGCAGGAGGTTGCATACCACCAAAGGTACGATTGCTTCTGCTAGAGATCCTTTAAAGTCTTTTTTTTTTTCTTTTTAGAGACACCTTGACCTTGTAGGTTGAGCCTTAGATCATTTGATTAGGATTTCCCTTCTTACACATGGGTGCATCTGAGAGCCTTCAGGGTCACTTTAGTCATGGTTTGGATCCAATACTCCTTCTTTTGGTCTCCAATTGAGAGTGCTTAGATATCAGTACGAGTTTGAGTATCAGTTGGACCACCCTCTCTTATATGGTTTTGGTTTCTTCTTATCGCTCATTGAGTCTAGCACACTTTCTCCCTAGGCTTTAGATAGTCTTCTTTTCTTGATTCAACACATTCTTTCGGTTTGCTGTCACTTTCTGCTTGACGTTTTGGGATATGCTCATTGATCATGCTCATTTTTTTATATTCTTTACTTGTCATGGGTTTGGTACTTCATTCTTTGGTCGATTTGCCTATTTCTATTTTCAACTCGATATTTTTATTACAAGAAGGTGAAAGGCATGTTTTCACATTCACACCCTTTTTCAGAGATCCGCCTTGATCACCTTATCATTTTTTTGTATAGAGCTCGAGTTGAAAGTGAATTAGGGATATTTTGTTATAAATGGGGTATCGATCTCATGACAGTGTTGTTTTTCACACCTTATTCATTTTTTGGATCACTGATAGAAAGTTTTTAGTCACATTTATAACCATATCATAGTGGACACTTTTATGACTTTAGAGTCTATATCATACATCGAAATTTTGATTATCATCATAGGACCATATATCATATGATGTGTTGTACTTTTGACTTGAGGCATCTATTCACTTGCACATTGTGGTCTTGAGACCTGGTCTATCATGGAGAACATTAAGCTTATTAACCTTGGATAAGAGACTTGACCTAGGGAGTTCGAGACTATGACCCTCTTTCTTATGATCAAAGCAGTACCTTACTCATTCGCACACTTTGACTTTGCTTCGACCTACATCCACCTATTTTGAGCTTTACACAATATCACCCTTGACACCATATTATGACCTTTCCATCCCTAGCTGTTCTAGCTTTGCATATTCCCTCTTTCATCCAACCAGGTAGAGTGTGAGGAGTTTGAGTCCAGGGTTGATCTTGTATGACGAGGGATGGCTTATGATCTTTGGGTGGCTTACGATGTGAGGATTGGTCGATTACTTGATGGGACTGTCACTTATTCTGCCATGAGTATAGAGATTGATCTTATATGATGAGAGTTGGCTTGTAATGAGCAATTGTGCCTGATGAGATCGTCGTTTTTTTTGCTTTGAGAAGATTATCTTTGAGATTATTATGGAGCGTTTGGAGTGTAGTTTGGGGCACAATTCTAGAGGTTTGACGTGGTTATATTAGATGGCATTGATTTTCAGTATCGATCATTTAAGGGTTGAGAACACAATGTTTGAGATTGTGGTTGTATCATAGGTGGCCTTAATTTCAGTTAGCTCACACCCTATTATATTTATTGACATCTAGACCATTGCTAGCACTTTGATATGAGCATCATAGTCTTTTTTTTTTATAGCCTTGCTCATAATTTACATTGGGATAGAGGCCCTCCGGTGTATATATGCTTTATTCGGGAGTCTCATGAGCAATAGACTTATTGACTCATCTTCTTCATTATTTTTCATCATACCTTTTTATTGTCCTACCATCATTTTTCATCATACCTCTTTGTTTATATCCTTTGTTCTTTCCTTTGTCTTTGTCATTGCTTTTCTTTCTATGCCATGAGTGATGATATTTCACATTTCAAAGCATGGAGGACGGTCATGTCCCCTTCCACTCCTATCTCATGGACATTGGTTCGGAGATCCTTAGTTAAGAAGGTCATTTTGTCAATGAGAGTTTGTATATGTCATTGTTTGAGAGTATATCCATTTCATAATGTATTCTTAGTGGAGTTCATTTGATTGATATTCAAAGTATGCGTAGAAAAAAAGATGAAAAAAAGTAATAAGCGCATGTATTTATGTATGTATACAGTGTTATTCTCCATTGAGTGTATATATTGGACATTGAGAGCTACCTTTTTTTAGTCAGTTGCTTATGAGAGTTCGTATGTGAACTTTCAGGAGGCTCTCATCTTCTTGTGTCTATCTCGTTATGTATTTTACGTGTGAGAAACAAGTGACCTTTTCCTAAGGACTCTGGATCATTATCCTCTCCATCATTACATACATTGGTGATTTGACTATTCTCCATGGCTTGATTTGAGTGGATTAGAGCTCATTCGTTTTCCTTCGATCTATTTGTTCCTCTATATGGTGTTTCATTCGCCTTGCTTACATTGTTCTTTGTTTATATTGATTTTCATTCCATGTTCAATATTTTCCACACATCATTCTTATATATGCCATCAGCAGTTCGATATTCTTCATTTTTTCTCTTTCATCATTGATATATTCATCCTGAATTCTTTTTCTTCATCACTGATATATTCATATTGGATGTCCTCAGACCCATGGTTTATGAGACTCTCTGCACATATTGCATTTTATACACGAGGGTATGAGGTTTTATTATTGGGTATTTGAGCCTAGTTTCCTTTCATTTCTTTCACATTATTACCATAGCCTACGTTATGTCCTGGGTCTTAAGACCACCCCGAGGCCATGATATCATGCATTGTGTTTTAATAGCCTTATGCGGGCGATACTTGGGATTGGTTCAAGAGCATTCTAATTGTGATGGACAAGGAGTTATAGTATGACCCCATATTGGGGCATAGCCACCTTAGAGAGTTTTTATCGGGTATGAAGTTATTCTGCTTGATACATTGCATTGGGGCACACACCTTTCTTAGTTGAGGGTTGATTTTTTTAGATGACTATTACACAACGGCATACCCCTCTCAGTTGATGATGGTTTTTGCGGCATAGCAGTTCCTAGGAGGTGATAATTTTCTTCTTTACATTGGAGTATGAGATATGACTGGGTGATTTGATTGGATATGTTTATACAGGAGCATAACCCTCTCATTGGTATTGACCGATTTTTGAGTGATTGGATCATGGTGCACTTTTGTGAGAGCTATATTGGTTCTTGAGCATTTCAAAGATCGCCTTACACTAGGGCATAACCCTCTCATTATCGATTGATCTTAGAGACACGCATTTTTGTTCATACGTACCACTTTGCTTGATTTTCCATATTGGGATTTGCTCATTCCTTAGAGGAAATTTGATACTCTCATCGTGTAACAGTATGAGAGGACTTTAGAGAGTAAAGATTTACTTTGACTTGATGATGTATCATGGATTATACTACTCTCATTGATGTTTGCTTTGGAAATGATTACACTGGGCCATAGCCCACTCATCGGTGATGGATTTTGTGAGATGATAGTTTATGCCAAACACATACTTCTTAGAGATTATCTTGCACTTAGGGCTTATCCATTTTGAGAGGATGTATTCATACTACGGCGTAGCTACCTTGCTGATTTTGACATTGAGACTCGATCTTCTGTTTATGATTGCTATTTTTGATGGATTATAAAGTTATTGACACCCTGGGTTCAGTCTTCTCAGCATACTTGGTTCGACTTGGATACCTACTTTCCTTCGTTGGACATCTAGACATCTTACATTTGACACCATTATACCTAAATCCATTTTTTTAGAGCCTAACAGATATTGAGCCTGCTTATCTCACTATTAAGCATGACCTTATCCCATTCTCTTTATCATTGGAGGATGTAGACCAGTCTTGAGTTTTCTGGTCGAGTTTTCACATGCCTTTGGACATTAGGTTCAACATCTTCCATGATGGCATGACTTATTATATTGTTGATGTATTTATGATGATGTTTTCATATTGATAGTTGATATGTTGTGTCTTGCTTTGCTTACATTTCAGACTTGAAGCCTTGGTTAGCATTTGTCTGGTCCGTTATTTTAGTTTTGCTTTGTCAGCATAGTTTTTATGATGTATGGTCTTGTTTAAGCATTTATTCATTGATGTTAAACTTTTTTATTGCATCATCGTTGAGCATATCCTAGAGTGTTTTGTATGGTGACATTTTGTGTCGTATGTTGGTTACTATCTTACATTAGGGAATACCCCCATCCTTGAGTTCATTAGATCTTTTGCATATTTTCTCACTATTTGATCTATTTCTTGATCTTTTCAAAAGGGTGGACAATTAGCTAGAGCAGCGGGTGCTGTCGTCATACTAGGGCATACCTCCTTTAACACTCTTCTACTAGGGCATACCCCCCTCTTTGAGATTATCACATCTCATGATGATTTCATGGTTGTTAGACCCATTTTTCAATCTTTACGAGTTATCACCTAGGGCATCCCCCTACCTTCAATTTGTTTGGGACATTCCATTTCCTTCAGCTTGTTTAGGGCATCATCCTACCGTCAGTTTGTTTATGGCACTCCCTTTTTTTTCTTCAGTTTGTTTGGGGCATTCTCCTACTATTAGTTTATTTAGGGCACTCCCCATTTTCTTCAGTTTGTTTAGGGCATCACATTTTCTTCAGTTATCTAACCACCATGGATTAGACATCCATAGGCATTTCAGTTATCTTACCACAATGGATTGGACATCCATGGGCATTTTAGTGATTCTCACCACCATAGATCAGACATTTATAGGCATTTCAAATTCACCACCATAGATTATCATTTATGGGTCTTGATCAATTTAACTATAGACCCCACATTTTGGCTCATGCGCTTCAACTCGATGGCGAGCTCAATTTTTATTCGAAAAATGATTTGTTGATTATGAAAATGACTTGGAGTTGCCATTTATTTTTGTTTTATTTTTAAAGGGTAAACAAAATAAGAAAGAAAACCCTAAGTGTGACTCCTTATTTTGGAAAAGGTGGTCTGTGAAAAATCAGATTCGGTTCGGGGGTCAGGTTACTCATAAGGAAGGTACAGTAAAGACCGTAGCACCCCTCTAAGTCCCTAAAGTTAGGTTTCTACTAAAGAGATAAGGCAATCATGGCATCTAATAAGGAAAAACAATGAATACCCGAATCGATCGTGCACATATGGGAATCAGAACATGCGTAGAGAATGACAGGAATGGGAGCAGATGCTTACCTGGGCAACGAACCACTATGCGCTATCAAGAGAGGAGGTTAATGCATAATTAAGGAATAATCTCATGCATGTCACAGAACAAAATAAATCAATCATGTATGACCATCAATTCAATCAATCATAAAATCGTGTATGTGGGGCCCCCACCAAAGCCTGTTTATTCTTGAGTGAATCGATTTCGTAAATTCTATCACTAAGAATTACGAAAAATAAATTCACACTTATTTTAAAACATTTTGAAAATCAAAGAAAATTCGAAAGTGGCTCATCGGAAAGAAAATGGTGACCAAATTTGATTGAAAATGGGATGTTGGTATCTAAAAACTCTAAGGATGAAGTTAAAAAAAATTCTGATTGCTTTGATGGAAAGCAGATTTTAGAAAACCAATTTAGAATGGAAAATCACAAGGAAATGTGAAATGCGCCATGATAAGAGGAAGTGGCCATGTGGGAGTGGGGCCTATAGGTATGATTGAGACTGCATTACTGGTGCGTGGGTGCTGTCACTGAATCTTCACTTGCAGAGCATTGGGGGTCATCAGGAACTAAGGTAATTCAAGGCAGCCTTTATTTGTTGGACAGTGTTACCGATGAGGTTATTAACAGTCGTCACCGACTCCAAGTTCAGCTTAGCGGATGGCAAGCTGCTCACTAGTATCTGAAACACCACTGTAATAAGTGACCCTCCTAACCTCCCCATGCTCGCTATTGTACTGGAGCTGCTTGACGCCCCATCCCCTTGGTCTAGTCGTCCATCTGGTGAGATGGTGAAACCCGATGGCAGCAGGGGTATGTAGGAAGGGTCCTCCCCGCTCATTGCTACGTTGATGGCAGGTAGATCAACTGGGCAGTAGATGACTAGGGAACCTGATGAGTCTATGCAGCTCTCTTGGAGTATCAGCATGTTGTTCTGACTGGTGTTGAAGGCCCTCAGGACAGATATGCAGTTACCAGGATGTGGCCCATTTGCAATATGGGCAACCTCTTGCACGACATTGCCATTGGAGAGAACATCCCACTGAAGCCGAGTCCTTTCGTCCCTGAATAAATTGAAGACATTTTGTGGAGAAATTGGGAGCCAGATGGTGGTAGCCGCACTGAGAACCACACCGATGGGTTGGCCAGGATCAGTGTTCTTGTGAATTGTGACCCGGACTCCAACCTCATTCAGCCCAGAGAGTGTTGTCCATCGGTGTCCATTGGAGGTTCTGATGTTTGCACAAAAATTGTTGACCATCCTCTGGGCAAGTTTCATCATGCTTCTCTTGCCATCAGGAGATGGAATCACTCCTCCAACATCCCGAGTTGAAGTTCCTTTAACCATCAAACAAGCAAATATCTCACACATCCTCTATAGAGTGGCCAGCCACCATTCAGCTCCAGATGCTAACCCTCTGTGAATAAGATCTCTATAAAGCCGATGAGTTGGGGTTTTGTCTTCGATTTCCACATGTTCCACCCAAGTAACCTTGGAGTATCCATTGGGCATATCTTGAATCAAGCAACCAAGAAGAAGCCTATGAGATGGATTTTGAGGGGCAAACTGGTTGTCTCGGGGGAAATCATAAGAAATATCAACTATTGCCCATGAGCCTTGTTCAATTTGTTGACTATATATGAGGAAATAGAATTCCCTAGTAGGTACAAGGGGTGAAAGCACCTGCAGCTCTCCATACATCAGTTGAAGGGAACTGCTCTGACCATCCATCATTCCGGATGATAATACTTCAAGTGTTCTCACCAATGAAACAATTGTCGGAAATATCTCCATCCATTTATTCTGCAAACGAGTCCATAAATATGTCAACCAATGCCAAACTGTTATGATCACTACACCTGAATCTCTTGATGCCTCAATCCTCACATTAGGGTTTTTCAAGTGACTGTTAGCCCGAGGAAAAATCCTCTCATAGCTTTCAAGATTAAGAACATCCCTCCCGTCAGTGGTGGATTTCATCCACAAGGGTTCGTTGGTCTGCAAAAGCCTAAGCAGTTCATCCAATGCATTGGCAGCAACATCTGCCATGAGGGACTTATCCATATCTGAAATACCAGTCCCCTGGAAAGGCAAAATGGGCATAGTAGATGAACTTCCAGGAAGAAGATCAAGATCAAAGGAAGGGCCACTGCCCATCCCCTGCCCCCCAAAGCTTCCTATTGACAAATCCAATGAAGAAATATGGACAGGCTGTACTGGTGGGAGCTGTGAAATGTAATATTAGAACAATTCTCTTCAATAGTAGTCAATATAGGCCCGTGATCAGAATCCATGATTGTTTCAGGCAAATCAAGATCAAAATTTTCCACTAGCATATCCAAATGACTCCTAAAGGATTTCTCCGACGCTGGTGCTAGTTCTTGCTTGTGAACAGGATCCTCTCCATGATATCTAGAGTCCATAAAATCAATTTCCTCTCTCGCAAAGGATGGCTCAGGTACAGCCTTTGGTGAATCCCAGTTCCATGCCTGTGCATCTGATCTGGCACTAGCAGATTTTGATGGGGTGGCAGCCAGCCTAAGCATAAAACAGAGTGATGTACATGCAGTGGTGGGTAGCAGAAAATATGAGCCAGATGTAGTATTCCCAATGCTGTGGCTCAGGACACCAACACCAACACCATCTGAACCAGACCAGCCACCACGGGATCGATGCTCATCAGGAAGCCAGTTCTTGAAGCGTGGACTATACAACTAGCTGGTTTGCTTATACCATCGCGCACAGTGCTTGAAACTGATGGTTGTTTCTGAGGAAATCAAGAGATCCTAATCCAGCAGCAGCAGCACCGAGGAGCGTCTCCACTGGTTTCTTAAGCTGTAAGGGGAACGAGCCACCGGAACAATAATTTCTGCCGCTTCTGGAATCTCTGAATATAAGTAATCCACAACTCACTTTGGATTGTTGTAGGCTGCTTGAAATGCACAGGTAACAGTCTCCTTGTCCCAATTTCTTCTTCATATCATCATCATTTTTCATCAACCAACCTCCCTAAATTCTCAGTCTTAAATGTTTGACTATCGCTTTCAGGGGAAAACAGAGGAGCAAGGGAATAGAAATGGAAACAGAGCATGGAACGTTTAACGAATATGCTAAACCCATTATTTTATCCATGAGTCTAGCAATCAGTGGGTTAAGATGGAAGATGTTTGTTGGGGTAAAACATTAAAATGTAGCAAGTTCTTCAAATATTAAACTAATAATCATCAAAATGCAGCAACCCAACAAGCAGAGATGAAATCATAGAGAATAAGACAGGAGAAATATGAGAGGTGAGAGAATGTACGGGAAAAACCACAAATGGCCATACCTGAAAATGTCCGTCCTGCTCTGGCAATTACCGGGCTCCTCCTGTAAAGAAAACCCGGTCGATTCCCCACGCTTCTATTGCTATCTCTCTAATCCTCAGCTTGCTTCTTCTCTCAAGCTCAAGAACACACTCAAAAATCTCCTCACCAACCAGCTTCCTGCCTCCTTTTTCCTCTGGTTCTGGTTCTCCTATCTCCAGCTTTAGAAAAAAAAACCATCCCCCTCAGCAGCTTGTCCTCTAAGCTCCAATGAATCCCCTTCTCTAGCTCGCTGCTCCTCCAAATCTCCTCTGTCCCTTCTTCCATTTTCTCTCCAAAAAATAAAATCTCTCTGTAGAGCCAACCCCCCTTCCCCAAGGTAAGCCAAAACCTCCAAAATATCTCCCTCTCCATCCCAAAACCCCTTCTGCAGGTAATCGAATACGCTCCTACACAACGGCTTCTGCAGATTCCCACCTTTACAGGCGTCTCATCCTCATAGGCTCATTCAATAGCACTAGCTGAATCCATAGCAGCCTCTCTTGAGGCAGCACGTGGCTCTTGAAAGAGCCCTCCACTTGGCAAAGAAAATGACTTGCAGAAAAAAATGAGAACGAGCCCCAAATGGGGGTCTACATTAACCTTATCACAAAACTTGTCTATTCTACATCTAACAATTATTGCACCAAATACAAGGATAAGGTAACCTATCACTTCCAGGTGCATTACTGAAGGCAAATTCCAAGAATTCTAAAATTCTATTATCATATTCTAGGCTCACTCTTAACTTTTGCATCCAACTTTTGTCTATTGAAAATTTTCCAATTGTCTTCTTCAACCACACAAAAAAAATAATTTGAGTATGTCAACTTATGATGTATGTATTATGCATTCTAGAATCTCCAACATCCTAAATTTGGTGGTGGTTCCTATACCATATAGGAAAGCATAATCCCTATGCATCAACTATCAATGTGTTTAATTTCATTTTTGAAGAAATTTTGACAACATTTCCCCATAGTTCTCCAAGTACACAAAATGGACAAGACATAATGTATGACCTTGTCCTAATATGCACCCAGAAAACAAGAGGAAATATTGAAAAAAATTCTAAAAAATGAACTAAGCATAGGCAATTAAATTCATAGATATTATGTTTTCTTATTATATCCATTCAGAAAATTCAAACATTATTGGTCAACATCACATACTAGACAAAGTAAGAAGCTGTCAACTTGAAAATGGTCTAATGTTAAAACCATGGTCACTTTCTGGCAACTTAAATGTCTTTAGTATGTAATAATATAAATGTTTGTCTTATAATGATACTTGAATGGAAAGCCTAAGGTTTCATGCATGCAAATGTTATTAAAATTAAAATACAATTATTTACTAGGAATTAGGTGGATGTCAAAGTTACATTCAGTCAACAGTGTCTATGCTCCATTCCAAAATTTTACTTCCCATTTAAACAAATGAAACAAAAGCATATTAAAATATCCTAGAGATCATCAACAAGTCCTACTTAAGTATGCAATGACCATTTTAGAACATCCTATCTAGGTAACCAAAAGTTCTTTTTTAGAACCAATGCAAACATATAATCACCATAAAACAATAATGGTTAGTGCAATGCTAATATTTTAGCAATTCCCTATTTTTTTCTAACCTACAAATGGGAAGTGCAATGAAAACACAATCTAAAGGCTGCTTTAGTATATTTATAGCCATAGAAAAAAAAAATCAAGACTAGAGACATGAATATAATTCAACCTCAAAAATATATTCAATAAAATAACATAAGAGACAAATAGTCCTACTTAAATGAAAAATAAAAAAACTAAGACATTACTAAACATGAAATAGGGATTACTTTAAAAAATTTATAACAGGAAATAAAATTAGGCTATACAGGCACCCATTTACAACTTTTTTTTCTTTTGTCTCTAAAACATGAAAATGTTATGCTAGAGATCACTCGAGGACACATCTTTAAAATTACTTTGGCTACAATCTAAGGTTGAAAGGCCTAACACTTTGGCTCTTTATGCAACTCAAATATGCATTTTATAGTTACTCATGTATCTACAGAATCACTCTACTCCCCAAGAATTTTCTTTGTAGTTATCTTGTTCCTATCTTTAACCGCAAGTTGTTAATTAGGCCACTAGTAATAATTTCATATCCACCCTATAGGCATAAAAGTTTTTATTTACAACTGTCTCAACATTGTATCTTGTGATCTAGGTATTGTTTCCTGAAACATGTGGACGTACTAAACGATAGTATCCACCATTTGACATTGCATAGATATTGGATTCTACGATCACCAACTTACATCTGGGTTGTCCTTAGAACCTCCTAATCTATAAAGAGATAGAAATTACTATATAAAGAGATACAAATGACTATAGGAAGAATCAAGATTTAGATATTAGCTTTCGTACCAACTTTACATTGACACATGCTATTTGTCATTAGAAACATGTAAATATGAAGCTGAACTGAACCCTTATTTTCAACTTGAGTTTCCAATAATATTTCTTATTTGTTTCTGTAATTTCCTCATAAATCAAAAGTTATACTAGTGACATTGTGAGAAGGATTCATGTCCATAGAGAATGAGCCAACATTGAAATTTCCACCTATCATGAATAATGACAATGCAAGGAAATATTTGTAACCATGACTAGATGTTGAATTGAGGCTCATAGAGAAACAACCTATGATTTGTTCTTGTATTAGTAGAATTATTGGAACTTGTTTTACTTATCTACCATGGTAATGAAAATGTTGTAACCTGTCTAAATATCTAGAAATTGACTATCTGATTTGGACTTGAAATTACTATGGAGATTCTAGGATGAAATAGTGAACGATGCTTAGGTATGTTTAAAAGGAGTTGGGATTTGAAGTTCTCACATCCACACTCACATTCACATTCTTTCATTGTACAAAGTTTGGTAAAAATTCACTCTTACATTCTTTTTGGAGTTCTAGTCTAAGGATTCATATGAGTTTGGTAAAAATTCACTCTTACATTCTTTTTGGAGTTCTAGTCTAAGGATTCATATGAAGGATCCTTTTAATAATGCAAACTCAGTATATTCCATTGAATTATTTATTATCATTTTAACTTTCACCACATAGCCTTGAGGCTTAGTTCAAGTGTTAAAGAGTAGGATATATTTATGATAAGTTCCAGATTCAAGTATGGGACAAGAAAAATCAAGAAAAAAAACCTAGCAAAACTAAGAAAATAAAAAAGTATAATTCAAATTAAGCAAGCACTAGTTTCTAGCTCGTCTTCAACCAAACATATGTATTCTATTACCAGGTCTCTATGTGTGTTTAGAAATTTTGTTTTGATGGGAAAATTAAAGGATGTTACTAGTGAAAAATCGAAAGTCCCATAGGGAACACCTAAGGGAGGGAGGGTGTGAATGGGTGGTTTAAAAATTTTCAATAAAGATTTATATGTTATACCCAATTCTTTCACCCAACGAGATTTTAAGAATAATATTTTCTATTAAATATATGTAATTCAAACAGAATATCAAATATAAAAGATATAGATAATCAGGCACAAAATTTATATGTGGAAAACCCCAACACTGTGGAGATAAAAAACCACAAGGTCTAAGACCTATTAATATAAATCCACCATACAAAATCAAGTTATATAGATTTACTTAGCCGCTTTATCCTAAAGACTTACTCTCTAGTAGCTACAACTTAATTCATGTTCGTGACGTAACAACCCTTGATTGCTTTAGTGGATCACTTCAACCTTAGTGAAGGGATGAAGGTCTTCAAACCAATATTCAAAAATCAAATTGTAGACCCTCCATTTTGCCTTCCTAGCACATATCCCATTAGGTTTTTTTTGTTCAGTACTTTACAGCAGTTCCCTAATGGCCCATTACTACTCATGTAGCTTATCTTTTCTAAGCCACCTTGGAGACTTTGGTTGAGGGGTTTATCCGACTTCCCATTATGTCTTTAGCTGCCCTTCAAGTTTAATTTAGGCTCACTTAGGTGCACTTTAGGTTAGACTTAGTTAGGCCCACCTAGTTTCACCTTAGGCCCGTTTAGGTGCACTTCGGTCCACTTAGGCACACTTGACCCATTAGACATTCTTGGTGTGACTTGTATGGTTGCATGGTTCATTTATCTCATTTACTTATTTATTTATTATTATTATTATTATCAATCACATTTATTTAATCTTTTATTATATTTTTATTTATTTATTTTAATTTATTTTTATTGTTGTCAATCACTTTTATTTATTTAGTTATTTATTTGTTTATTATCTTGTTATTTATTTATCTATTATTATTATATCATTCTCTAATTTATTTATTTAATTTAATAATTTGATGTTTTTATAGGAAAATCTACCAACGGAGGAAAAATAATTTTGAAATTGGTAAGACTTTGAAAATGAAAGGAACTCTTTTAGGCGTTAGTAAAGATCACTAAAGAGTTAAAATAGGGATGAAGAAGTTTTTGGAAAAGATGGGACTCCTTATGTTATATGCATGGATTGATTTTTTAAAAAAATTTAAAAAGGATTTTCCTAGTGGATGAGACATAGAATTCGGAGAGAGGAAGACTCATCAGGTGGAACGGCTGCCAATTGCTATAAAAAGCATAGGCTGGTGATTTTAAGGGGCATGGAGAAAAAAGGAGAGGTTTTCAAAAAAAAGGACTTGGAGCACGCATTGAAAAGGAGAAGGAGTTCATTTGGGTCATAGGGGTCCAGTAAAAGAAAATGGGAGCTCGTTGGTCTTTAGAGAAGCAAAGAAGGACTCCCAAGTATGTTCATTGTGAACTGTGCATTTTCTCATTTTGGATACTACCCTACTTGATTCTCTGTCAATTTCTAGGTTGTTCATACACCTTTGTTGCTTTTTTTTTCTTCCTTTGCTTCTTTGGTTTGACTTGAAAACTGGTAAGGCTCTTTATCATGTTCATTGTGAGGCATCTAGAGTTATTGGCTACACTTTTGCTTTGAATTTGTTTGTGATTTTTTCCATTAGTTTGAGCCCATTGAAAAATCATGAGATGTGGCTTAATTTGATTTTTATTTTGCTTGTTTATTCTCTTCTTGTTTCCTATATTCTCCATTATACTTGTTTTTTCCTCTTCCTCTTAGATAAAGATGGGAAGGCCCTATGCCAAAAGAACCCTAAAGGAGATGTCAATGAGAAGAGTGGAGAATGAGATGATCATGATTCGTCTACTGATGCTATATTTTAGCATGAGGAAACTGAGGTGGATGAACATAAGATATCACTCTGTGCCTGTTAATAGAAACTAGAGCATACATTGGGAATATATGAAAACTATCATGCTTGCCTTCATATCATACGTTCCATTACTGAACTCGTGTTGTATGAATGAAGATGAGACTTCTTCTTTAATGGACGAGTAGTTTGAGGCCTTCACCTGTCGGTTGGAAGAGTACAGAAGCCTACATGAATGGATGCAAGCCATTGCCATGGAGATTGAGTCTGACACTAGGCTCATACATGCAAACCTTCTTCTCGTAAACCAGTCTCACTCTGTTTCAGAGATTTAGAGAGGGCTAGGAGTTAGATCGTCATGATGAAGGAGTTTTACAACCTACTTGCTTTGGTTCTTCGAAATGCCTCTAGTAGTACTATCAGTCCATGATTATTTGGTTTCAAGGAAGAAAATGAGACCAAGGGCTCCCTCAAATTTGGTCATGTTCTTCCATGAATGATTTGGTCTGATTGTCAATTCTTATTATAGGGACATCCATTCTGATTTTGGATCTAGACTACTATATAAATGATAGAAGAGCCTTCCTTAAGACAATGTGCTTTCTGATGGATCCCAGTAACCCAAAGATATGTTTTGTTCAATCTCCTTAGAGATTCGAAGGTGTGTATATTCTACTTAAGGCTTAAACACACCCTTGTTTAGTTGGGTTTTAGAGTTCTAGCTTTTCTACCTATATGTGTCTATTCTGGAGAACTGGGTATCATGCGAATGAATTCAGTTTGGGGTTTTTCTTGGAACCTTGAGCTTTCGGGTTTAAGTAATTTTTTTTTTTTTTTTTTTTTTTTTTTTTAGTTTTGGTAAACCGAACTTCACTATTTAAACCACCTTGAAGTAAATATTTTACCCCATTTGAGTCTATGATGATATAGTCATTCGATCTTTTCTTCAGCCCGTTTCATCGGACTTCAGCTTGCCAGAGATCCAAAATGCTTAAGGAGTTCCAGATGCACTCTCTTTCTCACGTGCATGCAACATGCATGTGTGGCCACCATAGTGTATGCGTGGCTAGTTCTTGCTTGTCCTCAGCCTTGGTATCCTCAACTCCCCGCTTTCTATCACAAGCCTTATCAACATGTACTCCAAGTGTAATAAAATGAACTTTGCTTTATCAATCTTCAGCGACCCCACCCATGAAATAAATGTGTTTGCTTTTAATGCAGTCATATCTGGGTTCATCACTAATGGTTTTCTGGAAGAGGGGTTTGAATTCTATCAAAAGATGCAGAATGAGGGTGTTATTCCAGGTAAGTTCACCTTCCCATGTGCAATCAAAGCTAGCCTTGATGTTTTGGAGATTAAAAAGATTCATGGGTTGTTGTTCAAATTTGGATTGGAATTGGATGTCTTCATTGGTAGTGCTTTGGTAAATTTGGTCTGATGGAGCATGCACAAGTAGCATTCGAGGAGTTGCCAATCAGAGATGTCGTGTTATGGAATGCTATGGTTAATGGGTGTTCACAAATTGGTTAGTTTGAGATGGTGTTGGAGACTTTTAGGAGGATGAATGACAAGAGCGTTGTTCCAAGTAAATTTACTGTTACCGGGGTCTTATCAGTTTTTGTTGTGATAGAAGATTTGAATAATGGTAGAATAATTCATGGGTTTGCCATGAAAATAGGGTATGATTTAAGTGTTGCTATTTCAAACTTGTTGATTGATATGTATGGGAAATGCAAGCGCATTAAAGATGCATTGGATATTTTTGAGATGATGAGAGAGAAAGATATATTCTCATGGAACTCGATTGTATCTGTTCATGAACAGTGTGGTGATCATGATAAAACTCTAAGGCTTCTTGATAGGATGCTAGGTGCAGGGATTCAACCTGATTTGGTCACAATCACAACTATCCTTCCAGCATGCTCTCATTTAGCAACATTGATGCATGGTAGAGAGATCCACAGGTACATGATTGTTAGAAGGTTGGGAAAGGATGGTAAAGATATTGATGATGTTTTACTGAAGATGCATCTAATGTACAGTCACTGTCTTCAGAATCCACTGGTATATATGATGCCTTTGGGAATCCAAAGGTGCTTCCTCAAATTAGAGATCAATACCAAGCTGACTTTCCAACTCTTAGTACAAAATCTAATTATCCTTAGCTTACAATACCCAGCTAACGTTGCAACAGTGGCTGGCACTCCTCACTATTTTTTATTGAGATTGCCCATACCAATTATGTGAGTCATTGATGAAATTGAGAACATTGGACATGAACCTCTAGAACGTCATGGTGCCAAATAATGGAATCCATTGAACTAACTCATGCAAAATCAATTGGGGAATTAGTGGAACCCCTACATAAAATCATTTTTTCAAAACTCTTCTTTGTTGTCAATTTTCACTCAACCATTGACCCTTTAGCTTTAAAATTAGTTTCAGCAACTTTAGAATATTTTTAAAAAATTTCCAAAACTTGAATGATTTTCCTCACTTCTTGAACTTGAATTTAAAATTTCGTTTGAGTTAGAAAGTAATTCTGGAATAGAAAATATAAACGAGTTTTTAAGAGGGCTCTGTTTCTACCCAATTCTAGACACCCGAAATATTTTTATAAAAATAAAATAACAGATGACCTTTTAAATTTGATTCAATATTTTTTATTAATTTTAGACTTCTTGAAATTGATCTTAGACATATAAAATATTGAAAAAATATGCATTTTTGAGGGAGATATGATTTTTCAAAGTTGTACCTACTGTACATAATGGAATCTGGATATTTGATTAGTTGGAGTGTTTTAAAAATATTTTTGAGTACTACCCGACCCTGGATTTATTTTTCCTGTGATATGTGAATGATGTGTTTTATTTTTTATATGATTTTATGTGATCACTTATTATTTTAAAAAAAAAATCGTTTATGCATGTCACTATTTTTTTACCTAATCTGGACCTTCTGGAACTTTTCGGTGTCTTTGCTGCAATTTGTCATTCGAATGAGTGTTTGGCTTTTGATATCTTGTTCTGGATGTGTAGGAGTTGTTTCCTGAAATTTTTTGTGATTAAATTCTACTCCAAGACATTTTTTTAGAAATTGTTTTGTGATGCTCCCTTTTCTAAGGGTATGCTAATGGTCTTGTACTTTGCTTGAATTAGTTGTCTATTTTTGGAGTCATTTGACTTATCTTGGCTCAATTTTGTCTTTGGTATTGTATATTAGACATAAGGAATATGTTATATAATTTATACTTGTCCCTCTAGCATTTTTGGGGGAATCTTATAAATTATGTATGTTATCCAGGTATGCTCTCTATCACTTACTTTTCGGAATTTTATGAAAAGGCATGTTGTTGTGAGCCATATCTATGTTCGATGTAATCCTTGGATGCTCGATTTGCTTTGATTAAATACATGTCATGTGCTATATTTCTGTGCTAACTTTAATGTCTTATGATAGCACTTGAGAGGCAATCCAGGTACACATCCTAACCCTCCTTTCTGATTGTGAATTGATTTCTTTTTTGGCATGCTAGTTTTGAAATCACCTTAGCCTACCCAGGTATCTTCAATCAATTGATTAATTTCCACTTTTCCCTTCACTTAGTCATTAGAGATCTCTTTAGGTCTTAGAGGGATGCTACCTCTTAGAGGTACCTTTCTAATAGGTAACCTTATCCCCAAACCAAGACTCGGGTTTTTCAAGACTTGCTTTTCTAAAACTATGGAGTCACTTCTTTATGGCTTTCTTTCTTATTTTATTTTCCCTGTTAAAATAAAATAAATAAGTGGCGACTCCAACTTTCTCAAAACTAATTTTTCACATGGGACGCACGTGAAATTTGCAGGTCCACACAAATCCTTGAATGAGAGATCAAGAATGGTGCGATACTTTAGGATGTCTCTAGGAAACCCTCTCTAGAGAATGTGTGACCTTTCCATAGTCACTTAATGATCTCTAACCCTTTAAGGGTTAATATGAAGGTATTTATAGGCAAAAGCTTGAAGAGTCTCAATTTTGGAAGGTTTCTCAATTGAAATAGCATGAAAAACTCGGTAGAATCTGTATGACCGCTCGAGCCAACTCACTAATTGCATGAGTGCCTCAGGTTCTTGAGCGGTCTTGAGCACTTGAGCATTCTAAGTCACTTGAGCGATCATGCTTTACTTAAAAAAAACAATTTTAAATCATTTTAAGTTCAAAATAAAAACCGATGCTCTTTAATACCTCAACCTAGCCTAATTTGCCACATGTCAAACCTCTTTAGATATACCTATGACTTCTTGATTAGATGAACAACAACTCTTGATTTCAATGGAGAGCAAGTCACTATCTAAAAAGACTTCTATGGTCAAACATAAAAAAGAACAAAATTGCCAACATATAAACAAGACTTATTGTCCTAACAACTTGTATATTTTCTTAGTGTGTGTCTAAAATGGGTTTTTTCTTTTTCTTCTTTCCATGCCAATTTAAGGGAGATCAAGAATGTTGCTCTAGCAAGTTCTCTAGTGGAACAATCTCAAGTGAAATACATATCTCAATTAGAAAATAAAAAAGACTCATAGCTTAACAATCTTAATTTAACTTCTTTTTTTTCCATTTCTAGGCAACCAAACGCAACATGAATTGTAGAGAAAAATCGTAGTTAACAAAAAAAATCATGTTTACAAGAAACATATTATTAAAACTAGATGGAATATCTTTTTAATAAAAAACTAGATGGAGTATCTTTTCAATAAAAAAAACTAGTATTATGCCTCGTTATTTTATTTTATTTTTTTACTTTTCTATTTTTATAAGAAGCAAATATTTGAGTTGAAGCTTGGTTACAAGTTAGTCACAAAACCCATTCTCCAAGCAACATATATTAAAGACTATTGTGGACTCGCATTTTTCACGTGCGTCCACTTGTTGATGAGACTCATTTTTTAAAATGAAAAACTATTTTTGGAAAAGTTGGAGTCGCCACTTATTTTATTTAATTTTAAAAGGGAAAATAAAACAAGAAAGAAAAACTCTAAAAAATGTGACTCCATAGTTTTGAAAAAGCATGTCTTCGAAAAGTTCGAGTCTAGGTCTGGGGATCAGGTTACCTGTTGGGAAGATACCTTAAAGAGATAGCACCCCTCTAAGCCCTAAAAACTTGCTAACTTGAGGGAAGTATGACAATTAATTAGTTGATTATGGATACCTAGATAAGCCAAAGTGATTTTAAAATTTTGTTAATTCTAGCATGCCAAACAAGGATTCAAATCACAATCATAAAGAAAGGATAGTATGTGTCCCTGGACTTCTTCTTAAGCGCTATCACAAAACATCAAAGTTAGTTTGACAATACAATACAACATACCTTATGCATTCAATCCATTCAAAAAATCAAGCCATAAATTAGAGCAATAAAGACAATATCAAACATGAGAGTATTCACAAATTTTTTTTGCATATTTAAAGAATTAAAAAGAGAAGGGGTCTAAGAGACGTACCTAGAGAGCACACATAACTTACAATGCGCTTGGACGTAGCTAGAGAGGGTTAGCTCACAAGTGATAATGGATAACTATGACAATAAACCCTAATATACATGGTATATAAACAACTCAAATGAAATGGTATGAGTCTAAAAAATAATAACTATCACATAGGACATGCATATAAGCTCATTGTTAAATTTAAACTAATGCTCAAGATAACTATAAGTATCAAAATTAGTAACTAAGACAAAAACATGCAGCAAGGGGTAGAATAGTTGCATTCACTTAAAAAAACCTAAACAAATATCTAAAAACATTATTTTGCCATGAAAAAAAATTCAAACAACATTGTCATTATGTCTACATTAGAGAATAAAAGCCAAAACCGAGTTAAGATATGCCAAACAATATTAGGTTAAAATATAAGTTAAACAATATACAGAATTTCCAACATGTGCCATCAGAATAGAAGTTTTCACTAAACAAATGCTAAAAAATATCTAGAATGCAAATTAAATTGCAAAAAAAAAAAAAAAAAAAAAAAATTCTAGAGAACATCTATTACATGTCCAGTCTATCATCCACATGGTTAAACAATCATTCAAATAACAAATTTAAACAAAAATGCCCAAAAGTTCCAAAAGGTCTAGAACTAAGTAGAAAATAATGACATGTGTATACCGAATTTTAAAAAAACATGCAAAGGTCTCCTAAAATCACACACATCATTTAAAGTGTCTAAATTACAAAAAAAAAAAAAAAAAATCCAGGGTTAGGGAGCATTCCAAACTATTTTTAAAACACTCAAACTCATTAGCTATCCAGAATCAATCATGTACAATGGATGCAAATTTGAAAAAACATATTTCCCTCTAGAAAACATATATTTCAATATTGTAAGTGTCAAAATTCAATTTCAGGAAGTAAAAAATTTAGGAAAAATATCAAAACAAATTTACAAAGTCATCTAATAATTTATTTTCACATAAACATTTGAAGTGTCCAAAACTGGGTAAAAACAAAACCACCTGAAAGACTCATTCATGTCTTCTATTTCAACATTGCTTTTTAACTCAAACAAAGTTATAAATTCATGTTCAAGATGCCTATACTATCATACAATCATTATGAAAATTTTAGAAATATCATAAATAGATCAAATCGATTTTTCTTTTTAAAGATGTAGTAAATTGAACAAGCTAATGGTAAAAGGCTTTTGAAAAATGATTTTATGTGGGGGTTCCACCAATTCCCCTATTGATATATATAAATCAAACCTATGAATTCCCATCTATTTGGGACTACAAGCTTGGATTCATGTTTGACTCAACCAAATTTTTATTAAAAATAAAAGGGTGCAAACTGAATGAGATATAATTGCATATTTTTTAATATATATATTGATCATAAGGATTCTAGATGAATTTTTAAAATAGATTTTCAAAAGAATTTTTTAAGAAAATTATTTTCTTTTAAAATAAAAGAAATTGATTTAAAGTAACAAAATAGAAGAAACAAAATACAAAGTAAAACAAAAGAAAACAAAATCACAAAGTAAAATTTTGGACAACCAAGGAAACTAAAGTGGTGAGATAGGGACCGATCATCATTATTTTCCAATGGCCTTTGAACAAAAGGAAACTACCAAAGCAATAAATTATTAATATTTAGATCAAATAAGCTAATGAAATATCCATGAAGAATTAGCAACAAGGATTCAAGAAGCGCATAAATTGAGAATAACAATCAAGAATTAACATAAGATCAACTAACACAAAAATGCCTCTAGACTAAAAAAATAAATTAAGACTATATTAAATCAGGATTAAACTTTATCTAACAGGATTAATTAAACTAATGTATTAAAATCACAAACACATACAAGTAAAGAACAAATTAACATAAGATCAACTAACACAAAAATGCCTCTAGACTAAAAAAATAAATTAAGACTATATTAAATCATGATCAAACTTTATCTAACGGGATTAATTAAACTAATGTATTAAAATCACAAACACATACAAGTAAAGAACAAATTAAAACTAAATTAAATCGTAATTAAAAACATGAACTTTATTTAATAAGATTAATTAAACTGCTGAATTACAATTACAAACACATCCAAATTAAAAACTAAATAAATTAAATTATAACTAAACTAAATCGGAATTAAAAAATATAAACTTTATCTTGAAGGATTATTTAAATTAACAAATTAAAATTACTAACACATTTAAACTAAAAGATAGATTAAAATTAAACTGAATTGGAATCTAAAAAAAAGAAACATGAATTTTATCTAACTGGATTAATTAAACTAATGAATCAAAATTCCAAACACATCCAAACTAAAGAATAAATTGAAGCTAAACTAAATCAGAATTAAAAAAAAAAAAAAGAACTTTATCTAACAAGATTATTTAAACTAATGAATTAAAATCACAAATATACTTAAACTAAAAGATAAGTTAAAACTGAACTAATTCAAAATTTAAAAAATATAAACTTTATCTAATAGGATTATTTAGACTGATGAAATAAAATCATAATCGCATTTAAACTAACAAATAGATTAAAAATAAACTAATTAATATTAAAAACATGAACTACTTTATCTAGCATAATTATTCAAGCTAAAGAATTAAAATTACAAACACGCTTAAACTAAAAGATACATTAAAATTGAACTAATTTAAAATTAAAAAATATAAACTTTATCTAACAAGATTATCTAAACTAATAGATTAAAATCACAAACACATTTAAACTAAATAGATAGATTAAAAATAAACTAATTCGAGATTAAAAACATGAACTTTATCTAACAGAATTATTTAAATTAATAAATTAAAATCACAAACACACTTAAGCTAAAAGATAGGTTAAAACTGAACTAATTTAGAATTAAAAAATACAAACTTTATCTAACATGATTATTTAAACTAATAAATTAAAATCACATAAACATTTAAACTGCCAAATAAATTAAAAATAAACTATTTTGGGATTAAAAACATGAACTTTATCTAACATAATTATTTAAACTAATAAATTAAAATCATAAACATACTTAAATTATAAGAATAAATTATAACTAAATTAAATTGTAATTAAAAACATCAACAGAATTAATTAAACTAAGAAGTCAAAATCACAAACACATCCAAGTTAAAAAAAAAAAAAAAAGATTAAAACTAAACGAAACCGGAATTGAAAACCGGAACTTACCTATCTTGCATCGCCGATCCCCCCTCTGAATGTGTGGCCTTTCGATGCTGAGATGCAGCCATGTGGAGTGGGGTCTCGGCAGTGTCCCCAGAAAAATCTTCAACAGTGCTCCTTGCTATCGTCGGATGCGTGCTGCCGTGTATGGAGAATGGTGCGGCTGGTTCCTCCCCCTCAAAGCAGGGGGATCTTCCTATAAAAATAGGTGCTGCCGTGAGTGACGGAGACTCCTCCTCAATACCGTAACGTGTGTGTTTCTTTTTTATATGGAAACAGCTTTGATACTTATGAAGGAAAGAGATTTTTATTATTATTTTTTTCTTTTTAAATTTGATATTGGAAAGTAGCTTTGGTTTTGATACCGAAAGTGGTGTTTTAATTTTATGTACATTACAATTTTAAAAATATTAACAAACTTAAAAAAAAAAAAAAATTACTAAATTGACATTAAAAAAAAGGTTTATATTAAAAACACTTTAAAAAAAAATTAATTTATCTAACTTCATTTACATACATACCATTGAAGACTTTATATTAAAACAATTTTATTTTTATTTTTTAAAAAAAAAGACTTACCAAAATTCTATTTATGTAGGTACCACTAACAAAAACTATATTAACTTTTGAAAAAATTAACTTACCAAAAAGAACATATTAAAAGCACTTTCAAAAAACAACTTACTAAAAATTTATTTATGTACGTATCATTAAAAATTTTATACTAAAAACATTTAATAATAATAATAATAATAATAATAATAATGATGATGATAAAAAGAGATAAGATAATTGATCACATGTAATTTTCTAAAAAGTAAATAAATAAAAGTGAATAGATAACTAAACAAATAATAATCAATAAATAACTAAATAAAATAAATAAATAGATAAATGCAAGTGTTAAAAATGCAAATTATGCAGACTATGTAAGCCATGCGAAGGCGACCTAAATGGGCCAAGTGTGCCTAGATGGGCTAGGTGTACCTAAATGACCTAAAGGGGCTCGGGTGACCAGAAAAGGCCTAGGGGTACCTAAATAGGCATAAGATGCCTAAATGGGCTAAGGCAAGCCAAAGTGGGCCTAAGTAACCTAAATGGGCCTAGGTGAACCTAGATAGGCCTAAGGTGGTGCCTAATATGTCAAGTGTGCGAAAATAGGCCTACATGAACCTAGATGGGCCTAAGATGGTGCCTAATGGGCCAAGTGTGCCTAAATGGGCCTAGGTGAGCCTAAGTGAGCTTAGGGTGTTTAAATGAGCCTAGGTGGACCTAAAAGGTGTCTAAGTGACTTTGGGTAATCAAGACAGTGCCTAAGTGCCCTAATTGGGCCTAGGTAAACCTAGATAGGCTTAAGGTGGTGCCTAATGGGCCAAGTGTGCCTAAATTGGCCTAAGTGAACCTAGATAGGCTTAAGGTGGTGCCTAATGGACCAAGTGTACTTAAATGGACCTAGGTGAACCTAAGTGGACCTAGGGTGTCTAAATGAGCCTAAGTGCAGCTAAAAGGCTTCTAAATGACTTAAGGTGATTAGGACAGTGCCTAAGTGACCGAAATGGGCCTAAGTGAAACTAGATAGGCTTAAGGTGGTGCCTAATAGGCCAAGTGCGTCTAATTGGGTCTAGGTGAACCTAGATGGGCCTAATGAGTCTTAATGGGCTTAGGTGGTGCCTAATGGGCCGAGTATACCTAAATAGACCAAATGTGCCTAACTATGTTGTCCTAAAAGTGTATTTGGATGAACTATCTTAAAAAAATAAAGGAAAATTCTAGGTTTAACTCAGGACTGCCAAGGGTCAAATTGGAAGGCCAGATAAATCCTCATCCATAGTCTCCAAAGTGGCTTAAAAAATGGTAAGGTGTATGAGGAGCAATGGGCCATTAGGAAGTTGCTATGAAGTATTGAACGAACACTTAATAGGACATGTGCTAAGAGAACAAAATAGAGGGTTTACAACTGTATTGTTCTTTTAATAAAATATATAAAACAAAATTCTCCCTAGGTTATCTTTTCTTTAATACATATGGTCATGAAAAATGAATAAACAAATAATCCCATAACCTAAATCATGAGTGCATCAAACCAAAGTGGAGCCAATACTAGACAACTGCTATAACCAAAAGGACAAAAAATAAGAATAAAAATAAGAATAAAAATAAGAATTTGATGAGCAGTGATCAAGAACTAAAATTTGAACTATTACTAATAGTTCACAATATATGAAGAAAACAACTTTTCACCTACGTTCTAAAGCCCTATCCTAATAGAGGAAAAAACAAAATAACACGTAATAATATTTTCAAACCAATATGACACTATCCTTGTCGATTGTAGAGAAAGTATGGGAAAAGTATGGGAAAATCTCTAGAAACTTGTTAGCTATGAGAATTTGAACTTTGTTGATGTGAAATTCTCCACACTAACAAAACGTGTTGCTGTGAATTTATGAGATTCAACAATCCCTAAAGCTGAAATACAGCACAATCAAATCCAATTTCCGAAATTTTAATTTCTTACTAGGTTGCAAATTGAATCATAGGGCATAATACTCTACAAATAAGATTTCATCAAATCATAGAGCATGAAATCAAAACATACCTTAAGGATTGAAGAAATTAGCAAATCAAATCCCACAAACCCTTGAAATCAATAAATCCTTGTAGCTTAAGGCTTAGTTTTAGGCTTGAAACATAGATGATGGGACTTGAGATCAGCAAAATAAGGAAATGTGAAATGGAGAAAGGTAAATCACACTTGAAATCAGAAAAGAAAGGAGAAAGGTCTCACACTAAGGAGTTTTGCTATGGAGAGGTGTAGAGAGAGGTTTTGTCTTAACTTTAATATGGGATATATTTCAACAACTGAGCTCGTGTGGATCAGATGCATGTGGTAGCGGCTAGTACATGACTGCAGTTATAAGGAAACAAATTATCCTTTTAAGCGCATTGCCAGTAATGGCAGTCACTTTGGATTTTTCGAGGAAAATTTCCAACTCATGCTGATACCTTTAGATGGGGGTGGAATATTTTTTAGCCTATATATAATCTTTACTTGGGGACTTTTATGACCCCTACTAAAACTCTATCACCCTTTCTTAGGTTTCTTGTAGTATATTGATAATCATAACACAAATATTTTAATAAAGTACATATTTTAAAAAAAAATAAGTAATAATATTTTAAAAATAATAGTAGTTAATAATGTTTTATTTGTAATGAATTATAAAAGTGAGTAAAATTCAATTTTTTTAAAAATATAAATAAATGAAGTTTATTTATAACTTGTACACATTTATTCGTAAATGGCTAAAAACATATTCTAAACCATTTTGGTTTAGCAAATTATTGTATTAATTGACTTAGTTTTTAGTTTTACATATTAATTTTTACATGATTAGGAGTTTGTTTAGGTAGTGAGAAAACTTCAAAAAGTATAATTGTATGCAAAAGAGAAATTGACATAGTTATTTTGAACTAGTTTTGATCCCAAAAATTCTGATATTATTTGGATCATTTTTTTAGTTCTAAATTATTTTTAAATGGTAACTTGCTTGAATCCACTACACTAAGTTTGCTTGATTTGATGTCTAAAGTTTTTTTTTTTTTTTTTAAAGTTGCTTCAAACCAATTTTGATTCCGTAAATTCTAATATTAATTTACGCTACTTTTGAGTTCCAAGCTATCATTAAAAATTATTAGACTTGCCAACACATCAAGTTTTATTTGATTTGAAATCCATTTGCATAATAAGAAAAATCAAGTTAAGAGAAATTCATTAGAATTTAGGTACAAGTAAACAACAATTAGTCTATACTACATTTTATTTACGTATTTACTACCCCTTGTTTAAACATGTACTATTCAAACATGTATTACATCAACCATTGAGCAAAGACTTGTAAATCCTTTTAATTGATTTCCTAACTTCCACAAATTTTCTCACTAAACAAAGGAACTTCAAATTAAATGATACTTGATGCTTTGGATTTTTTTAATGAGACCAATACTTTCTAAAAACTTGAGTAATCATTTCTTTATTAGTTTTCACTTTCCAACTTTATTAGATTTTTTATTCTACTTTTAATAGAGTTATTTATACTTATAAAAAAACTAATTTTCATAGCCCTAGCCAAAGGGCCCAGTAAGAGAAAAACTTATGTTTATCATTACTTCATCATTGATCTAAAATCTCAAAATCAAAGGTTTTGATCTAAATATTTTAGAAGCTCTTTCAAGAAGGAAAGCTAAAGGTGAGAATTTGAGTCATCAAACGTCAATTGAGGTGATCCATTGAGGAGTAAGGAGTGTACTACATCACAAAGAGGAAGTATGTTGGTGTTATTTGATACAAGACTTGCAGGAAGAAGGTTCCAGACTAGCTAAACTTGTGTACAATCCTTTTTTATTAATATATTTTAGTTACAATTGACAGACCCAAGATTTTTGCATGAGGTTGATACATTCTTTATAGATAATTTTCTATGTATATATGATGTACTTGTATTGATTGAATATTTACTAAATTATCAAAAATAAAATTTATAACTCACAGGGAAAATCAAAATCAATAATAATTGAGTCTATTAATAAATTATAAAGTTAAATTTAAGATTAATCAAAATTTTATATTTCTAGATTCGATTAAAATTGAATTGAATTGAAAATTAAAGCAAAATATTAGATAATTTAGAGCATGAAATTGAACTACTTATTCACTTCCTCTAGATAATTTTGTGAAAGAAAAATATACACTTAGAAGGTATCAAAGTAGAAAAATATTTTAATTTTAAACATGTCTTTGTTATTGATTTCTTGGAATTTAAAGAAAAGATAAAAGATTTACTTTCAGCTTGTGACAAAAGTATATCTTGATTAGAAAGGGTTGCATAAGGAAAGCAAATTGTATAGAAAATTTTAAAAGCAAGAAAATTTATGAGAATTGAATAAAAATAGATATAAGAAGCAATTGAAAATTTGAATAAACATAAAATTGTTTTTCTTAATAAAATTTCATTTTCAGAAAAGGAATTCATGTAATAAAGAAGTTAGCACAAAAAAAATAAAAATAAAAAATAAAAAATTGTGTCTATCACACCCCCAGGTCAAAAACTATGGTTTGATATAATATCAATGATCAACCCATAAATATATTTTTTTCCATTTTTTAAACTTGAGGTGTGAATAAAAGATGAAGTTATGATGTTTGTGGTTAAATTATCTCATTTAAATGCCTTTGAATTAAAGTTTTTTGGGTTAGAAAAGCTTCAAAATCGTCTTGTTATTATTAATTTAACTATGCTAAAATTTCACTAAGTACAGAAAAAAAAAATGTCATTTTTAAACTGTTTTTTGTTGTTTTCATTTTACTAATACTAAAAATATATATATATATATTTTTTAGATTTTTATCTTTGATAATTTTACTTAAGCAAACTTTTTTTTATAAACATTTTAACTCACGCATGCACCATCAAAGAGCCCTAAGAAATAATATATATATATATATAATAAAATAAAAATAAAACCTAAAAATAATCATAAATCTTGAAATTACAAGTGATTCACTCAAAAAACACTCCCCCAAGTAAGAAAACTTGGCTTATAGTATGTAAAGAAGTCCTTGAAGCAAAGGATGCCTCCAAGTCTTTACATCTATACTTCGTCAAGTCTCTCTCCAAATGGACAAAATCCCCCCTTAAAAGTTAAAGAATCCTACCTAAATGAGCCTCAAAGACAAATATTTATAAGCCAAGGAAGGCTAGAGATTTTGACACATGTCCTCATCTCCACCAAGGTTTCTATCTTTGTCCTAAGTAAACTCTCACAAATTAAGCCAACAAGTGTGAATCGTAAGGGCCAAGAGTTAGGCCCAAAAAAGCCCCCCAAAACTAACTAAAACCTCCAAAAAAATTGTAAAAAAATTAATTGAAGAAGGGGTTTTGAAAAAGGAAAAATTAGGGTCACCCATGGGCAATTGGTTGAGAAAACATCTCAACCGATGGAGTTGATTACCTAGACTTGTTGAATTGGTTGAACTGGTTATCTAGACCAATAGAGATAAAAAAAAAAAAAAAAGGTCCGCTTTTGTGCAAATAAAGCCCTATTCAAGTCCCAAATGTGCCAAAATTTTGGGACTCCTAAGGTGCCACTAAAGTCACATTGTGGACCCAAAAATCCCCCCAAATGTCTTCAAAGGTGGCTTAAGAGAGATATCGTCCAGACGACTAAGGAGTGCAAGAGCAACCATATAAAGGGGGCTTACACGCCTACTATACAAGGGCATATGTAAAGTGGGACCGAGTACATAATTAATACATATTTAAATGATAAAGTCAAGTATCACTTTTTTATTGGCTAAAATTAACAGTAGTTTTTCTTATAGATGAAGTTGTAAATTTCAATTTGAAAAAAAAGATGGTGAGAAAACTCTAAGATTAATTAGGTTTGTACTCTCAAGTATCTTTGGTAGAGGTTATTCATTATACTCAGTTCAATGTAACTCTAACCTTGAGGTAATTTCCAATTTTGGATGACACTAAATTTGATAGCATAGTGTTACTCTTTCTTAAAAACCATGGTTGGTGTGACTTTAAGTCTTGATAATTGATTATGAAAGGTAACAAAAAGGGACAACTGTGGGCCCACATTTTTCACTTGTATTCCCACTCGATGGTGAGACTCGCTTTTTAGTGAAATTTTGATTTTTATAAAAATTGGAGTCACCACTTATTTTTATTTATTTTTTAAAGAGAAAATAAAATAAGAAATAAAACCCTAAAAAATGACTCATTATTTGGAAAATCATGTCTTTGAAAGCCCAAGTCTAAATTCAAGGGTCAGGTTACCTATCGAGAATGTATTATAAGGTAGCACTCCTCTAAGCCCTAAAATAAAGGTCTCTACTACTCAAGTTGAGGTAATTATGGCAATTGATTTGTAAATTAGTGGATATCAAGAATCAAGAAATACATAATAAGTCAAAGCATTATTAAAAATGATTCAAACAATACATGCACACTCAGAAAATCAAACAAAGGAAGGAGAAAATGAGAGTATCTTGATAATGAGGAAAATGCTTTCATAAGATAATAAATGTTAACCTAACACTTAACAACAATGAATATAAATAAACATGATACATCATACATAGCATGAATCAACCTAAATCGGAAATCAAAGATCAAGAGTGAAGTCAATGTATAGTAAAAAAATAGATACATCATAAATTCATAGGTTAAAAAAGAAATAAAAAAGTGATATAATGAAGTAAAGAGATTGTAGACCCTCCATTTTATCCTCTTAACACATGTAATACTAGGTGCTATCTTATATTTCTCTCTTACCTTATAGTCATCCCTTGGTGGCCCTTCAGTAGTCATATAGTTTACTCATTTTGAGCCACCTTTAGGGACCCTTGGTTTAGGGATTCATTTGGACCCATAATGTGACCTTGGCAACCCCTCAAGTTTAGTTTAGGTTTCTTCACTTAGATGTTTCTAGGCTTAGGTCACTAAGGCACCTTTTTTAGGTTAGTTTCACTTAGGTGCAATTTAGGTTAGGTTCACTTAGGTGCTTTTTCAGGTTTTAGTTCACTTAGATACTTTTCTAGGCTTAGTTCACTTAAGCTTTGTCTTGAGTTTCATTGCTTCATTTTGAGATTAGGTAAGTATTTAACTTGATTTTAATTTTTGATTGCATGAGATGAATTTTGATTTTTGGTTGTGTGAGATTGAGATTTGAATTATTATTATTATTATTACTGCATTAGTTTAGTATTTTGATTCTTGATTACATCCATTCGATTCATTTAAAAAATAAAATAAAATTGCATGAGATTAACGTTTTGATTTTTAATTGCATAAATTGATATTTTGATATTTTATTTTTTTTTATACGAATGGGATTGATTTTTATTTTTATTATTATTACTTTTTGCATGATTTCTGATTTTAAATTTTTATTTTTATTTTTTTACATGAGGTTTTGGTGGCTATATATATATATATGCAATGTTTTGGCAAGATTGAATTTTTTTTTTAATTAGGGAAGGTGAGGTTGTGGCATTCACACCATTAGAAAGTTTGAATTGGAATAGGATTCTCTTGAAAATGACTAGCACTTTCTTTTTTCTTTTTTTTTTTTTGGAAGGAGGAAATTCTTTTGGGGAAGTTCATGGTTGCATGTCAAGGAAAAAAGGCAAGATTGCCGTTGAATATTATTTTCTAGGAGAGAATATTCACTCATGAGAAAGTTTTAAGGAAAGGGGATTCTCTTTAATAGTCCACGAGCTGCCACTTACCACAGAGGATTAGGAAGACGTCTTTGAGATTTTAAAAGAGAAGAGGATTACTCATGGTTGAGTGGGAGATTAGAAGACTCATCACATCATTGGAGAAATTGAGGAGATTAAGGAGAGCTTTCCCATCATAAGCTGAGTATGCTTCAGTATTTTGGGCATAACATTTGCTATAGGTATTGAAATGAGGTGATTCTTAAAGCTATGGAAATCTAAGAGAGAGGACTACAATTCATATGTAACACCCCAAAATAAACTTTAGGGGCAAAATAGTAAATTAAAAATTAATTAAACTCATTAAAGGTAAAAGAGTCATTTTACAATTAAAAATCCTAGGTATAAATTAGATTTTCCTCTTGTCTTCCTTATTCAGAAAACTCTATTAACCAAAAATCAGAGAATTGGAGAACATAGGGCTAAAGGTTTGGAGGTCTAGAGTGTGAAGTTCAGATTTTTTTCAGGTAAGATTCTAATCCTAGTTAATATTATATATTCGTTAATTAGTTTTGAACACTTTACATATTCTTTGGAATATCTCAATTTTGATTAGAGTTCGTTTAATTAATTTCTAGGTCAAAAAGATTAAAAATTTATTAACATAGTTTGATTTATTAATGTAGATTGATAAATTTTGATTACTCAAATGAATAGATTTAGATAAAAAAAAAAAAGAATTATATAGTTTCGGATATGAAAATTACATAAAATTTGTGAGTATGGAGGTTAAAAGTTTTGACTTTAGAAAAAAGTAAATAAAAATGTTGAAAGATGCATAGGAAGGATTTGGCATGTTGAAAAAGAAGAAAAAAGGAATTGCATGGGGTATTTGTTAAGTCTTAGTAGAAGATTTAAGTACTAGTAATAATAGGTTAATGCAAATAAATATTCTTAAAAAATTTAATTTAGATAAGTTAGAAAAAAATAAATAAATTAAATAGCAATAATAGTTTAATGCAAATAAATATTCTTAAAAGATTTAATTTAGATACTTTAGAAAAAAAGAAATAAATTATTATATTGGAAGTTGAAAATAATATTGAATGGTAATAATATTAATATGAGAAATTAATTAGGATCCCTAATACTAAATAAAATATTCTTAAGATTGTCAAATTTATATATTTAAATAAATAATCAATAATCAATATTGTGTATGATATTATGTTAGGTGAGGAGTAAAGTCGTCAAGCTAAATACTTCAAGTTCTTTAGTGCTTCTTCAAGGTAAGGGAAATTAATACAGATTTTTATAAAAGAAAATAATTTTCTTTTTATATTGTATTTTCAAATGTGTAAAAATATTATTTTTATCTTTTCTCATGGATCAAATATGTGTTTTGTATGGAAAGTTTTTTTTTTTTTTTTTTTGAGAATTTTCTTTGTTTATGAAAAATGAAAAATTTTGGAGATATGATATTTTGTTTTGCAAGTTTACATTAATGAAATAAAGTGTTTGACTTCAATTCCTATGGCCTTAGTCAACAGGTTATAATTGTTGACATATTCGGCCCTAATCAACAGGTTATAATAGTTAATATTATATGGCCTTAATCAACAGGTTATAATAGTTGACCTTATGGCCCTAGTCAACGGGTTATAATAGTTGACTTTATGGTCCTAGTCAATGGGTTATAATTGTTGACATTTGGTTTTGTTCACCTTAACTAGAACAAATTTGAAACTAGTCACTCATTTGTAAAGTCCCACCTAATTGGGCACCATTTGTTATTTGATAATCAGAGTAAAGATATTTTGAATGCATTTGATTTGGTTTTGATGAGAAATTGTTTTGAAATGGATATGAGAAAGTTTGTTGAAAAGTTTGAATGTATTAGTTTTATGAAAATAAGTATATGTTATATCTTCTATTTGCAAGCATGATTGAAAATGTTTGATCCATGAAACTGTATTGATGTTCCTTATTGAGCTTTAAGCTCATGCCCCTTCGTTGATAATTTTTTCAGTTACTCTCAGTTTGGGTGATGAGTGATGGCTAGGCAGGGGAATTTTTCTTTGTTATGATTTTGGCTCAAACTTTATTTTGGACATTGTTTAGATGTTAAAATTTAATTTCATATTTAAATTATTTGAATTTAGAGTTATTTGGACAATAACACTTTGGTTGATATGTTAGTTTTTTTTTAAAGTTGATACTTGGAGATTTTAGAATTTTGTCATACTACTCTGAACAGGAATTTGGTAATTGGTAAATTTCTAGTTACAATATGAATGTTTGTGTCCTTTCCACTTTGAGCATTTGGGCTTGAGGTGTGAAATGACCATCATGCCCTTAAAGTGGGTTTTGGGGCGTGACATCATATGTTGACACGGAATCAATCATTGTCAAGGAATAAATCTCATGACATAGTTTGGGTGAACATTCCTGTCATATGCTAAGCAGGCTTCGATATTTCGAGGCTAACTTTTTCTATAGATATTGAAATGAGGTGATTCTTAAAGCTATGAAAATTTAAGAGAAATAACTACAATTGGTATGTTAACAACTTCTTCTTAATAAATCCTTATCAAGAAGAAAATTGGTGACAAGATTTGGGTACAGGATTAGCCTAATTAGAGGATTATCTTGGTATGGACGTTTTGAAGATTAAGAAAAGAAGAAGCTAGTGGCTTCGCATAGAAGAAGGCTCACACACCATTGAAAAGTGGAGTTGGATGAAGAAAGGTGAGGTCTTGAGAGGAAAGGTAAGGTCTTGAGAAGAAATGTGAAATCTTGAGAAGCAATGGTGAAGTCTTGAGAGGCTATGAGAGGTATGTTCTCTTTTCTTTTATTATTTTTTATATTTCTTGTTTGTGATTATCTCTTTACCTTCCTTCTTTCCTTCGATCTTGTTCAAATTTAGGTTTATCTTTGGTTGGTGTGGATGCATAAGCCACACAGATTGTTGATTTCCATTTATTGATGATTGTTGAGTATGATTGCTTGTTGATGCTAGGGATCTATACATTTTCTTAGTTTTTTTCGCTATTTTTTAAGGCTCATTGATTATCATATGCTTTTCTTTTCTCTAATTTTTTTTTCATAAAGATTCAATTTTTTTCTTCTAAGTTTAGTTTATGTTTCTTGGTTACCAAAAAAAAAAATCTTTGTTTGAAAAAGATGCAACCATGTTTCATTCATTATGTAGAAAGAATAAAAGTTTTTTATTGTCAGGTTCTCACATGAATAAAATTCATGCCTCTAAATAATGGAGTAATTCTTAATTCTTATAAGCTCCCTCATTATTATGAAGGATCAGGAAACATGAATTAAATTTGTGTATGTTAATTTGGACCTTACTGAAGTCCAACATTCAAATCATTTTTTGTTTCTTTTGAACAAAAGTGTTATTGCCACAATTTGTTTTAGAATAAAATGGCTTAGGGTTTTTATAAAATTATTTTAATGTTTGTATGGTGTTTTGGACTCCTTGAGTATGTTTTTAGAATTTTACTTGAGTCAAAAAGAAATTTTCAAATAAGAGATATGAATTAATCTTTTAGTAGGTTTAGTTTTCACCCAGTTCTGGAAACCCTAAATGTTTTTGTAAAAATAAATTAGTGGGCGACTTAGTAAATTTGTTTTGATATTGTTTTTTTCTTTATACTATACCCCTTGAAGTTAATTTTAGGCACTTGTTTGATTAAAAACTGACTCCCCACTTGATAGATATATTTTTCCCTTGCTGCACCCATTGCATTATCTGAATTTTGAATAAAGGGGTTGTTTGCTTAATTTTAAAATTGATCTGTATGCCTTCTGACCTTACCATTATTTTTGTTGTAACTTATATATTATGAAAATGCTGATTTTTTTTTTTATTTACATTTTATAACATTCCTAAAATAGTTTTAAAAAAAATTAGTTTAGGTATACTTGGAATTTTGTCATGTTATGGACCTTTTGGGTGTTTTTGCAAACTGGGATTAAATAAGGCATCAATAAATTGTTGGACCATTGGGATGATAATCTAGACATGTAAGAGAGGTTTCCTGATTTTTTTTGTAATTAAATAGGATTTTTTTTTTTTTGAAAGCTTCTATTTTGATTTCATGTTAGAAATTATGTATAGTGTCTACTTTGTTATTTAATCTAGTGTTAATTGTCATAGCATGACTTGGTTTTAGGTTATATACTATAATATAGATATATTGAGGATGTTTCCTAATTTTTTCCATGATGAAATAATGCTTCTAGATATTTATTTAGGATTTTTCTTATGGATGCTATTATTCTAATTCTTTGCTGCATGTTTTGTCTTAGTCCTTAATTCTAGTATTTCTAGCTATCTTGTACATGGTTTTGGCCTTAACAATGAGTTGTATGCATGCCCTATGTGATATTTGATACTCCTTTAGATCCTTGCCATTTCATTTAAGTTGTACATATATCATACATATTAGGGTTCACTTTCATAGTTATTTGTTGTTATAATTGATCTAAACCTCTTTAGCTATATGAAAGTGCATTGAAAGCTATGTATGCTATCAAGGTATACTTTCTTCACCCTTTATCTCTTTAATCTTACATAAACATGAAAACTTTGTGTGTGAAATGCCCTCATGCTTGATATTGCTTCCTATGCTTTGATCATTGCTTTGTTATCATCGGTACCCTTGATTTATCGATCAATTGCCATGTTTACCTTAACCTTATTAGTAGAGACCTAATTTTAGGGTTGAGAGGGATGCTACCATTATGATACCTTCCCAATAGGTAACCAATTGACCTCTAGACTTAGACTTAGGTTTTCAAAAAATAAAGAGTTTAAGATTTTATTTCTTATTTTATTTTCTATTTTAAAAATAAATAAAAATAAGTGGCAACTCCAATTTTGCAAAAATCAATTTTTCACTAAGATAACAAGTCTCATTGTTGAGTAGGAACGCACATAAAAAATGCGGGTTCATAGAGATATGTACCTAAAATGTGCAATATGCCCTCAACATAAATCAAGATTAAAAGAACTCACAATTGTATATAAAAAGGTGAATTATCAAGAATAGGCAAAACAATCAACAACATGGCAAAAATGAAGTATTGATAACATAAATCAAAATAAAATATTTACGCATAGTATTTTATCAAAATAAAAATTATGCATCATCCTCAGAGTGTCTAAAAGACAACTCAAATATCAAAATAAATAAGAGGCAATTATGTTATATCTATCCTCATAGATCATCAGCCAAATAAGTGTTAACAAAGTGACAATATTGTCTCTTTTTAAAGTGTCATTAGAAAGATATGGTATCATTGGTGGCAGCATATGTAAATGTTATCATCACCCATGTCGTCTCCACGTTCACCACCATGAAGGGGTGATTCTGAAGTGGTCACACCCATGTCCTCCACCATAATCGCATTTTTTCCACTGCGTTAAAGGAGGGTGTGGCAAATCTGCAGAGACGTGGTATGATGGGAAGCCACGCATATATATTTCTCATATGGTCCCGAACTCGTGATCTACCGTTCTTCTTTCTTCAGTAATACACCATCCATAGGAGATCATCAAGGTTTGGAAACCGATTACAGCAACTTGAATCAATGGCTGGAGGTAAGTAGACTATGCCTAGTCTTTTACAGATTCAGTTCATCTTGTAAGTGTTAATTTTGAATTGAATGTATCATATGATTTTCTAACATTTGGTATCAGAGCGTGAAAATCTTGCCTCTGCCTTGGTATTTATTTTGCTAGAGAATTGTTTTTAATGGTTTCTCTTCTCTGTAAGATGCTATTTATAAGTTGATCATGCTTTAAAAAGAGCAAATAGCTTCAGCCTTGCCACCACATATCACAGGCCTTCATGGCGTTGATCATTGCCGCCATTTAGGCGCCATTTTAAGGCGTTCCGAAAGCGCATTTTCGGTGCTGTTTTGGGCTGTATTTTCAACCACTGCGGGCACCATATTTAGGTGCCATTAAAGCACTGCTGCTGGTGCTAGTTTCAAGGGTTGCAGGCAACCATTCAGGTGCTATTTTTAGCCCATTTCAAGTGCCATTCAGGCGCTATTTAAATGCCACTGTTGGTGCTAGTTTCAACAGCTGAAGGTGCCATATTCAGGCATTGTTCACAGTGGCTGCTAGTGCTGGTTTCAAGCGCTTAAGGCACCCATTCCGAGCACCATTCAGCAACATTCAGAGCACCATTCAGCCCCCATTCCAAGCCTGTGAATGAGGGAATCAGGCTGCACTCCGGTGGATGCAGCCCATCCCATTGGTCGTGGCATGCATGGCGCTGTTGGGGATGAAGTAGTCCACGGGTGGCTGAAAATTAGGAAGATGGGTTTTGTGTGGAGAACCTAGAGAGAGATTAGATTTCCAATGAAGCCCACTAACGAAATTGGGCTCATTAGTTAAATGAATGGGCAGTGGCCCATTTTTACAAAATCAAGGGCTTTGTGTATTGGGCCATGAATTAAATAAGAAATTTAGGCCTATTTAGGTTATAATGGCCCGGTCATGAATTACTTTTATATGGATTTAGGCACCCTTTCATAATCTGAAATCCTTTAATATTAATTCTGAATTATATGTGATCCTTTATACATGCATATTAAATCATTAATTTTAATGTTTGTATGTATAAAATGTAGCTTAATCTTGTGTTACATATATTAAATGTTGTAGCTATTGATGCATGCAAATTTTATCTAAATTGTATAAGATATATTAAAATATATATATCATATATTCTTAATGTCTAATGAACCATATAATTTTTTAATAATTAAGGAATAGCCACAACAACCTTAATTATATATAAAAAAATTATATATTAAGTGAATCTGGATCATATTATGGACATTAATTATAATTAATTATATGAATATGACGATTTTACCCCATAGGGATTTCATTATATTTATATAATTAATTAGGATAAAATATTAATATTAATTTTCCTAATTTACCCACAAGAGTTGGGAATAATTAATTTAATAGGTTTATCATAAAGCTTATAGATAGAAAAATATCAAACTATATTCATAATAAATTTAATAATTCAATAAAATAGTTTGATAAAGTCTATCATAAAGATAATTAATCTGATTGAATTAAAGATTTAGCCCACAGGCAATTTTTAATAAAATTAGATTCAATTTTAAGCATGTTCTACATTGGTAAAGCATGAATTTATATTAAAGCCTCAAATTTTTAATAAGCTTGTAATCCTTTTGTGCAATTTTACCTAGCATATCTGACATTCGTTGTGAGGTTCCCGAACTTAGAGGAGATAACTTTAAGATATGGAATGAGAGAATTCTTCTTCAATTAGGGTGCATAGACATAGATTATGCTATAAGGAAAGATGAACCACATAAGATCACTGATACCAACACACCTGATCAAATTTTATTATGCGAACGCTGGGAGAAATCTAATCGCCTTAGCATGATGTACATTAAGACAAAAATCAGTGCTGGTATACGTGGTTCAATTAAGCAACATGAGAATGTCCGTGAATTGCTAAAGGCTATTGACGAGCAATTCGTCACTTCAGACAAAGCCTTAGCAAGCACCCTGATTATGAAGTTCACATCCCTGAAGCTCACCAGTATAAGAGGTGTGCGTGAACATATCATGGAGATGAGGGACATTGTGGCTCAATTGAAGAAACTCGAGGTAGAAATGTCTGAATCTTTCTTGGTGCACTTTATCCTTAACACTCTTCCACCTCAGTATGGACCTTTCAAAATCTCTTACAACACACATAAGGATAAGTGGTCTATCAATGAATTGATGACCATGTGTGTTCAAGATGAAGGAAGGTTAATGATGGAACAAGGAGAAAGTGCCATGCTGGTGACGCAAAGGAAAGGAAAGAAAGGAAAATCTCAAGCCAGTCAGAAAGGGAAGCAACAAATTTCTCCTAAATCTGACATTAAGAAAGACGAAAAGTGTTTTTTCTGTAAAAAGAAAGGACACGTGAAGAAGAAATATCTGAAATTTCAAAATTGGCTAGAGAAGAAAGGTAACCCTACCTCATTTGTTTACTATGAATCTAATATGGTTAATGTAAACACCAACACATGGTGGATTGATTCTGGATCTACAATCCACATTTCAAATTCCTTGCAGGGTATGCAAAACCTAAGGAAGCCAGTGACAAGTGAGCAATTCATCTTATCTAGAAACAAGATGGGCTCGCATGTGGAAGCAATAGGGACATGCTATTTAACTTTATATGGTGGTTTTATTTTGGAATTGCAAAGGACCTTTTATGTACCAAGTTTCTCATGAAACTTGATTTCAGTTTCTAGACTTGTACCGTTTAAATATTCCTTTCATTTTTCAGAAACATCTTTCAGTTTGATTTATAAATCTGATTGTGTTAGGAATGGTATCTTGTCTGATGGTCTTTATTGTATATTCTTACAAAATGATACCGCTCATAATTCATTACATGTCCAAATTGGCATTAAGAGATGTGTTGTAAAAGAGGATTCCTCTACATTGTGGCACCGGAGATTAGCTCATATCTCTATAGATAGAATCAAAAGATTGGTGAATGATGGGGTACTTAGTACTCTAGATTTTACTAACTTTGAGACTTGTGTGGACTGCATTAAGGGTAAGCAGACTAATAAGTCAAAGAGAGGTGCTACTAGGAGTTCCACCATACTAGAGATCATACATACTAATATATGTAGTCTTGACATGGATTCTCATGGTAAAAAATACTTCATCTCTTTCATAGATGATTTCTCACGATACATGTATCTCTACATACTTCATAATAAACATGAAGCTTTAGATGCCTTTAAAGTCTTCAAGGCAGAAGTAGAGAAACAATATGGTAAACAAATTAAGATTGTGAGATCAGATAGAGGTGGAGAATATTATGGTAGATACTTGGAAGATGGACAATCACCTGGGCCATTTGCGAAGTTTCTTCAAGAGCATGGGATTGTTGCCCAATACACCATGCCTGGTTCTCCAGACCAAAATGGTGTAGCAGAAAGAAGAAACCGAACTTTATTGGACATGGTGAGGAGTATGCTTAGTAGCTCAAAACTTCCTAAATTCTTGTGGACTGAAGCACTTAAGATAGTTGTGTATATATTAAATTGAGTTCCAACCAAGGCTGTCCCAAAAACGCCATTTGAGTTATTGAAATGTTGGAAACCGAGTTTGCGACATATGCGCGTTTGGGGATGCTCGTCTGAAGTAAGAATTTATAATCCACAAGAGAAGAAACTGTACCCAAGGACTATTAGTGGGTATTTCATTGGATATGCTGAAAAGTCCAAGGGGTACAAATTTTATTATCCATCTCACAACACTAGGATTGTGGAATCAAGAAATGCTAAATTTCTTGAATATGACTTGGTCGGTGGGAGTGATCAATTTAGAAACATAGTTTCTGATATTGATCATACAGAGTCTCAACCTTCCACTTCAAGCGATAGATTGTTTATTTTTCATAACACCCCTCAAGTAAAAACAGGTGTTGAACGAACAATTGATGAAGTTCAACCAGTCATTGAAGTTCCACAAGTTGTTGACAACATTCCAATAGACCAAGTTGATCAAGAGTTGCCTAACACTTCTGAACAACAAGTTGAACCTCATACTTCCTCGGAAGATATTGGTGCAACCTTAAGAAGGTCTGCTCGAACTAAGAGGTCAGCAATTCCTAGTGATTATGTAGTGTATCTATAAGAATCTAACTACAATATAAGAGCCGAAAATGATCCAGAATCATTTTCACAAGCCATGAGTTGCAAAGAATCAGAATTGTGGTACAATGCCATGAAGGATGAGATAAGTTCCATGAGGTGCAACGATGTTTGGGACCTTGTTGAGTTGCCTAATGGTGTAAAAAGCATTGGTTGTAAATGGGTTTTTAAGACAAAGAAAGACTCATCAGGCAACATTGAGAGATATAAGGCCAGACTTGTTGCAAAGGGGTTCACTCAAAAAGAAGGAATCGATTACACGGAAAGCTTTTCTCCTGTATCTAAAAAAGATTCCTTGCGCATTATATTGGCATTAGTGGCCCACTTTGATTTAGAATTGCAACAAATGGATGTGAAAACAGCATTTCTTAATGGAGAGCTAGAGGAGGAGGTTTACATGAAACAACCTGAAGGATTCCCCTCTAGTGATGGTGAGCAATTGGTTTGTAAGCTTAAGAAATCCATATACTGTTTGAAACAAGCATCCCGCCAATGGTATTTAAAATTCCATAACATAGTTCCTTCATTTGGTTTTGTTGAAAATGTTATGGATCAATGCATATACCTTAAGGTTAGTGGGAGTAAAGTTTGTTTTCTTGTTTTATACGTGGATGACATCTTACTTGCAACCAATGATAAAGGTTTACTTCATGAGGTGAAACAATTCCTCTCTAAAAATTTTGACATGAAGGATATGGGTGAGGCATCTTATGTCATTGGCATTAAGATCCATAGAGACAGATTTAAAGGTATCTTAGGTTTGTCTCAAGAAACCTATATCAATAAAGTTTTAGAGAGATTTCGGATGAAGAATTGTTCACCTAGTGTTTCCCCTAAGTGAAAGGTGATAGGTTCAATCTGAACCAATGCCCGAAAATGATCTTGAGAGGGAATAGATGAAGAACATTCCATATGCTTCTGTAATCGGAAGTTTGATGTATGCTCAGGTTTGCACAAGGCCTGACATTGCATTTGCTATTGGAATGTTAGGACGATATCAGAGTAACCCAGGTATAGACCACTGGAAAGCTGCAAAGAAAGTGATGAGATATCTTCAAGGAACCAAATATTACAAGCTTATGTATAGACGAACAAGCAATTTAAAGGTAGTTGGCTACTCAGATTCAGACTTTGCTGGCTGTGTTGATTCACGTAAATCAACATCTGGATACATTTTTATATTGTCTGGTGAAGCTATATCTTAGAGGAGCGTTAAGCAGACCATGACTGCTACTTCTACTATGGAAGCTGAGTTCATATCTTGTTTTGAGGCTACTTCACATGGTGTATGGCTTAAGAGTTTTATTTCTGGACTTAGAGTTATGGATTCAATATCTAGGCCATTCAGTATATATTGTGACAATTCAGCTGCAGTCTTTATGGAAAAGAACAATAAAAGTGGAAGTCGAAGCAAGCACATCGACATTAAGTATCTAACCATAAGAGAACATGTTAAAGAAAATAAAGTGGTCATTGAGCACATTAGCACTGAATTGATGATTGCTAATCCTTTGACTAAGGGCATGCCACCGTTGAAATTCAAGGATCATGTAATGAACATGGGACTTAGTTCCCTTATGTAGTTTTTATTGTACAAACTCTTATTATGATGTTTTCTCATATTGATGTGCACCTTTTAATTTTAAGAAAATTCAACTTCATTGGACCAAGAATGAACATAGGTTTTATTCATTAAGTAATATTAATATTGCCACATAAAGTAAAATGTTAAGAAATGAATGCACTATAATACATGGAAGATAACCCTCGTTATATAGAGGACTTATCGCCATGATTCATGTATTTGTTACTTAATATGGATAATTGATGGATTAAGATAGGACATTAAGTTAAAGGTGTAGACCAAGTGGGAGAATGTTATCATCACCCATGTCGTCTCCACGTTCCCCACCATGAAGGGGTGATTCTGAAGTGGTCACACCCAGGTCCTCCACCATAATCGCATTATTTCCGCTACGTTAAAGGAGGGTGTGGCAAATCTGCAGAGACGTGGTATGATGGGAAGTCACGCATATATATTTCTCATATGGTCCCGAACTTGTGATCTACTGTTTTTCTTTCTTCAGTAATACACCATCCATAGGAGATCATCAGGGTTTGGAAACCGATTACAGCAACTTGAATCAATGGCTGGAGGTAAGTAGACTATGCCTAGTCTTTTACAGATTCAGTTCATCTTGTAAGTGTTAATTTTGAATTGAATGTATCATATGATTTTCTAACATATGTATCATCTTTTTCCTTGAAGTAAGCATTTATAATAATTACAAATATTTGTATTGAGAAAACTTACTTGAATGGGAAAAGTTGGAGAATTGTAGCAATGGAAAATATAAGCATAGGAAAAATACAAATATAAAACCCAATAATTAAAATTGAAAACACAAGCTATAATTACTCCTTAATTTCCTTTTCTCCACCAACATCTCCTTTTTTTTTTTTCCAAATAATAAATATTAATGTTTCATAGCTAGACACAAAAATAACAATACTCAATTATGTCATATACAGTAGGAAAAGTAAGGAAACAATAAAGTATTATAACAACTTGAAAAGCCAAATTAACATAACCAATATTAGTTACCCATGAAACACAAGTAGGTATTGAGTTTCATATATAATATAACAAACTAAAATTATAGGATATCCAAGTTCAACAACACAAATAGATAGATAAAGATATTGGTTTAAGCATGTGATGATGTGATCATGTGGGGATCGTTAAAGGACGAAATCCATGTTGGAGACTAGCTTCCCATATTTTCTCAACGTTGAACATTGTGTTACCACACTCGTGCACATTCCATCCTTCTAATGCATGAAGTACCCCAGCTACACGCGATGCACTCATTGCTCTTCTCGGCAACCAATTCTGTCACATGTTTGCATTACAAAAAATTTCGTAAGACAAAACGAGTAATATAAGTAATCCAGTTTATAGTGTATGATGATTGGTAGGTGTTAGAGTTAATGCCTTGAAAGTTTCTTTGAAAGATGTTCTCTTCATTTGGCCCATTACCAAAAATGTTCATTACCCTTCACATTTTTTGCTCAACTTCTTTTCAATAAAGAAATGATTTTCATGAAATAAAAGATGTATGTAAAACATTGAGGTCTGTGAATGAGAACAAACATTAATTTACTAACCTCACAAGAGTCTATGTTCTTAAAAGACTTGGGAGGCATCATTGCTGGTGTAGTGTGGTAGAGGCAGTCTTTGCGCAACCTCTTTGGAGGGAATTGAGAAAAGGGAATGAATAATGTTCCTTTCGATGCTTTCATTTGTTCTTCTTTGGTCAATCCATCTCCAACCAGCCATATCTTCAAAATAAATAAATAAAATTAAGTTGACGATGGATAAAAAAGCAACAGAAATAAGAGTAGTAGCAGATGAAAATGAATCAAGTGTAGAAGGTTTAAAATAGTTGCTAAATGATAAATTGTACCTTTTCAGTAAAACTTTTAGAAAGTAGTAATTTACTTTCACACTCAACATTCTTGAGCTTTGTGTTGAGTTGCTCATACTCATCCTTATGTGATGTGGCTACCTGAGATTCATTGTATAAAAAATCAAAACCAAGATTGGACAATGCTTGTTTCAGATCCCCGATTTGTCAATGCTAAGGCATTATTTCACAATTCTTAAAGTTAATTTTTTATTTTATTTTGCTGCTAATGTTCACCAAAAATAATTTATTTTTCTTTCCCTTTATATATATATAGTAGCCATAATAATGCTTGTTAATTGTACATACCTGGATATCCATTTGGCATAAAGCAGAAGCAATAAAATAAGCAACCTTGGAGAGGTTGCCTCTGAAGAGTACTTGAGTTGTTCCTTTAGGAATGCTATTTAGAACAACAGCTACTGCTAAGCTACTCCCATCCACCACTTTGATTTTGAGCTTAGGATTTCTATGGATATAAAGCTCACCATAACTATTAAGCTCATCACCCTGCAAAGTTTATATTTATTATTGGACAGTTTTATTTATTTTTTCTAAAATTCGAAAAATAATTCAAATTTTCAGAATGTAAAAATTTTTCAGAAGTCAACTGAAGGCCATAAAAACTGTGTCCATGCAAGCATGAGGTAAACTCTTCCAAATGATCAAAAAGGAGGTAAATTGCCTTTTCTTTTAACTTGCCTGGTTCAAGAGACCTAAACTCAAAACTTTAATCCCTCTTTTGTCTGCTTTGAGTATGGCTTCTTCTATCAAACTATCGATGGATTCATTTCTCAATTTCAGGAGATACTACAATAAGAAAATAGAAAAGGAACAAAAAGTAAATAATATACTGAAGTATGATTAAATAAAAAACAAAAGAATAAGAAGTTAACAATAAAATGTTGCTTACTTGTATCTTGAATTTTGGTACGACCCACGTTTGGACATTGACTTTGTTGAATTGATTCCTCTCAAGAATAAACGTACGACCATAGGTCCATGTTAACATTATAGAACAACATGTCACTGGCCACATTGCCCATACATACCATTTGTATGTGTAAGGTTTGGAGGCTAAGGAGGCGAATCCTAGCCTCAGATGATAGATGGACTGTGGCGTTACAAGATGTGTCAAATGAACCACATGGGGCAATTCTTCAGGTCTTATAAGTGATTTTTCATATAACGCATCTGAAGATTTATCCATTGTACCATAGATGTAATCGTAGATGGGCATAAAAAGTGAGTAATTGGTCCTGAATTGAGTGTGATGCAGAGAGTGATACCTGAGATGTCAAGCAGTCAATCATTTCTTCACGCACATTTCAAATTGGAAAGAATACATTTATGGGATGAGCCACATAAAAAAGTAGAGATACAAGAATACATTCTAAAAACCATAAAAAATAAAATAAAGGAGAGAATCATGCTTTCATACCTGGATTAGGCTTTATTTAAAATTTGGTGGGCAACTTATGGGATTCCGACCTTAGAGCTTAAGTGGTAAATAATAATAATAATAATATATTTTCATTTCTATCTTTTCTTAGCCAGTTATAATGTAATGAGTCATATAAAAACATTTACAAATAAATCGATTATGTGAAGTGAATAAATAGGAATTAGATACAAGGATACAAATTGTGGGCGTTTTAATTTTTAGAGTACGTAAAAAAGATCATTGCAGTATTCTCTCTCTCTCAACACAGAAAACTATGTAAAAAGGAATTGGAAGACTTACGAGGGGGTATACATGAGGTACTTAAGAGGTGGAAAAATGGAGAATAGCATCTTAGGGATCAGCTCGAAATTGCAGTGTCCCATGTTGTTCATGAAATCAATATAAGAAATATAACCAAAGAGGGCTGCCATGGAGCTCTTTCTCATGAAAAATCCTGCTAACAGTGGTATTAAAAACAGTAGAAAATATGCTAGGTGTTCAGCAAAAGGATGGATGACAGCTGCCATGGAAACAACGATACGTCATATTCTAATGTAGGTAGTGGTTAATTAGTAACGGATCAAAGAGTAAATGATCAATTCATACAGGTGATGGGCTCTGTGACAATCGAGGAATGGTGATGAGAATGATAGCGTGAGTAAAGATAATGATGATGCAATGCTCTGTGTAACCAGTAGTATAAGAATTCAACAGGCCCCATATGAAGAAGAATTGTAAGAAGTACACCATCTGTTCTCCATAAGGGCATGTGAGCAACCCCAGGAAGTATCATGTAAATCACGTAGAATAGGATCCCATTCAACAATATTTGGTCATCCCTGCAAACAAAACACCACAAGAAAATATGAATATTCATGCATGAAGGTAATCAGCCTGTGTGTGTGAGAGTGAGTTTCTGACAGACCAGTTGCTTTCCCTGTCAACTTGCTCGCATTCAATACTCTTATCAACGATCCTATTGTTTCCCTTAGCTGTTCGGTATCGAGCAAGAGAAATCCAAATCTGGTTGTGAAGTGTCCTCCATAACAGAAATGGGAAAAATAGAACGTAAACAGGGTCCCTCTCCTTCCCATCTTTGATTATTAATGTGTATATGCTATGAACTACCCATGGAGCCAATATCACATACTGAAACAACGAATAAAAGTAAAATAAAGTAGTAAAACAAAAATAAAATAAACATTGAACAGAAGGAAAGATTGTAGAGCAATCAAAGTCTGGCAAATCAGATAATAATAGTGTACCTTGAAGCTTCCAAGAGACTTCCAAGGCCAGTCAGTGAGGATACCTGGTTTGGAAGCCATATACACTTCTATAATGTTACTTTGCTTAATTTAGTTTGCCGTCTACAAAATTGGAGGGCTATATATACTGATTCTCTCTGGTGAATTTAAGCAGGCATTAATGCAGGCCTGAAACCCTTAGAAGTATACGATCAGCAAGTTGTTTGTGACCTTCACTTTCAAGGATAAAAGGAGCTTGTACAAAAACTATTTTTTACTTTTAATAAAACTTGAATTAAATTTAACTAGTCTTATATAAAGTGAATTAATAATTTTTTACAACATCAAAATAGGAAAATAATTTTTCAAAGCATGCAACTGATTCAAATAATTTTATTTTATTTTATTTTATTTTAACAAAAAACTGTTCTCACAAAACAAGTTTTCAAAGGGTCTTGTTCTTAAAAAATATTTATTTATTTATTTTGGTTCTTCACCTCAAACAATTTTCAAAAGCAATCCTCTACAAATCTGTAGAAAATATCGGCAAACAGGCCCTTATCTTCCCTATTTCTTATCCTAGTTTGGTGAAAAAGGCAGATTAATAACGACCTTATTTCTCAAATTTCAACTCTTGTGTGAGAATAATAAATGCAGAATTCAAAACCTTCCACTGTTCCAACCGTCCTAGGGCGAGGTGGGCACACTTATAATCAATACTTAGTGCTATGTTCTTTTTGCTGCCCACTTTTTCAGGTTTGCATTTAGATAGTGTTGACAACACCTTTCAAATATTATCAGGCTGCTCTAGCTGGCTATGCCAATGTGAAAGACATGGGATGTTTGTGCAGAAAAGGCCAAATAAATAAATAAAAGGGAAAGCTATGGGATCATACACCAATTAGAAAAATAGATAAATAGATTTTTTTGAGAAATCAAAATTTTCACTTTTAAAAAAGAGTTTATTACCGTTTATCCCCCAACCTATAGTGTGTTCTGTACATTACCCCCTTGAGTTCAAAATCAAACAACTTCATCATTTATGATTGCATGCAATGTTATTTTTTTAGAGAAGGAACAATTTTTTGGATAAAAAGGCATGTGCTCTTTGAATGATCAAGGGTAAAAGTGTCTTTTTTGCTATAAGTGAGGGCAAAAGGGTCATTGTTATTTTAAAACCCCAAATTGCAGCTCTTCTCTCCCACATCGACCATTACTCCTCTGTAGGTGCTAGTGAAGCCCTAATTCAAAGCCCTAGAATCCCAAAGAAGCTAATATAGAGTTGACATTGAAGAAAAGAGATGGAATTCAACAGGGGTTTTTTTTTTTTCTTTTGTCTTCCAATTTATTTAAGGTTAAGGTTTTGTTTTGATCTTTTAGAAAATCTAAGGAAAATTTGGGGAAATTATAGAAGAATAAAACTCGGGCCAATTAAGGGTTAGGGTTTTTATGTTAGAGTTTAAATTTTTATGTTCTGCTTCTAGTTTAAGGTTGGGGTTTCATTTTCATGTTTTAGAAAAACTAGGGGTATTTTTGGGGAAATTTTAGGGTAATTTTTAGGGGCAATTTGGGGAAATTATGGGAGGATAAAACTTGGGCAAATTGAGCGTTAGGGTTTAAATTTTTATGTTATGCTTTCAGTTCAGGGTTAGGGTTTTGTTTTAACGTTTTAGAAAATTGTGCATAGTGTTGACACCACGTTTCAAATATTATCAATCTGCTCTAGTTGGCTATGACAATGTGGAAGACATGGGATGTTTGTGTAGAAAAGGCTAAATAACTAAATAAAAGGGAAAGTTATGGAATCATACGCCAATTAGAAAAAACGGATAAATAGATTTTTTGAGAAATCAAAATTTTCACTTTTAAAAAATGGTTTATTACTCTTTATTCCCCAACCTATAGCATGTTTTGTACATTACCCCCTTGAGTTCAAAATCAAATAACTCCATTATTTATAATTGCATGTAATGTTCTAGAGAAGGTACAATTTTTTGGATAGAAAGCCATTACTCTCTGCGTGATCGAGGGTAAAAGTGCATTTTTTGCTATAAGTGAGGGCAAAAGGGTCATTGTTATTTTAAAACCCCAAATTGTTGCCCTCCTATCCCGCGTCGGCCGTTCCTCCTCTATAGGTGCTAGTGAAGCCCTAGGTCGAAGCCCTAGAATCCCAAAGAAGCTAATGTAGGTTTGACATTGAAGAGAAGAGATGAAGTTCAACGGTTTTATTTTTTATTTTTTTATTTTTTTTCCTTTTAATTTATTTAAGGTTAAGGTTTTGTTTTGATCTTTCAGAAAATTTAGGGAAAATTTTCAGAAATTATAGAAGAATAAAACTCAGGAAAATTGAGGGTTAGGGTTGGTTTAAATTTTTATATTTTGCTTTTAGTTTAAGGTTAGGGTTTCATTTTCATGTTTCAAAAAAACTAGGGGTATTTTTAGGGAAATTTTAGGGTAATTTTTAGGGAAAATTTGGGGAAATTATGAGAGAATAAAACTTGGGCAAATTGAGGGTTAGGGTTTAAATTTTTATGTTATACTTTAGGTTTAGGGTTAGGGTTTCTTTTTCATGTTTTAGAAAACTGTGCATATTGTTGACACCATATTTCAAATATTATTAATCTGCTCTAGTTGGCTATGATAATGTGGAAGACATGGGATGTTTGTGCAAAAAAGGCTAAATAAATCAATAAAAGGGAAAGCTATGGGACCATACATCAATTAGAGAAAATAGAGAAATAGATTTTTTGAGAAATCAAAATTTTCACTTTTAAAAATGGGTTTATTACCCTTTATCCCCAACCCTATAGCGTGTTTTGTACATTACCCCCTTGAGTTCAAAATCGAACAACTCCATCATTTATAATTACATGCAATGTTCTTTTTTTAGAGAAAGTACAATTTTTGGATAGAAAGGCATGTGCTCTCTACGTGATCGAGGGTAAAAGTGCCTTTTTTGCTATAAGTGAGGGCAAAAGGGTCATTGTTATTTTAAAACCCCAAATTGCAGCCCTCCTCTCCCATGTCGACCATTCCTCCTCTGTAGGTGCTAGTGAAGCCCCTAGTTGAAGCCCTAGAATCCCAAAAAACCTAATATAGGGTTGACATTGAAGAGAAAAGAAGGAGTTCAATGGGTTTTTTTTTTTTTTTTTTTTTGTCTTCCAATTTATTGAAGGTTAAGGTTTTGGTTTGATCCTTCAGAAAATTTAGGGAAATTTTGGGGAATTTATAGAAGAATAAAACTCGGGCAGATTGAGGGTTAGGGTTTAAATTTTTATGTTATGCTTCTAGTTTAAGGTTGGGGTTTCGTTTTCATGTTTTAGAAAAATTAGGCATATTTTGGGTAAATTTTAGGGTAATTTTTTAGGAAATTGTGGGAGAATAAAACTTGGGCAAATTGAGGGTTAGGGTTTAAATTTTTATGTTATGCTTTTGGTTCAGGGTTAGGGTTTTGTTTTCATGTGTTTAGAAAATTGTGCATATTGCTGACACCACCTATCAAATATTATCAAGCTGCTCTAGCTGGTTATGACACTGTGGAAGACATGGGATGTTTGTGCAGAAAAGGCCAAATAGATAAATAAAAGGGAAAACTATGGGATCATACACCAATTAGGAAAAATAGATAAATAAATTTTTTGAGAAATCAAAATTTTCACTTTTAAAAAAGGTTTTATTACCCTTTATCCCCCAACCTATAGCATGTTTTGTATATTACCCCCTTGAGTTCAAAATCGAACAACTCCATCATTTATAATTGCATGCAATGTTCTTTTTTTAGAGAAGGTACAATTTTTTGGATAGAAAGGCATGTGCTATCTACGCGATCAAGGGTAAAAGTGCCTTTTTTGCTATAAGTGAGGGCAAAAGGGTCATTGTTATTTTAAAACCCCAAATTGCAGCCCTTCTCTCCTACGTCGACCATTCCTCCTCTGTAGGTGCTAGTGAAGCCTCAAGTTGAAGCCCTAGAATCCCAAAGAAGCTAATATAGGGTTGACATTGAAGAAAAGAGATTGAGTTCAACGGGTTTTTATTTTATTTTTTTTATTTTTTTTTTGTCTTCCAATTTATTTAAGGTTAAGGTTTTGTTTTGATCTTTAAGAAAATTTAAGAAAATTTTGGGGAAATTATACAAGAATAAAACTCGAGCAAATTGAGGGTTAGAGTTTTTATGTTAGGGTTTAAATTTTTATGTTTTGCTTCTAGTTTAAGGTTGGGATTTTGTTTTCATGTTTCATAAAAACTGGGGGTATTTTATTGGAAATTTTAGGGTAAATTTTTGGAAAAATTATGGGAGAATAAAACTTGGGCAAATTGAGGGTTAGGGTTTAAATTTTTATGTTCTGCTTTTGGTTCAGGGTTAGGGTTTCATTTTCATGTTTTAGAAAACTATGTTGTTTGTATTGAATGCTAAGATATGAACATGTGCTCTCAAATTAATTCTCTACACACAATTAATTTTTTTGTCATCAAATTAGTTGAACCGTATTGAATGCTAAGATAAGAACATGTGCTCTCAAATTAATGCTCTGCACACAATTAATTTTTTTATCATCAAATTAGCTGAAAATTAATAATCTTTAATTAAATGGAAAATCCAATTCGGTATGATTAATCATATGATGAACATAATTTAAGTAAAAGGGTGTTTGGAAAATCAATTTAATAATTTAACATGACTTAATAACTTAGTTTAAATCATTAAATATATTAAACATGTCTCATAAAATAACTTATTATTACAACTTAAAGTTATTTTTAACTTTAAGTATTCAGTTAAAATAGTTAACTTATTCTTAATCACAATTCTTTTTACCTCATTTGTCCACACTAGTGAAAATATATTTTAAAATTATAAAGTTATCTTGTATATGTAAAATACTTTAAATATACATGTTTTACAAATAAATTTATATGTCACTTAAAATTAGTGAAAATAAATTGAGTTAAAATCAATGACAATAAACACTTGTTAAGATTAACAAGGGTAGATATGTCAATTGGATGATTTAAAATAAATTTTAAATTAACTTTATCAAACTACCTCAATACTTCGAAATAAAAATATGTTTTAAGTTAATAACTTAAAAATAATTTAATTTAAATTCAACTCAACATAATAAAAATATGTTTTGTAGAATATGATTCAAAATATAATCCAATCAATAAAAAAAATAATGAGATTATATAAATTTAAGTATATAATTAGAAATTTCAAGAATAAAAGTGTTTAAAAAAAAAGTAAAACTAATAAAACGCGTGTAGACTCCAAAATTTGTTCCAATTTTATTTTTACATTAATTTTGAGCGCAATTTTAAATCCCGATTACATGTATTATTTTTTTGGCCCACTCACCCTTTTAACTCTTCGTTTATATTATTTTATAAATTGTTTTACTTTTATTTCTATTTGTTATTATTATTATTATATTATATTTTTATATATTTATTAATCACTTTCTCTCTCCTCTCTCCTCTCTTCTTTCTTTTCCTCTTTCTCCTCACCCTACTTACCCTCACCTACCCCCCATGTCCAAGGACCCCCCAATATCCATTCTTCATTTTTTTTTTTCCTTTTTATTTTTTCCTACCCACTTTCCTCTCCTCTCTCCCCATTTGGCCCTCCACTTTCTCCCTCATTCTTTTTGATATTTTCCCCCCATTTCCCAAGAACAGTAGCCCTCATTCCAAGAAACAGGCGGGTGCATTTAGTGATTAATTTGGGATATTTGGGCTAATTTATTGGTGGTGATTTGAAATTTGTTAATTTGGGTTTGTGGTTATATTGCATTTAGTGATTAGTTTGGGATATTTGGATTATTTCAATTACATATTATTTATTTGAAGTTGGGCTTATTGTTAATTGGTTATTTGTTTGAGTTTATTAGATTGAGCTTGAAATATTATTTCTTTTGGCCATGTGTATTATTAATGTGGGCTTGTTAATTGACTATTTGTTTGGGCTTATTAGATTGGGCTTGAGATATTATTTTATTTGGTCATGTGTATTATTAATGTGGGCTTGTTAATTGATGTGAATTTTGGGCTTGGATGATTTGAATATTTGATATGAGTTTGGTCCAATTGAATTATTTAATTGGGACATGGGGTAATTATGGTGTATATTTAATTAGGCTTGGATTGTGGAATATTAAATTTAGGCATAATGAGATTTATCTTAATTTATCGTGTTTGGGTTTGATTAATTGAGCTTATATTTTGGCTATTAATTTGAAAATTTTAGATTAGAGTCTATGATATGTGAGACATTTTTATTAGGTTATATTTGTTAATTTGGGTCCATTTATAATTGGTGAAATTTATTAGACTAATTTGAAGTTTGAATTTGGGCTTGAATAATTATTTTAGACTCTATATATTTTTGGATATTTACATTTGTTCTATTTTGTTTTTGCATGGGCCTATTCTGCAATCTTGTTGGCTGAGTACGAATTTATGACACGTGGAGCTTGTTGTAAGTTTATTTGGGTACATATTTTATTTCCCACTTTTATTTGATTTATTTTTATTAGTTCTTATAAATATTTGTTTGTATATATTTATTGAGTGTGTATAGAATCAAACATCGAACAAACTAGAAATATTGTTTAAATGAGAGAAAGAATTCAGTAAATGTGTTTTGATAAAACAATAATTTTAAAATATTATTTTTAATAAAAGAAAGGTCTTTTTATTTATTTATAAAAATTCAAAAAAATGCATTTAGAAAAATCCAAAAGACTTGTTTTTAATAGAATTTGAAAAATTGTTTTTAATAACATCGTCCAAAAATTTATTTGTTTAATAAAAATTGTCCAAAATTTTTTTGTAAATAAAGTTGTCCCAAAAATTAATTTTTAATAAAATTGTTCAAAAATAATTTTTTTTAAATAAATTCTTTTTTCTTAATTAAAATGGGATTAAAGGTGTTTTTTTTTTTTTTTTTTTTAGAAATAGAGGATTTAAATCTTTGTTTTTCTTTATAATTAAAATTTCTTTTGCAAATAAAGTTATGTCATTTTAAATAATTTGTAAAAATCACTTTTTTGAATGAAAATTAATCTAAATACTTTTGTAAATAAATTTGTAAAAATTCATTATTTTCTAGTAAAAGAAAGTAAAAATAATTTTTGTGCCCAAATTGAAATTTTGTAATAAATTCTTTTGATACAATAAGTGCAAATAGCTTTTTAAAAAATTGAATACAAATGAAATTGAGAAAAATAAATTGATTCTTTTCTGTACGTAAATAAATTGAAATCATTAATTCAAAATCATTTTTAATAAAATCCTTTGAAATTTCTTTAAAACTTTTTTTATATCTTTTATTTATTTAATTCAATAAATCATTTTTCATAATTCTCTTATTATTTATGTTATGTATTTTTGTAATTAGATTTCATCATTGTTTTTAGTGTATATTGATTTCCATCATGACTTGTACATTGATTATTTTTTTTGGTATCCATAATTAATTAATTAATTGCCACAATTCCCTTAATTCGTTTAGTAGAGGTCGTATGTATACGGGTTTAGAGGGGTGCTACGGCTTACCACTGTACCTTCCCAATAAGTAACCTAACCTTCAAACCCAGACTTGGTTTTCACGGACCTGTTTTTCCTCCAGGAGTCACACTTAGGGTTTTCTTTCTTATTTTGTTTTTTCCTTAAAAAAATAAAACGAAAATAAGTAGCAACTCCAAGTCTTTTTCTAAAAATCAAATTTTCACCAAATAAAATAATAAGCGAGTTTCACCATCGAGTGGGAACGCATCGATCAAAATACGGGGTCCACAACGCTCCTTTTCAATAAGGTGTATATCTTGGTAAGCAAGGAAATGTAAAGAGTGGTAAGCACATCTTTTAAAACTATGATCAAAATTTAATTAATTAAAAGAAAAAAAACTACCGCAAGAAAATTATTTGGAATTGATTACAAATATGGTTTTGTTATTGTAACGTGCATATGCTATATCTAATATAAGATTTTATTAAATCAGTAACTATTCATTACAATAATCTAAATTTATTTTTATTATTAATATATTTTCCTTGGATATGGTCATCTGTCCAAGTTGTCAATAATTTTAATAAAATATGATAAAGATAAAAATAAATAATGTATTAATGTAAAATAGAGTTCTATATTATATTTAATTAATATTTTTACAATTTTATCGACCATTGAATGGAAAAAAAAATTAAGTCATAGTCTAATGATTAGATTGATGGTTAAATTGACCGTGATCAATTCATGATGCCACTATGAGATTATATATAAATATGTAATTTATAAATTATTAAAATTAAAAATAATTATAAAAAGTTAAATTGTATAAAAATACTTAAATACCTTAAAATATTGCATTTTCTATCTCTATTATTGTCATATTAAATCATGATAATGATAAAATGTAAATGTATCAATATTTTTTATTTTATTAAATAAAAAAATTACTATTTTTAATTATTAAGAAGGTAAATAGTAAAACAAAATATTATTATTTATTCTATTCATAGTGCATACACTTTATATTTTATTATTTTTATTCATATTTCATTATCTTTATAGTTTTATGATGGTTTAGTTATTTGGTTTCATATAAAATTTTAATTAATAAATATTTATTATATATTATAACTATTACCATAAAAAGAGGAATTTGATGGAAGTTAGAGGTTCTTTGGCCATGTCATTTAAAAAGAGTTTTTTATTTTTAAAAAACAAAAAATTATTTTTTAAAATTTATAACATTATGTAGACCCTAAAATTTGTCCCAATTTTATTTTTACATTAATTTTTAGCCCAATTTTACTCTTAAAATTAAATCTCAATTACATATGATATTTTTGGCCCACCCACCATTTAATTATTAGTTTTTATTATTTTGTATATTATTTTATTTTATTTTATCATTACTACTACTACTACTACTACTGCTGCTATTATTATTATATTTTCTTTTTCTTTTTCTTTTTCTTTTTTATTTTTCCTTTTTCTTTTCTTCCTTTTCTTTTTTTCTCTCTTTTCTCTCTCCTCTCTCTTCCTACCTTCCCCAACCACCCCACCCACTATTCTTCTCTCATGCCCATACCCCCACGTGAGACCCATACCTCCCCCTCACTTCTTTCTTCTCAATTCTCTCTCCTCTCATTTTCCTTTTTCTTTTCATTTTTGCTTCTCATTTTAGAGGGGGTTGGGCAGATTTTTTTTCCTTTTTCCTTCATTTCTCTTCTTCCTGCCCACACACTGACACTTCTAGGAACACCACTCCCCATTGCCACACGACTACACTCCCTCTCACTCTTCTTCCTAGCCTTTTCTTCATTTTTTTTTTTTTTTTTCTATTCTTCCTTTTCTTCTTCCATTTTTCTTCTAAACACTACTTCCCATCTTCAGCAGTCTCCATCGCCACTACCGGTGGCATGATGTTGGTGCCATTTCCAGTGGCCCTCAATTCCTTTTTTCTCCCATTTTCTTCCTCCTAATTTTTTTTATTGTCTTCATTTCTTTTATTATTATTATTATTATTATTATTATTATTATTATTATTTTATTTTTGTTTTTCAAAAAGCCATCAACCCTCATCGCCGTAGGCGAGACCATTGGCCAATGGCCGCCAATGAGCCACCGTCGGCCGATGACCCTTTTCTCACCCATTTTCCATTGTTATTACATTTTTCTTGATTTGATTTTAATAGTAATTGTTGTTTGTAAGATTTGAATTATTGAATTAATATGAAATTTGAGTTTTCTTAATTAATATGGAATTTGGGCTAATTTATTGTTGGTGAATTAATTTGGAATTTGTTAATTTGGGTTAGATTAGTTGATAATTTATATGGTTGTGCTCATTTGAATTATTTAATTTGGATATGATATTGTGAACCCCGCATTTCGGCTCATGCGATTTCCACTCGATGGCGAGCTCGATTTTTATTCGAGAATGATTTTATTTATTAAAAAAATATGACTTGGAGTCGCCACTTATTTTTGTTTTATTTTTAAAAGGGTAAACAAAATAAGAAAGAAAACCCTAAGTGTAACTCCTTATTTTGGAAAAGGTGGTCTGTGAAAAACCAGATCGGGTTCGAGGGTTAGGTTACTTATCGGGAAGGTACGGTAAAGACCGTAGGACCCCTCTAAGTCCCTAAAGTCGGGTCTCTACTAATAAAATGAAGCTAATATGACAATTGATGTGGAAATCAATGAATACTCAAGGTGATCATGCACATGGAGGAATCAAAACACTCAATAAAGAATCGACCGAAGTGAGAACGGGGCATACCTTGACATCAATCGATCAATGCGTTATCAAGAAAGAGGGTTAGTACACAATTAAAAGAATAATCTCATGCATGTCATAGAGCAGAATCAATCAATCATGTGTGATAATCAAATCAATCAATCAATCAATCAATCAATCATAAAATCACTTATGTAGGGCCCTCACCAAAGCCCGTTTATTTTGCATGAATTAATGTCACAGATTCCATTATTCTGGAATTATGAAAAATTCATTCATGCTTATTAAAATCAAGAGGAGCAGAAGATTGTTTGAAAACCAGAGTGGAATTAAAACTATTTGAGAGAAAATAGGATTTTTGAAATTTATTTGAAAAACTGGAGTCTCGAAGATTACTTGAAAATTGGAGTTTTAGAGTTTATTTGAAGATCAGACTTCTAGAAATTAAATGTGAGAATGAGAATTTTAGAAATTAAATTTGAAAGAGATTGGAATTTTGAAAACGATTTGAGAGTTCGAGATTTTTAAAAAATTCAATTACGAAAATTGGGACCTTGGAAATTAAATTTTAAAAGAAATCATAATTGAAAGTTATTTGAGAAGCAGAAACTATGGAAATTGAATTATAAAAATTGGAAATCTTGGAAATCATTCGAAGGCAGAATTTTTAGAAATAATGAATAAAATAATAGTGATAATGATAATGATAATAATAAGTAATGGGATAAATACGAGAATTGGAGCATGGGAAACTAAAAATTAAGTTCGAAAATTAGAGAATTGGAATTTCAGAGAACTAAATCTCAAAATCGGAATTTTGAGGAACTATTTAAAGATGGAATTTTAAATAAATGAATGGAATAATGATGACGAAGTAATAATGGTTGGATAAATAATTGCGGAAGTTAGGGGTTTCGGAAATTGGAAATTGGACTTAGGGATTGGAAATTTGATGAATTACTTAGGAATGGAATTATAAATGAACGAACAACCGAATAAATAAATGAGTAAAATAAAGAAAATAATAATGATTGGATAAATAATCACGAAAACGGGAATTTTGGAAATTGGAAGTTGAATTTAGAGAGGGGATTTTAAATAAGTGGATAAGTGGATGAGTGAATAAATAAATGAATGGAATAATAATGATGGCGAAATAATAAAGATCAGGTAAATAATTGCGAAAGATGGAATTTTTAGAGATTGAAGATTAAACTTAGAGATTGAAATTCTACGAAATTATTTAGAGATGAGATCTTTGATATATGAATAACTGAATAAATAAATGGATGGGATAACATTAATAACGAGAGTAATCATTAAACATTGGGATATGAATGATGGAGTTTTTGAGATTGGAAATTAAATTTGGAAGTCGGGTTCTGAAGAATCAAACTTTTATGATTGGGATAAATAAATAAATATGGAATAATAATGCTAATTAACGAAAATAATATTTAAACGAATAAAAACGAATAGTGGAATTTTTTAAATTGAAAATTAAATTAGGACGTTGGATTTTTTTGAAGAGTTGGATTTTAATGAATGAGATTTTTAAAAGAGAATAAATAAATACATACGAAATAATAATAATAATTAACAAACACAATATTTAAATGAATGAAATTGAATAGTGGAAATTTTGAGATTGAAAACTAAATTTGGACGTTGGATTTTTTAAGAATTAGAATTAGGCTTTAATGAATGAGATTTTTAAAAGATGATAAATAGATACATACGAAATAATAATAATAATAATTAACAAACATAATATTTAAACGAATGAAATTGAATGGTGGAAATTTTAAGATTGAAAATTAAATTTGGACGTTGGATTTTTTGAAGAATTTGAATTAGACTTTAATGAATGAGATTTTTAAAAGATGATGAACAGGCACATACGAAATAATAATAATAATAATTAATAATCATAATATTTAAACGGGTGAAATTGAATAGTATAAATTTCGATATTGAAAATTAAATTTGGAAGTTAAGTTTTTGAATAATTGAACTTTAATGATTTGATTTTTTAAAAGAAATAAATAAATAAATATGAAATAATAATAATAATAACCAAAATAATGTTTAAACGAATGAACGTGAATAGTGGAATTTTTTTTAGATTGAAAATTAAATTCGAAAGTTAGATTTTTGAATAATTGAACTTTAATGATTGGAATTTTTTTTAAAAAAAATGAATAAATAAATAAATGGAATTATAATAATAATGATCAAAATAATATTTAAGCAAATGAAAGTGAATAATGGAAGTTTTGAAGCCCGGAACTTAATATCCGAAATCGGAATTTTGAAAAATTTATTTAAGGATGGAATTTTAGAGTAAATAAATAAATAATAATAATAATAGTAACAAAATGATGGTTAAATAAATAAATGAGAAAATTAGAATTTTGAAAATAGGAAATTAAGTTTGGAGATAAGGGTTTCGAAAAATTGTTTAAAGATAGAATTTTAAAATGAATAAATAAACGAAATGATAATAACGAAAATAAATGACTAGAGAAATGAAAGTGAACATTAGAAATTTTGAAACGGGAAATTAAATTCGGGAGTCGGGATTTTGATAAATTGTCTAAGGATGGAATTTTAAAATAAATATATGAATAAATTAATGGAATAATGATAATGAAAATAAATAATTAAAGAAATGGACGTGAATATGAGAATTTTTTTAAATGAGAAATTAAATTCGGAAGTCGAGATTTTGAAAAATTGAATTTAAAAGTTTGAACCTTGGAAAGTTAAATTTAAAATTATGATTTTAGAAAATAATTTTGAGAATTGAATCTTGAAGAAATAATTTTTTTTTTCTTTTTTTTTTTTTAAAAAAAACAGAGTTTCGAAAATGCGAATTTTTAGTAGTCATTTGAAAATTGGACTTGACATGAAATTATCTAAAAAAACCAGGACTTCAAGGATCGTTTTTTTTTTTTTTAAAAAAAAAAAGAAAGAATTTGTAGAAATCAAATTTGGTCACATGTTTATGCCACTTATGGTGATTCCCAGGTCACCTTAGAATTGCCACTTTTCACTTTTTATTTTTAATCTTTTACATGTCACAGTGGGCTGCCACTTATGGAAGAATAAAAGTAAAGCCTGCCTCTCATCCTCCTCGTCGGACCTCCCTCCCGAGGACATTATTTCCATGAAGCTCATCAGCTTGTGTGTCAGCAATGAACATGTTGACTGGTGCTGGCGAAAATCTAGAAGGCTCCGCAACCTAAATGATGCCTCAAACTTCCATCCTATACTACCATAGTCCCAAGACTTCCAGGTAGTTTACATAATAATGGTTGGTATTTTTCAAAAGCAAAAGAGGAAGGCTTAAGAAACATAGCACGCTCAGAGTCCATTAATCAAGACTCCATCTCATGCTACACTTAATGGGTCCAAACAGGTGAGACAAGTAGAGAGCAGTGGCATGATTAATCAAACATCAAGCTCAAAAACAATCCATACATCAGTTATTGACAGGAGAAATCAAAGAGGGTAGAAAAGAACCAAAACAGAGCAAGCATAAAAACAAACTCAAATTCAGCAAAACTCAATCTACAACCAGACAAACTAACAATGCTTAAGCAGTAAGAAAATATGATGACGAACAATGATAATGAGGAGACCCTAAAAAAAAAATGATACTCCATACCTATGAAACTCCTCTCCAATGAAGCTCACTTATCTTACCACCTTCTCTGTCTTTACCAGCCAGATTTTAAAAGCTCCTCTGCTTTCTCCCCTTGCTCCTCTGGTAACTCTCTCTCTCTCTCGTAATCTGCTGCCCCAAAAAAAAAAAAAAAAAATCCCCTCTCGGTAGTCCCCTTCCAAGCTCAATCCCCTCCTCTGTTTATGTCTTCCTCAGCAAGCCATCACCAACCCTACTATTCCTCCATCAGCCAGCATGGCCCTTGCCATGCCCATGCAGCCGGTTTCCCGGGAGAAAAGGGCCCCCCCTTATTTCAAAAAAGAAATGCCAAGAAGAGAAAAAAAAACTCTCTCCCGAGGTCCCCCACAAAAGGGGTCTACAGATATAATATTGTGGTATATTTTGGATGTGGATTTGCATATTAAATTGGGTTGATTTTGGTTGTGGATTTAAGTTTTCATATTAAATTCGGCTTGGATTATAGGATATTAAATTTAGGCCTAATGGGATTTATTTTAATTTGTCATGTTTTGGGTTTGATTAATTGAAATTATATTTTGGCTATTAACTTGGAAATTTTGGATTAAGGCTTATAGCATGTGAGATATTTTTGTTGGGTTATATTTGCTAATTTGGGCCCATCTTGATTGACAAAATTTGTTGAACTAATTTGAAATTTCAATTTAGGCTTGAATATCTATTGTGAATTTTATATATTTCTAGATATTTACATTTGGGCTTTTTTTTTTTTTTTTTTCTTTTGCATGGGCCTATTCTGTAATTTTGTTGGTTGAGTACAAATTTATGACACGTGGAGTATGGAATTTCATGGAAGAAAGTGAGATTCGAAAAGTTATAGGAAGATATTAAGTTTGTTGTAAGTTTGTTTGGGTACACATTTTATTATCTACTTTTATTTGGTTTTAATTTTATTAGTTTCTGTAAATATTTGTTCGAATATGTTTATTTGTTATGTACATAATTGAATATTGAGAAAATCATAAATTTTGTTTAAATAAGAGGAACAATTCAGTAAACATGTTTTAATAAAATAATAGTTCAAAATTTTATTTTTTTTAATAAAAGAAAGTTATTTTTTATTAATAAAAATTTAGAAAAATGCTTTTAGAAAATCTAAAAAATTGCCTTTTAATAGAATTTGAATTTTTTTAATAATAATTTTACAAAAATTTACTTGTTTAATAAAATTTGTCCAAAAATTATTTTGTTAATAAACTTGTCCCAAAAATTATTATTATTATTATTTTTGCAAATAAAGTTTTATATATATATATATAACTTTATTTGCAAAAAAAAAAAAAAACAAAGTTTAATTCACTTTTCTTAAATGAAAACAAATTGAAATACTTTTGTAAATAAAATTGTAAAAATTCATTCATTTTTTGTAAAAGAAAGTAAAAATAATTTTTGTTGTCAAATTGAAATTTTGTAATAAATTCTTTTGATACAATAAGTGTAAATAAGTTTTTTTTTTTTTTTTTTTGAAAATTAAATACAAATGAAATTGAATCAAATCACTTGAAGAAAATATTTTGTTGATAAATAAATTGAAATCACTCATTCAAATTTGTTTTTAATAAAATCCTTTGAAATTTTCAGAAAACTAATTTTTTTCAAATATATGTTTTTTTAATTAGTTCAATAAATCAATTTGCATAATTCTATTGTCATCTATTTTGTACATTCTTGTAATTTTATTTTGTCATCATCTTTGTGTATATTGTTTCGTTCCTTTAATCTTGGTATCTATGATTAATTTATTAATTGTCACAATTCCCTTAATTTGTTTAGTAAAGACCGTATGTATACGAGCTTAGAGAGGTGCTAAGGCTCACCACCGTACCTTCCCAACAGGTAACTTAACCCCTGGACCCAGACTCGATTTTTCACAGACCTGTTTTTCCTTCGGAAGTCACACTTAGGGTTCTTATTTCTTATTTTGTTTTTCCCTTCAAAAATAAAACAAAAATAAGTGGCGACTCCAAGTCTTTTTCTAAAAATAAAATTTTCACAAATAAATAAAAAACTAATCTCGTCATCGAGTGGAAACACATGTGAAAAATGTGGGTTCGCAAAATGGTGACTCCGTTGGAGATGTTTAAGGGGTCAAACTTGAACTCGAGTTGAGGAAAATGTGACGTTTGATTGGTCGATCAGTAGATACCCTCTCTATGTGTCTTTGTATGATTGGGTGTTGATTACACATTTAGAGTTTTGATATGTTTATCTGTGATATATGTTTGGCTTTTATGTTCATTGTGATATTGACATGTTGACTACATCGATTGATTCTCTTGCTTACTTTAGCATATGTCTCTTCTTGTTGTATGATTATCTTGCTCTCCTTGACATGTACATTCTCATTTTTGTATATCTCATTCATATTGGCATGATTGATTCTCTTTATTTTATATTATCTTATTTATCTCAACATATTATTTATTCTTGTTATATACCTTTTTTTTTTTTTATCATGTTTCTTGCTTAGCTTGTGTGTAGATATGGATGACATACCTGTTCTTTGTTTGACTACCTATTGCATGACTACTCTTCTTCTGTGTGATGCATGTGTTACTTGTCGGTGTGGGGCACACATCTATCCCCTTACCTCCAACTCCCTAGTCTCAGTCGACTTTGTTTTCCTTGATCTCACATTTGATATGAGACTTGTTACTTTGCTTGTTTCTTCAACTGAGCTAGTGATTAGGAGTAAGGTCTAATGATGAGTTATATCTATGTTTGGGACCATTCTAGAGGAAGTGGACATATTGATGCTGATTGGAGTTTGATCTTTGAAGACCTATAAGGAGAGTGGATATCTCAAAGTGCCTCTAAAGCCACACCAAAGACCCAGACTCTCTCTAAGACATCTCCACAAGTGGTTCGAAAAACCAACGTCAAAGATGAATAAAAACCGAACCACCCTAGAGTATAGGGAAGTCTGTGCCCAAAGGGAATGACTATCTGTAAACTACACGAGAATGCCAAGTGCATGGTGCCTAACAACATGACCAAAGTATGTGTCGTGAACTCAAATGACAGTGTCGTGAGTGGTGAAAAGGGAAATATGGAAGAGCAAATGATGAATGGGTGATAAGCACAGTATAACAAGGTGAGGAGAATGGGGATAGATGCAAACCCATGAATGCAAGATGTATAATGCTAGTGAATATGAATGCCAAGGACTGTGACTCTAAACGGTATAGCTAAGGAGGAATGACTCTAAACGTCAACAGGAGGAAAGCAAATGGTGACTCAAAGTGCCTGAATGGATACACACAATGGCTTCGAACACCAAAACTAAGAAAAAAATGACGATGGCACTGAATGCCGAACTAGGACAATGGCTCTGAATGCCAAAACTAAGAAAAGGAATAACTCAAGATGCACGAATGGGTATGAAAAATGGCTCTGAACGCCAAAAATAAAGAAAATAAATGTATCAAAAAGGCCCGAAGGAGTGTGCCCAATGGCTGTGAATGCCGAAACGGAGGAAAATGATGATGGGTTGAATGAAAGATAAACCTGGGGACTCCGAGTGTCGAACTGAAAATGCGGCCCTGAACGCCAAATAGAAGACAAGTAATGGCTTTGAACGCCGAAGCGAGGATGCGACTCTAAATGCCAAAATGAATGTTGTAATGACTCTGAACGCCAAAACGAAGATGTAATGGCTCTGAATGTCAAACGAAGACGTGGCTCTGAACGCCTAAAACTGATGAAAGTGGCTCTGAACGATAAGAATGACTCCAAATGCTAATCTAAAAGAAAATGGCAATCCTAAATGCTAGTAATATGGCTTTGAATGCTACCAAACTGGATAATGGCTCTGAATTTCAAAATGAATACACGGTTCTGAACGCCTAAAACTGATGAAAGTGGCTCTGAACGATAAGAATGACTCTGAATGCTGATCTAACATAAAATGGCAATCCTAAATGGTAGTAATGTGGCTCTGAACACCTGAATGTAGATGATGACTTTGCACATCTGAATGTGAATGATGGCTCTGAACGCCTGAATGTGAACAATGGCTCTGAACGCCTGAATGTGAACGATGTCTTTGAACGCCTGAGTGTGGATGATGACTCTAAACGCCTGAATATAGCTCTGAATGTCGAAAATGTGGCGACAAACACCCGATCATGATAGGATGATGGCTTTGAATGTCAAGCTGGGAAGGAATGGTGGCTTTGAACGCCCAAACCGAGAAGAGATGGTGGCTCTGAATGTCAAACTGCAGAAAAATGATGGCTCTGAACGCCTGAATGTGAGAACAACGGCTCCCTAAATGCCTGAAACTGTGAAGAGATAGTGGCTCTGAATGCTGAACTTAAAAGAGATGGTGGCTCTGAACGCCAAACTGAAAATGCGATGATGATGGCTCTTAACGCCAAAACTGAAAATGCGATGATGATGGCTCTGAACGTCAAAACTGAAAATGCGACTCTCAACGTCAAACTGAAAATGCGATGATGGCTTTAAACGCCGAAACTGAGAAGCGACGATGATGGCTCTGAAGGCTAAAACTGAAAATGTGATAATGATGGCTCTGAACGCCGAAACTGAGAAGCAACGATGATGGCTCTAAAGGCCAAAACTGAGAAGCGACGATGATGGCTCTGAAGGCTAAAACTAAAAATGTGATAATGATGGCTCTGAACGCCGAAACTGAGAAGCGACGATGATGGCTCTGAAGGCCAAAACTGAGAAGCGACGATGATGGCTCTGAACGCCAAAACTGAAAATGTGATGATGATGGCTCTGAATGCCGAAACTATGAAGCAACGATGATGGCTCTGAACGCCAAAACTGAAAATGTGATGATGATGGCTTTGAACGTCGAAACCAAAAATGCGATGATGGTGGCTTTGAGTGCCGAAATTGAAAATGTGACTCTGAACGTCAAACTGAAAGCGTGGCTCTAAACGCCAAGGTGTAAAAGCGGCTCTATATGCCAAACAGAAAATAAACAACGACTCTAAACATCAAAATGAACATGTGGCTCTGAACACCAAACTGGGGATGAACAACGACTATGAACGCCAAACGAAAAAGGTGGTAGCTCTGATGTTGAAATGAAAAGGCAGCTCTGAACGCCAAACTGAATATGTGGCTCTGAACATCAAAATAAAGAAAGATGGTGTCATCAAATGTCAAAATGAAAATATGGCTCTGAACTCCAAGCTGAAAAGAGGTAGTGGCTTTGAACACCAAACTGAAAATGATATAATGACTCTGAATGTCGAACTATGAACATGGCTCTGAGTGCCAAACTGCGAATAAATGGTGACTCTGAACGCCAAACTAAAAATAATAGCCATGAACGCCAAGCAGAAACAACGGTTGTGAACGCTAATGATAACTATGAACGTCAAGCTGAGAAAGACAACTCTAAACATTGTAATCGAGAGGACATGGTGGCTCTGAAAACCAGGTTGAAAATGGACGACTCTGAATGTCATAACCGATAATGGATGGTGACTCTGAATGCTAAATTGCAACGAAATGATGAGGGGGGGAAATATGCCCCAATGTAGCATGCCGCCGCAACCCTCAATCCACTGGAAGGGTCTGAAAGAGACTCCATGAGTCCCGAAAGATGCTCTACTAGAGAGTCAGAATGATCAAGTCGACGGTGAACATAGTCTCATGACCCGCTCGACGAAATCAGAGGTCTGTCGGAGTGTTGCAATAAACCGAACTCCTCTAACTCATAATGCTCTACCGAAAGAATCTATCGTCATCCCGAACGGATAATCCGATAGTCTCAATGAGTAGTCTAGTAAGAGACACACCACGATCTCAACATAACAATCTACTGAATAGTCCTGGCTAGTAGGGCCATCAAAACCCGAACATCGTGCTCCACTGAAAGCTCATCTCGACGAAAAGCATAGGAATAATGAAGAGTGAAGCAAATGCAATATCTCTCGACCGAGTAATGAAAACTGTAACAGATATGTGAGAGAATGATCATCTCCATAACTAAATGAGGGAAATATGCCCCAGTATGGCATCAGATATATCTGATCTGTCATGATAACTCAAGAATAACTCCATGGGGACATACAAAGGATCTAACATGTACTCCACTGAAATGGTGACGTGGGAATCCACGCGCCTGAGATAACTTCGTCCAAGAATCACGACTATATCAAAAAACGTGAATCTAGCTGAAAGACTCAAGAGAGGCTCCACGGAGTATCAGGACACAATGAAATCGAATCATCAACCCGAGGTGTATCTCAAAACCGAGGGTGATCATGCAAATCAGTAGGGGATCTACAAATCTCGACTGAAATAAGGAATATGTCCCAGTATGGCATCAAAAATGTGACAGGTCGGAAAATCAGATGAGCTCAAATCATCCATCATCGAATGCGCGATCCAAGTCATCCATGTCTACAACTGAATCAGACCCATAGATCAAAGGGGCATCTCCTGGAAGGAAAGCATGATGACATCTAAGTGTCGAGAAGTGTAGGCCTAACTGAGCAACTCCCAAGAGGCTCCATTGAGGAATCATTGTAAAGATAGCAATAGATCATCGTCTTGATGTATGTCTCACAAATGGGGATAAGCGCAACTCCACCAAGATCTGTAAATCTCATCTTGAACGGTGATATGCCTCAGTATGGCATCGAACGTATGACAAGTCGGAGATTGGACGACATAAAATCATCTATCATCGAACATGTGACATCCGTGAAGATCCATAAATCTCATCTGAAATGGAAAATATGTCCCCGTATGGCATCAGGTGCACAACAAGTCAGAAGAACAAGTGGCATGAAATCATCTATCGTCGAACATGTGACCTCGGTGAAGATCCATAAATCTCATCTGAAACGAATGCCCCAGTATGGCATCGGATGCGTGATAGGTTAGAAGAACAAGTGATATGAAACCATATCCCATCAAACATGTAATCCTGGTCATCCGAATCCATAACTGAATCATGCCCACAGATCCAAGATGTACTTCTAGGATGGAGAAGCATGATGGCATCTAAGTGCCGATAAGTGCGGGCCTAGCTGGATGGCTCTCGGGAGGCTCCACTGAGGAATCATGATAAGGTAACGATCATATCCATGTCTTAGTGAGCATCCAATAAGTGATGATGATCGTGCAAGTCCATGAGGATCCATAAACCTCTAAATGAAATGGGATATGCCCCAGTGTGGCACCAGAGGTATGATAAGTCAAAAATTGGGTGACACCAAATCATCCATCGTCAAACGCATAATCCCGGTAATCCGAACATAATTGAATCAGACCTACACATCAAAGAGGCGACTCCCAGAAGAAGAAGCATCACGATATCTAAATATCAACCAGATCTAGAGCACCTGTCCAAGTAGAGGTTGTCGAAGACGACATCTAATCCCATGGCCTCAGGGTGGTCTTAAGACACGGGACGTAACGTAGGCTAGGGTGATATGGTAATAGAAATGAAGGAAAACTAGGCTCAAATACCCAATGATCAAAAACCCATGCCCTCATATATGAAATGCAACATGCATAGTAAATCCCGTGAGCCATGGACCTGAGGATGCCTAATGTGAATATGATGTCAATAATAAGACAATGAGGCAAATCAAACTGATAATGAGATATGCAGGAACGATGAAAGGGAAATGTCCAATATGGAATAGGTTAGTGTAAGAAAAGAACAAGGGGGGTGAAGCGAATGGGATGAATCACAAGCAATGGCAAAGATGACAGCGAAACAATGAATATACGAAGAAAGGTGGTGATCGACTCAAATCAAACATGAAGTGAAGTCACATCAATAATGAATGTAATGATGGAAAAGACAATGACTCGGAGTCCTTAGGAGAAGGTCACTCATCTCACTCTTAAAGAGATATGACAAAGCAAATACAAATAACATAGGATCCCAGAGAGCTCACATACGAACTCTCAATAACAAACATACTTGATAAAAATGATCCTCAGATACCAATATACACACTTAGTGATCGAGAACACTATGCACATACACACATGTGCCTTCTTTTTTTTTTTTTTTTTCATTTTCATTTTCATCATTTTTTTTTTTTACATATATACAAATGCACACACCTTGAACATGAACAAAATAAGCCCCAAAGATGATATCAATAATGGATAGACACGCTCCCAAATGCTAAGGTAACAAAAACTCTCTCTGACAAGATGACCTTCTCAAACTAAGAATCTCTGAACCAATGTCCATGGGATAGATAGTGGTAATGATGTGACTACCCTCCATGTAATGAATTGAGGAGGATCACCACTCAGGGTGGAAAGAATATGAAGCAAAACAAGCAGTAGATAGAATAAAGAAGAATAGATGAAGAATGCAACCAATGAGATACGATGGAATGCAGTGATGCAATGATGAGAAGAGAGAATGAGAAGAGTGCGCCCCTAGGTTCAAGGCTCACGGAACTCCCAAACAATGAATGCATACACTAAAGGGCCCCTATCCCGGTGTGAAAATGTGAGCAAGGCGATAAGAAAGAAATGCTATAATGCGCATGCGAGGCTCAATGGGCTAGCAACGGACTATCTATCGAAAGGGAATAACAAGGTATATGACTAACAGAAATGATGGCTACCCATCCTGCGACCATGGTCTCAAACATAGTACCTTTTTAGCTGATCCACATTAGTCTGCTCCGAGAATCGGTTTCCATCTAAATCCATCAACCATGCAGTGCCCTCTGGGGTCAACTCTCTGATGAAATAAGGTCCACTCCAATTGGGCCTGAACTTCCCTCTAGGATCTCTGATCAATCCCCTGATGACTTTTAGAACCAAGTCACCTATCTGTAATGGTCGGGGCTTGACCCGCTTTTTAAAAACGTGGGCCATCTTCCTCTGATATGCACGAACATGGTTTGCTGCTCTCAATCTCCTCTCATCTAGGAGATTAAGCTGATCAAATCGAGCCTGAACCCAATCTGCCTCAGGAATCTGCTACTCTAATGCTACCCTTAGTGAACCCATCTCGATCTCGACTGGTAGCACTGCCTCCATACCGTATACCAAAGAGTAGGGTGTGGCTCCTGTAAAGGTGCGAAAAGAAGTCCGATAAGCCCACAATGCAAATGGGAGCTTCTCTGACCAATCCTGAGAAGTCTTAACCATCCTTCGCAAGATCCTCTTAATATTCTTATTTGCGGCCTCTATTGTCCCGTTCGTCTACAGCCTGTACGTAGATGACCTGTGATGTCGGATGCCATATCGTTGCACTAAGATGTCAACCTCTACCCTGAAATGTACCCTTCTATCCAAAATCAGCTCGTGAGGGACTCCATAGCGACAGATAATGTGTGACCTGATGAAACTAGCAACTCCAGATGATGTCAATCTCTCATATAAAGCAGCCTCCACCCACTTGGTAAAGTAATCAATGGCGACCAAGATGAACTCGTGACCACTGGAAGACTTCGGCGAAATCTTCCCGATGATGTCAATACCCCATACTGAAAACGGCCATGGTGATGTCAACGCATGTAACTCTGAAGATGCCACATGAATGAGGTCCCCGTGTATCTGACACTCTGGACATCTCTGAACAAACTGGCAAGAATTCGTCTCTATGGTCAATAAGAAATAACCAGTCCTCATGATCTTACAGGCCAACATATGTCCTCTCATATGTGGTCCGCAAACTCCTGCATGAACCTCTCTCATGACTCGATCGACAGAGGCACGATCCAAACACAACAGCAACATCCCATCAGTTGATCGTCTATACAACGTCTCGCCACAAATCACGAATCGGGCGGACATCTGTCTTAATGCTTTATTATCCTTGGTCATGGCGGCCTCAAGATATACGCCAAGTCTCAGAAAGTGATATATGTCATGATACCATGGAAAACCATCATCTAACTCGATATCGTCGATCAGACAACAGTAGGCAGGAACAGATCTCGACTCGATCAATACAAGACGAACAGTGGCATCAGTAGGAATATCAATCATGGAAGCTAGAGTAGCTAAGGCATCAACAAACTAGTTCTGTGCTCTAGGCAGATGTGTATACCTCAAATCATCAAATCTCCCAACCAGTAGCTCCAAATATGCATAATAAGGTCTAAGCTTCACATCTCTAGTCTTTCACTCACCCTGAATCTGCCTCAATACCAGATTAGAGTCATCAAACACCTCCATCTGTCTAATCCTGAGCTTAAGGGTTGTCTCTAATCCCAAGATACAAGCCTCATGCTCAACAATGTTGTTCGTGGTAGGATGTCGATCCGAGAATACCAAACGAACAGATCTAGGAATGTGATCGCCATGAGGGGATATCAACAAGACACCTATCCTGTATCCAGAATGGTTGGCTACACCATCAAAGTACATGCGCTATCCTGATAGACTAATCACAGCAGCGACATCCTCGTCTGGGAAGTCATCATCAATGACTCTACAATCGGAAACTGGTAATGAGGCTAAGTGATTTGCAACAATGCTCCATCTGATGGACTTTTGAGTGACATAATGGATGTCAAACTCGGTTAAAAGTACCAGCCATCTCATGAGACGACTGACCAAAGCGGGTCTGTCAAACAAATATCTTAAAGGATCCAAACAGGATATCAAGTGTACTGAATACTCTATCATATAATGTCTCAATTGTCGAGTGGCCCAAACCAATGCCAAGAAGTAGCGCTCAATCATGACATATCTCGCCTCATAGTCTAACATCCTCTTACTCAGATAGTAAATGGCCCGGTCCTTGCCCGAATCATCGAGCTGAGCCAACATGCATCCCAATGCCACATCTGAAACTGACAGAAATAAGAGTAAAGGGCGGCCTGGCGAAGGAGGCCCCAAGATTGGAGGTGACAACAAATACTCTCTGATCCTCTCGAATGTGCGCTGACACTGATCATCCCAAACAGTAGGTTGACTCTTCCTCAAGAGTCAAAAAATGGGCTCACATATGTCTGTCAATCTGGCAATGAACCTACTGATGTACTGAAGTCTACCCAAGAAGTCTCTGACCTCTCTCTCTGTCCTCGGTGCAGGCATGTCAATGATGGCTCTGATCTTGTCCAAATCTACCTCTATGTCTCTCTCACTGACCATATATCTAAGGAGTTTCCTAGAAGTTACTTCGAAAGTGCACTTCTTGGGATTTAGTCTCAATCTGAACTGTCGGATCCTCTCAAAGAACCTTTCCAAAGATGCTAGGTGATCTTATCTGTCTCAGGATTTCACGATCATGTCATCTACATATACCTCGACATCTTGGTGCATCATGTCATGGAAAAGGGTGGTTGCCGCTCTCTGATAGGTGGCCCATGCGTTCTTCAATCCGAATGGCATGACTCTATAGCAATAAGTACCCCACTCAGTAATGAAGGACGTCTTCTCCATGTCCTCTGGAGCCATCAAGATCTGACTGTACCTGAAAAATTCGTCTATAAAGGACAACATCGAATGACCCGCTGTACTGTCAACCAGCATGTCGATGTGTGAGAGAGGAAAATCATCTTTAGGACTAGCTTTGTTGAGATCTTGGAAATCAACACAAACTCTCACCTTGCCATCTTTTTTGGGAATAGGGACGACATTGGCCAACCACTCGAGGTACCCAACCACTGATAGAAATCCCAGACTGAGCTGCTTCTGGATCTCTTCTTTTACCTACAAACTCCAACGAGGGTGCAATCGTTTCAACTTCTGCTTAACCAGTCTAGCATAAGGCAGAAGTGGCAAACGATGCTGGACGATTGATGGATCAAGGCCCAGCATGTCCTCATAAGACCATGCGAAGAAGTCTAAGTAAGATCTAAGCAGCTGGATGAGGCTACCCCTCTCATCCGTAAATAAATTCGATCCGATCCTCAACTCCTTAGGCTGATCTGCTGTGTCGAAATCAACAATCTCCGTGTCACCTGTAGTAGGCGAAACTCTCTGATCAATGGGGTCCGAGTCTGAAACAGAAGATGAGTCATCATTTGAGTCATGCTGTGCAACCTCATCATCAATGTCAAAAATATGTGATGTGGGTGAAGATGGTGCGGATAAAGCGATAACATGAGAGACAGACAAATACTCAAAGATGCTCAAATCCATAGATGAAGAGTTAGAAACATCATCATGACGGGAGACAAATCCCGATAAAACATCAAAGCAAAGAGGTGGGTCCACAAAGTCGGACGCTCCCTCAACTAGGCTAATAGGGCCATCAAACAGACCATCAACAGCTATAACATCCTCAGCAATCTCCGGAGCAGGGGCGGCCTGGATCTCCTCGGCGATCTTGAGGATAGACACCCTAAAGAGATTGAATGGTGAAGCGAGCTCAAGCGGGGTTATTTTCTCGATCTGACTCAAGCTCATCGCGAGCATCTCATCAACGTACTCGTCATGTGGCACGGCTCTGTCCACTATGTCTCCGATCTCAGCAAAAGTCCCGTGCTCATCGATCTTATCCTGGAAACAAAGCGTCATAAGGCTCAGATGATCTGGAGAGGGAGGGCAATCAACGCAGGAGTCGAAGTACTTGGGGCTCCATCACTCAATCGTAACTACTGGACGAGGCGCTGAAGCTCAGCCTCCTGTGTAGTGCTGAGTCCCCAAATGATACCATCTGATGATGTCTATGGCTCTGATGCCCTCACGAAGTAACCTATCAAGCTCAAGGAGTATGGGCAAAGAGGATAATCAAACGACGTGTGAGTCAGCCGAGCCCTCACCCTCTCCTTGCGCAATCGCGCCATATATCGATAATCGGCCTCAATGGGAATGAATCCTAGCCCGAATGGTACATCGTGATCCGAAAAAGCCATGAACTCATTAGGCCCGTGTTGACTTCGTCCCAACCCCATGCCGGGAAGATAAGACATACCCCTCATCATGTCGAGCACCACCGTGCTACCGTGCTAGTCAAACGACATGGCTACGAAATCTCGATAGAAATCCTCTATCTCCATGGTCTACACATCATCAAAGGTGAATCCGATCAGAAAAAGATCGTCATCAGTGTGACTAATCTCAAGTATAGGCTCGACCAAAATGAACATATCTCCTATAGACTGCACCACAATGACCTGACCATCGTGAATAAACTTCACTTTCTGATGAAGGGAAGAAGGAATGGCCCTGGCTCTATGGATCCATGGTTGGCCTAGAATCAGGTTAAAGGATGTAAGAATCCTCAAAACCTAGAACACGGTGACAAAAGTGGTCGGACCAATCAGTAGCTCAATCTCTAATGTGCCCATGACCTTTCTCCAAGTACTGTCATACGCGCGAACGATTTGAGTGGAAGAACCGAAATCAGATGGTGCGTAGCTGAGGGCAATGGTGGTGGTTAGAGGACAAACGTTCAGGGCTGAACCATTGTCCAGAAGGACAGATGGGACTCGGCGGCCTGAACAGCCAACAGATATATAGAGTGGACGTGTGTGGTCCAAGCCCTCGGGCGGCAAGTCGTCATCTAAGAATACAATGCATGTGTCTCTGCCGACCGTCATCATATGAATCAAACCCTCAAGGATGGTGGTAGTCTTGACTCTGATCTGGCTCAAGGCTCAAATCAAAGCATCACGGTGAGTGCTCGAGGATGCCAACAGGCTCCAGATGGAAATACAAGCCTGAGTGCTCTGTAGCTGTCTCAAAATCTCATCATCCTCTACTCTGACCTCCTCGGGAGCATATGTACCCTCAACTGGCCTAGTTGCTACAAGAGGTGGTTGTCGCAACACTCTACTCCCTCGGAGAATATACTGAACATCCAGAGTTTGAGAATCATCAACATGCGGAACCTGAACCTCCTCAACATCCGGGATCAAGATGAATGGCGTCTGGATGCTGTAATGTGGAAAAATCAATGGCTCAACAGTGGCAATCTGCACTGATGCCGCCTCGGGAACTAATTCGAATGAAACGGGCATCCGAGGCCCCAAAGTCGCTCTATCTATCTCATAAATCCCATCTGACATGATAGGCTCTAGCTTAGTGTCATCTTAGCTCAACATATGGATGTGGTCGTCGATCTCGATGAAGTCCAAGAAGTGTATGCCATCAGTTGGAGGATGGACCGCATGTGTGGTATGGGTAGGTAATGGGTTTGTGGTTACACTCGGCTGACCCAAGTGCACCAAACCCTGGTCGATCAAATCCTGAATGGTATGCCTTAAAGCGGTGCATCGATCGGTCTCATATCCAGGCCCTTGATGGTATGCACAGTGTAGATCCATCCTGAACTGAGGCGAAATAGGCTGAAGTGGCGGCCTGGAAATGAGAGCAGCCAATAACCCAGCCTCTATAATCTTCCGAAGAGCCTAGCTCAACGGCATGCCTAATTGCGAGAAATGCCTCTATGTCCTTAAAGCAAATGGAGCAGAAGTTTGCTGAGCTCTGGGTCGGGGATAAGGCGTTGTGGGTCTCGTAGTGAACTGAGCAGCATAACATGGTTGTCCTGTGGCCGTGTAGGAAACCGGGGGTCTCTTAATGCCCTTGGTGGCATAATAAGGCAAATCCAAAGTCTGTGGCATGTAGGACTAATCATAGGTCGGACGAGACGCCCATGGCCTATACTGCTGAGGTGGATATAAAGAATGAGTTTCGAAAAGCTGTGGGACTGGCATATGATGCCTAGGAGGCGTCTGACTGGAAGAACTAATGGCACTCACATCCATTGATCTCTGTCCTCCAAAGGGCTTTTTCCCCTTAACATCACTAGGGGAAGAATCTGTCCACAATCCTCTCGAGACATCGTCCTCAACATCGTATAAAGCCAAAACCAATGAATCAAAATTTATGAATGGTACCCCCCAACCACATGCCTGGCAATCCTAAGCTATAAGCTCCTCAAAACCATCTGTATCTGATGTCTCTCTGAAGGCTTGTTAAGGATCTCAGCAATCTTCCCGCGCCAACGAGAAATGAATGAAGAAACCGACTCATTTGTCCTCTACCTCAGAGCCTCGAGCTCTCTCCTCGATACATCCATGACAGTGTTAAATGAAAAATGTCATAAGAACTCCTGGGCCAAGTCGTCCCATGTTTGATGTCATGAAGACTCCAGGGATGCAAACCAGCGCTGGGCTGCCCCACTCAAAGATAGCAGGAACCGAGTGATTATTTGCGACTCATCCAATCTGTGTGCTCTCATCACCGTGCTATAGACTCTAAGGTGGATGCAAGGACAACCAATGCCTATGTACCTCTCAATGTCGGGCATCCTAAACTTAGCCGGCAAACTAGCCACCGGCATACCCTCGAGATCATCCCAAACAGCGGAGCCATCAGATACTCTCAACTGTCTCATGCGCTGCTCAATACAGTCCATACATGCATGAGCGTCATCAGTGACTGTGGTTTGAACAATTGCAGGTGGAGCAACCTCAGAATGCCCATGCAATACATAAGGTGAGGCCTGAGGCATCGTCGAAACAGGTGGTGGCGGTGGAGGTGGCAACGAATCATGAAGAATCTCATCCTGAACTACGAGTGGTCTACTCTGCTGGCTGCCAATCTCCTGCCTGAGACTAGCCAAAGCCTCCTGGATAGAAGCCATGGCGGCCGTAAACTGATCCATTGTAACAACCTGCTAATCCATACTCGATCTCTCTGAACACAATCTCCCCTCTACTCTGACCCAAGAAGGCGTATCCAGATTGTGAACGAAGATCTAATCCTAAAAGCACGAAGAAATGAATAAGGATATGGCTCGAGGAAAGCATGGCAGAAATGATAATCTGAAAGGAAATAAGCAAGGCATCCAAGTGAAGATGGATTGTCCGACCGTACACAAACTCATACTGATCTCTATGCACTATCAACTAGGAACTAAAGAATGAGTATCGGAATCCAAACTGTAATTATAAAGGCTCTGAAGGCCCTCAGATGCACCCACGTGTAGGGAAGAAGTCCTAATCGAAGGATCTACGGCTCAACCTATGAGGTGAAAGTGGCTCTAAATGGATATGGGTGGACTTTAAAAGATCCCTAGCAGAAGCGATCATACCCTCCGCCGGTATGCAAGCCTCTACAAACCTCCGAAGAGATGGGGCGCTTCCATGCAAGGTGGTCATCACCTCCACACATGCACTACCTCGACATCCCAGGGGGTTTCCTATGGTGAAACCTCTCAAACTCTCAACGCTCAATGGTCGACTAGAGTGCGCATTGATGGTGTGGGTGCATCCGAAAACCCTAAGAAGCTAAAACATGAAAATGAAACACACTGGCCGCACAAATATCTATGAGATCTAGCTTCGGGCTATACAGGTCTTCAATGATTGGACTCTAATCGACATCAAAGTGTCGCTCTCCTCCAGAATGCTCCCATGCATCGATATAGCCCGTTGCTAGACCCTACTCCTAATCTCTAGCTCGATCGGAGAACAAGCATACAGAAGGCCTCACACTTGCAATAGTGAGGACCGGAATGAAGGGAATGACCGAGACCAAGAGAGTTTGGAGGTAAGGGGATAGATGTGCAGCCCACATGCATAAGCGACATGCAATCATGCAGACGAAGGGCAGTCATGCAACATGCAGTCAAGTAGAATACAGGGTATATCACTCAAGTCCACATACAAACTATGATGATCAGATGAAAAATGATACAGAAATCATGCTCGAAGACGAATATACAAGCCAATGAATTAATATGTTGAATCAATGGTATATAACAATGAATCCATACATGCAAGGCGATCAGAACAATCATGGCAAAAATCACAATCATTATGCTAAGCAAAGCAAGATAAGCAATTGATGTAATCAGCATGCCAATATCCCAAACAAATATAGCAATGAAGTATAGAAGATATAGTTATCTCAGAATCCTCAATCAAGACAAATCAATCATCACAATCAACATGTCAAATACTTTAAACAAATATATCAATGAAGCACAAAAAGAATCGATATATCAGAATCCTCAGTCAAGATGATCAACCAACACGATCAACATGTCAATGTCCCAAGTGAAAACTTAGGAACTCTCAATGTGCAATCAAAAGGCGAGTACCCACTGATCGACTCATCAAACGCCATATTTGCTTCATCTTAAGTTCAAGCTTGACCCTCTAAAGTATCCCCAATGGAGTCGCTATTTTGTGGACCCCGCATTTCGGCTCATGGGTTTTCCACTCGATGGCGAGCTCGATTTTTACTTGAAAAATGATTTTATTCATTAAGAAAATGACTTGGAGTTGCCACTTATTTTTGTTTTATTTTTAAAAGGGTAAACAAAATAAGAAAGAAAACCCTAAGTGTGACTTCTTATTTTGGAAAAGGTGGTCTTGTGAAAAATTGGATGGGGTTCGGGGGTCAGATTACTTATCGGGAAGGTATGGTAAGGACCATAACACCCCTCTAAGTCCCTAAAAATGGGTTTTTACTAATAAAATGAAGCAATCATAACAATTGATGAGGGAATCAATGAGTACAAAAGTGATCACAAATCATAAGCAAGTCATGATAATGAATAAATGAACGAAGTAAGAGCATGAGCGTACCTTGGTAGTAGATAATAAAGCGCTATCATGAAACAGGGTTAGTGCGCACTAACAAATGCATAATATATCGCATGCATGTCAAAGATCAGAACAAAAATAAATAAAATAAATAAATAAATAAATAAATATCCATTAGGCATAGCCATTAACAATCAGAAGAGAAATCTCATATGTAGGGCCCCCCACCAAAGCCTAATTTATCTTGCATACATTGGTCCCACAAATTTCATTATTTTGGAATTATGAAAAATTCATTCTTACTTATGAAAAATCAAAAGAAACAAAAGATTATTTGAAAACCGGAGTGGAATTAAAACTATTCGAGGGAAAACTGGATTTTTGGAATTTATTTGAAAATTGGAGCCTCGAAAATTATTTGAAAATTGGGGTCTTGGGAATTAAATTTAAGAATTGGAATTTTGGAAATTAATTTTGAAAGAAATTGGAAATTTTAAAATTATTTAGGAATTGGAGTTTTGAAGATTATATTAAGGAATCGGAACTTTAGAAATTAAATTTGAAAGAAATTAGCAAATTATTAGAGAATTGGAGTTATGAAAATTAAATTACAAAAATTGGAATCTTGGAAATTATTTGAAGATGGAAAAAAATAAACAAAATAATAATAGTAATAATAATAATAATAATAGCAATACTAATAATAGTAATAATAAATGTGAAAATTGGAATTTCGGAAATTGCAAATTAAATTCGGGAATTGGTAAATTGGAATTTCAGAAATGGGGAATTAAATTTGGAAATCGGAATTTTGAAGAAATATTTAAAAATAGAACTTTTGAAGACTTGATTTAAATGGGGATGGCGTTTCGAAAATTTATTTGAAGGTGGCGTCTTAAAAATTAAATTCGGAATTGTGGAATTTTTGGAAAATTAGATTTAAAGTTAGAGTTTTAGAAAATTATTTCGAGGATTTGAATTTTGAAGAATTAAATTTAAAATATCGACATTTTGGAAAACTGAATTTAAGATCTGAAGTTTCATATACTAAATTTAAAAATCAAATTTTACAAGATTATTTTGAAAAGGGTATGTGTGTGTGTATATATATATATATTAAAAATAATAAATAAATAGATAAATAAAAATAAATGAATAAAATAAATAAAATAAATGAATGAATGAATGAATTTGAAACGTTGGGATTTTAGAAGAATTATTTGATAACAGAATTTCAAAAAAAAAAAAAGAAATTTTTATCATGAAAAGTGCAATTAAGATAATGGCAGGTGAAAGAAAGAAAGAAAAAACTAACAACAAATCACTTTGAGGCCACTGGAACCATGCTACTAATGAAATAAAAAAATTCATGTCTTTGACTTTTCATTCACTAATTGTTTAAACAATTTCATGCCAAATTAATAATAAATCACCTTGAGGCCACCAAACTAATAATAAATCACCTTGAGATCACTTGACTCATGCCACTAAAAAAGCTCATGCCTTTGACTTTTTCGGAATTGTGGAATTTTTGGAATGTTTAAATTAAAATTTTGAATTTTGGAAAATTAAATTTAAGGTTTGAGTTTTAGAAAATCATTTCATGATTGAGTTTTGAAGAATTAGATTTAAAACATTGGAATTTTTGGAAGATCACATTTAAATATTGGAGTTTTTAGAAGATTGAATTTAAGGTCTAAAGTTTCGTAACCTAAATTTAAAAATAGAATTTTGCGAGATTATTTTGAAAAGGGTACGTATGTGTATATATATATATTCTTAAATAAAATAATAAATAAATAGATAAATAAAAATAAATAAATAAAGTGAATGAATAAATAAATGAATTTGAAACATTGGGATTTTAGAAGAATTACTTGACAACCAAATTTTCAAAAAAATGAAATTTTTTTAACATGAAAAAGTGGAATTAAGAAAATGGCACGTGTGAGAAAGAAAAAAAAAACTAACAACAAATCACTTTGAGGCCATTGGGCCCATGCCACTAATGAAATAAAAAATTCATGTCTTTGACTTTTCATTCACCAATTGTTTAAACAATTTCATGCCTGCCATGCAAGGAAGCTGCCTCTGCTCCCAACTCCAGCTACCTCCGTTATGGTCCACTACAATGTTACTTCTCACAGCTCCTTCGAAAAGAACCATTCTTGAGGAATGATACCAAAACGAGACCTTAGATCAATAAGGAAAAATGGAGAAATCCCGCATTGGCACGTAGAAATGGGTTTCACGATGAGGGTGAACGAAAATGTGTTTGGCGGTGGCTAAGAACGAGATGGGTTTGGATGGATGAGAGTTTAGAGAGAGAAATGGGTATGAGGGATGTGAATGGAAGTGAGGGGTACGCGCATGTGAATGAGTATGGGTTGTGTGGGGATGGGAATGGGCTTGCATGGACAGGAATGGGTTTGCATGGAATGGGGTGGAAATGAGCTGAAGGAGGTGACTGTGATGTGGTGAACCGATTTTGTGTGTATGAAGAATAAGAACCAGTGTGCATGAAAATGGTAGGAGGGTGTACGCATGGGGTTAGTGAGTGCATAGAATCAATGATATTAAGTGATGTGGGTTAGCGGGAAATGGGTATGGAAGAGGTAGTCATATTTGCATGGCTCCCATGCACATGGGTGGATGAATTTGGGATGCTAGCAGGAGCATTGGAGGGAGCTTAGGGGGAGGCCATATATGGCGTACTAGAGATGAGGCAAAAGGGCAGTGGATCTGATATGAACCAGAGCAAAAGGGATGCACCCATGATTTTGTGGAACCTGGTAGCAGCTCCATTTATAAACCAACGTGTCACAAACCGATTTCTTCAAGTTCCCACATTGCAGTGCGGTGTTCAACTATTCCTCTAGCAAGGGGGGTAAAGACGGTAACTTCAGGAGAGAGCAGAGACATTATATAGCCTTCCAAAACTAGTCTAGAACCAATCCTCATTGCGTGCAGTGGCTACCACTCTGGTAGAACGCGGCAAATGGCTCCCTCAACAGCCTATCACGTGAGGGTTCGCATGTACTTCCATCAGTAGAGGTTCTCTCAGCATAGATAACCTTAGATGTGTATATCCAGGAGTGCGACCCACGTTTGGTCTGGTGAATGAACCTATTGGGGAGCTTCTCTGTACATCTTTACAGAAAGCAAGAAGACATTCTCGTATTCCCTCCAATTGGCTTTCATTTCCACAACAAGAAACCCCGAGGCTTACAATACCGGATTGTCAGTAGAGAGAGCTTACTTCCTCAGGCAGAAATGAGGGAACTGACACGCACCATGGATAGGGTACCAAAAGATAGGGGAAAATAGCTAAAACAGGGCACCAATAATAGGAGCAAAACAAACCCATACAAGCCTCATTTCATGCATCAGTCAATGAACTTAAATACGGGGTTGGTCCAAAATGGATTCCAAAGGAGTTTCATAGAGAGATCACATCATGATGACCAACAACTCACAAAAGAGAAAAAAAAAATAAAAAAAAAATAGAGTCTAGAGGATAGGTTAGAAATCAAACACAGAATGTGAGTGAGCAAACCTACATACTAAAAGGAATATGTAAGAATATCACCTGCTCACCTCCAGATACCGGGATAACATCTCATGCTAGCTAGAAAACATAATAAAATGCAATAAACACAAAATAATCCTCGGCTAGCAGGAATAATACCTGTGTCTCCCTCCTTCAAGACGATTCCTTTGTGCTTTTCCCTCTCTCTGATCGGCTCTCTCTTCCAAACTCAGGATACCCTTCTCGCTCTATTTGTAATTGCTTCTACCATATAGAGAATCCCCCTCCATTGATGTTCGTCTCTCTCCAGAGTCCTCCTCCCAGCTCTTGCAAAAGAACCCCTCTCTTCAGAAAGAATCCCCTCACCTCTAAATCTCCCCTGTTTCCCGTGTTCCTTAGCAAGCCATTACCTGCTCCCATGTACACCATTCCGCCGGTGCGTCATCCTCACCCACCACCATGGGCGAGCCATGCTCCTGGCCACCTGTCCGTGCAGCTTCCTCATGGCAGAAAAGGGGTCCCCCTCATTTTGAAAATGAATGGAAAAAACCTCCCCGGGTGGTCCAAGACAAATGGAAAAAACCATTGGTCTTTTAAGGGGTTTACACATAGGCTATTCTGCAATTCTATTGGCTGAGTACGAATTTATGACACATGGAACACAAAATTTCATGGAAGAAAGTGAGAATAAAAAAGTTGTAAGAAGACATTGAGCTTATTATAAACTTATTTGGGTACACGTTTTATTTTTCCTTACTATTTGATTTTATTTTTATTGGTTTTTGTAAATATTTATTTATATATATATTTACTTGTATATAGAATTGGATATCGAACAAATTAGAAATTTTGTATAAATAAAAGGAATAATTCAATTAATATGTTTTAATAAAATAATAATTTAAAAATATTCTTCTTAATAAAAGAAAGTTTTTTTACTAATAAAAAAAATTAGAAAAATGCTTTTAGAAAAATCCAAAAAATTGTTTTTAATGGAATTTGAAAATTCGTTTTGTAAATAAAGTTGTCCCAAAAATTAATTTTTAATTAAAAATTCTTTTGCAAATCAAGTTATATTTTTTTTTTTAATAATTTGTATAAGTCACTTTTCTTAAATGAAAACAAATTGAAATATTTTTGTAAATAAAATTGTAAAAATTCATTCTTTTCTAGTAAAAGCAAGTAAAAATAATTTTTGTACTCAAATTAAAATTTTGTAATAAATTCTTTTGATACAATAAGTGTAAATAACTTTTTTTTTTTTTTTTGAAAATTAAATACAAATGAAATTGAATCAAATCATTGATTGAAAATAAATTGAAACTTTTTTTTTTGTAAATAAATAAATTAAAATCACTAATTCAAAATTGGTTTTAATAAAATCATTTGAAATTTCTTGAAAACTAATTCTTTCAAATATATTTTTTCTAATTAGTTCAATAAATCAATTTGCATATTTCTATGGTCATTTGTTTTGTACATTTTTGTAATTTTATTTTGTCATTATTTTTGTGTATATTGTTTCATTCCTTAAATTTTGGTGTCCATGATTAATTAATTAATTGTCATAATTGCCTTCATTCGTTTAGTAGAGACTGTATGTATATGGACTTAGAAGAGTACTACGACTCACCACCATACCTTCCCAATTAATAACTTGACCCCCGGATCCAGATTCGATTTTTGTAAATATGTTTTTTCCAAATAAGAAGTCACATAAGATTTTCTTTCTTATTTTGTTTTCCCTTTTAAAGAAATAATAAAACAAAAATAAGTGGTGACTCCAAGTCTTTTTCAAAAAATCAAATTTTCACCAAATTAAAAGCGATTATTGTTGTCAAGTGGGAACACACGTGAAAAACGCGGGTCCACAAGGTGTTATATGTTGAGGGTGTTATACCTCAAGGATTCCACAAGTCATACTACTTGTAGAGATGCATTCATTGGCAAAGCCAAGGTAATTGCTTGCTTTCACCTCAAGTTTCTCCATGAACTCAAGAAGAATGGTAGAAGATGATACTAGTAGCCATAGCACAATCACTAAGTATGAGTTGGAAGATTAATGATTAAAATAACTCGTGACACAAAAGGAGAAGAAGAGATCAACGAAGCTCTAAGATTGATGAACAAAGAACTCCAAAGAACTCCTAAATTTATAGAAACTCTAGGATAACTCAATTAGATAGGAAGGTGGTGGAAGGCATGACCAAAGCAATCAATTTTCTAATTGATTAAATTGAAAATTTTCAAACAACTAGTTAAGGTATTGAATTCAAATGTTTAAACTAATTAGAGGATTAATTGATTCTCAAATATTTTTAATTAAACATGTACATAAATGGGAGAAGAGGGTTCCCTATGTTGTGATAAATGTTCATTTATGTAATCTTAACTTGATTTTTACTACTATAAGTCCATTATGTGTCTTGTTAATGTAGTTGAGGGGTTGTTATGTCTCTTTTAGTTTTTCTATAAATAGGTTTATTTAAATTTGATATAATTTTAAGTGTATCCTTTATTTCTTCTATTCTCTCTCTCTCTCTCTCTCTCTCTCTTTCTTTCTCTCTAGCAACCAAAGATGCTCCTTAAGAGCAAATCTCCACTAATGTATAGTTCGTCTCAATTGATCTCTAGAGATAAGGAGTAAGGAAGATGGAGAATTCACTTGAGGGAGTATAGTTTAGTGGTAGAATCCCAAACAAACACTATGTTTTGAGTTTTAGATGTGATGATTAAATTCTTTACATAGTTTGTCCCAATTGAGATACAATCAATGTTTAACTTGGTTTCACTTATGACTATTAATAACTTGATAATTGGAGAACTCACTTTGATTGACGGTATCAAAATTGAGAAGACTTTCAAAGATGAATCCTGTGTTAAAATGGTGAAGCAAAAAATAAAGGATTAAGTTAATTCAAATAGACTTTTGAGATCTAAAGTTTAATTTCTAAATTCAATTTCCATATATATCCTAATCAATTTTTAGATCTTATTTAATTTTGGATTGACTTTTAATCATTAAAGAAAAGAAAAGATCTACCTTCTATTAGTGAATTTAAAGTCCAATTATGAATTGCTCTAGATCTTTCTCTTCTAGTTGTTATTTTCATTTGCGAAACTTTTTTTTTTTAAAAAAAAAAAACCAATATTTGTTCAAAACCATTTTGATTTAAAATCCCTAATAAATAGGCTGAGCTTTTGTAGAAAATTGGTAGATAATTAATCACTTAATCTAATTAAACAACTTAACATAATGTACTGCTCTGATGACAATATGTCACACTATGTAACATAATATCCTTCTCTCTTATTTTTCTTGACCAATGATGTTATAAATAACTACAATTTCACTTTTATTTTTAAACAAAAGAGAGTAAGTTTATGCACCATCTTCATCTTAGAGATGGACTTCTACAGATAAATAGCTTATAGCACGTATGCCTCATTGTTACCTATATGAATCTACTTTTTTGGATCTCTACTAATGTAGGTTTGGTTACTTCATACTTGACTTTTATAATAGGTGTAAGTCCCATGCATCCTCCTTGATTTTTTTCAACTAGTTTCTTATTTACTTATTTAGTAAGAGGATCAACCATAATTTAACTGACTTCACAAAAGAAAAGAATATGACCCTTGTCTCAAGCAATTATTGAAAATGTTGTGCCTTAGGCATATATGCAGTAAATATTCCACATTTAGCCTTAAATATTGCAACTTAGATATTACAATACATACACAGTCTTAGCCTTGTCCATAATGATAAATGCCAAATGGTTTCAAAACTACATAGACTCAAAACTTACCATATCTCGTCTAAATTATAGATATAGTTGACACCATTTTATCTTTCAAGTACATTTGGAAATCCATTATATAACACAAACTATGTCTTCAAATTGATAAATTGTAGTTTTTTCATTCATACTTTCATTCGTTCATGTACAGAGTATATATAGAGGGTAATCACCATTCTAAGAATGGGAAAGAATGATACAAGGAAAGAATGATATAAGGAAATAACAACTAATATCCTAATATCTTAACTTTCCTAATATCTCAATATTCCTAGTATCTCAATATTCCTAATATATCAATATTCATAATATCTCAACTTTCCTAATATCTAAACATTCCTAATATCTCAACACTAAATGATATAAGGAAATAATGATATAAGGAAAGCATTCCTAATATCTCAACACTCCCCCTCAAGTTGGTGCATAGATGTCACACATGCCCAACTTGTCTAAAAATTTTGAGAACACTTGACTTGAGACATCTTTGGTAAGGATATCGGCCAATTGATCTTCTGATCGAATCTTAGACAATTCCACAATCTTATCATCCAACTTTTCCTTAATGAAGAATCTATCCACCTCGACATGCTTTGTACGATCATGTTGTATTGGATTATGAGCAATATCACATGCGGCTTTATTGTCACAAAACAATCGGATTGGTTGCCTAGATAGGTAACCTAAATCCTGTAAGAGGAGTCTTAGCCATAATGCCTCACAAAGTCCTAGAGCTATACCTCTAAATTCCGCTTCTGCACTTGAACGAGCGACGACATTCTGTTTCTTACTTTTCCATGTCACAAGATTACCACCTACAAAGGTAAAGTAACTAGATGTAGATCGCCTATCATCCACTGCACTGACCCAATCAACATCAGTATATACTTCTATACTCTGATGATCAACATTTTTAGCGAACAAAATTCCTTTCCCAGGAGCATTCTTCAAATACCTCAAAATACGCATGACTGCATTCATATGTTGTTCTCCAGGATTATGCATGTATTGACTCACTACACTCAATGCATAAGCAAGATCTGGTCTTGTATGAGCTAAGTACATTAATCTCCCCACAAGTCTCTGGTATCTTCCCTTATCGATTGATACTTGATTAGGCTCAACACACAATTTCAGACCTTCTTCTATTGCTGTATTAACAGGTTGACATCCCAACATTCCAGTCTCCTGTAAAAGATCTAAGGCATACTTTCTTTGAGACAGAAAAATTCCTTCACTTGATCGAGAAACTTCAATCCCAAGAAAGTATTTTAGAGGACCTAGATCTTTCATTTCGAATTCTCTAGATAGATAATTTTGTAGAGCTTTTCTTTCTTCAGGATCATTTCCTGTAACTACCATGTCATCCACATATACGATGAGTGTCGTAATCTTACCATGTTGCTTTTTTAGGAACAAAGTGTGATCTGAATTACTTTGACGATAGCCAAAAGCTCTTATTGACTTTGTGAACCTTCCAAACCATGCTCTCGGAGATTGCTTCAACCCATACAATGACTTCTTCAATTTGCACACCTTCTGACATTGCTTTTCTGACACCATGCATCCTGGTGGAAGATCCATATATACTTCTTCAGATAACTCGCCATGCAAAAAGGCATTTTTCACATCAAATTGTTATAATGGCCAATCTAGGTTTGCAGCTAAAGACGGTAATACTCGAATTGTGTTGATCTTAGCTACAGGTGCAAATGTCTCTGTATAGTCAATTCCATAAGTTTGAGTGTACCCTTTTGCTACCAGTCTTGCTTTAAAAATTCAATACTACCATCTGCCTTGTACTTCACAGTATAGATCCAACGACACCCAACTGGCTTCTTTCCTGGTGGACATTCTACGAGTTCCCATGTTTCATTCTTCTGCAATGATTTCATCTCTTCATTCATGGCTGCTTTCCACCTTGGATCAGCTAAGGCTTCCTGCACACTGTTAGGAATAGCTACAGTAGATAATTGATTTACAAATGACTTATTTGATTCAGACAAATGATGGGTAGACACATAGTTGCTCATGGGATATTTGACTTTAGTAGACAATTCAGGTTCATATGTGGGTTTAGGAATACCTCTATTATGACGTTGTGGTAACCGTTTCATGAATGGATCAGGTTCCAGATTAAGAACACCCTCAACAGATGACGATTGGTTTGGTATTTCAGTGAAGACATCTTCGGACCCAAATTGTTGACCACTCATATCCAACTCACCCACTTCCTGGTTCACTAGTTCAGATTGTCCAGATTCATCTTCCTCAGAGATATGATAATCATAATCGAGAGTCTGAATTTCCTTATGGTACTCCCCCTGAAGTTCAGACTCAGATGAAAAATACATTGAATCTTCATGAAACACCACATCCATTGTAATATACATTTATCGAGTTGGAGGATGGTAACATCAATATCCCTTTTTGTGCAATGCATATCCAACAAACACACATTGTAATGCATGGGAAGTTCACTTGGTGCGTTGGTGCTTATGTAGATGCATAAATGCCATGCAACCAAAAACACGAGGAGGTAGATTTGGGACGGTTAGGGCAACTACGGCATTAGTAAGAGTTTAGAGAGGTGTTTGAAAGTTAATTGAGCTAGAAGGTACCCGATTGATCAAGTATGCGGCAGATGTGATTGCTTCTCCCCAATAAGATATCGGTGTTTTTGCTGCTATCAAGGAAGCACGAACAACCTCTAACAAGTGTCAATTTTTTCGTTCAGCGACTCCATTTTGCTGGGGTGTATTGGAATAAGTAGTCTGATGAATGATGTCATGTCCTTCCAAATACTTTTGAAGATCAGAACTTTGATATTCTCCACCATTATCACTACGCATAACCCGAACCTTTGAATTGTACTGAGTTTCAATCATTTTATGAAATTTTTTAAACAACAAGTTCACTTCATCTTTGGTCTTCATCAAGCATAACCATGTCATTCTGGTACAATCATCAATAAAAGTAACAAACCAATGTGAGCCACTCAAAGTTGGGACTTTGGACGGGCCCCAAACATCAGAATGTATAACCATAAAAGGAAACGGACTTTTATTCAAAATTAATGGAAACGAAGCACGATGGCTTTTAGCCAATTCACAAACATCACAAACGAAAACCAGAAATATCACTCTCTGCAAACAAACTAGGAAACAATTTTTTTAAATAACCAAAGGAAGCATGTCCCAGACGTCGATGCCACAACCAAATTTCAGACTTTTTCTTCTCCCCCTTAGATCCATCTGCCATCAAGGCTTGTTGCAACTTATTTGAATCCTTTGACTGTAAGTCCAAGTAATAGAGTTTTCCCGTTTAATACCACAACCAATCGTCTGTCTTGTTTGGATGTCCTTAATCACACAAAATTCAGGCCAAAAAATGACAATACAAGATAAAGCTGCAGTGATTTGAGAAACTGACAAAAGATTGTAATCTAAAGATGGAACAAATAAAACAGAATCCAAATTCAAAGTATCAGTAAGAGTTAAGGATCCTTCCCCAATGACTGGGGTTATGTTACCATTGGCTGTGGAAACAATTTTTTGTGAGGAATGTCTAAGGAGTGAAACCTGTCTAGAATCAAAAGTCATATGATCTGTAGCACCAGAATCAATTATCCATGCACTATTAATAACAGGTGTAAAAGTATTTAAAAACTTACCACCATGATCAGTAGCGGTTACCAATGCAGAGGCTTTCTCAACAACATTAGCCTCTGTTTTTATTTCGGCAACAGTTGCAGTCGAGGTTTTCTTGGAATCCTTCTTCCGTTGATCACGATTATTATAATTAATAACAAAGTGTTGATAGCCTAAACATGATCTAAAGGTCCATGGTTCAAACCCTCGGTTTCTTATTGTTTTCCTGGTCATACCAAGAGTAGTTGCTTTGAAATTGTGGGATATCCAGACTGGTGGGACCAGTCTTATTGTAGTGAGTGCATTTGAAGGTTGACTTATCAATATTAGGGCTTGTCTTAGGATGGTTGATCGCTGTCGGACTACCATAGCGACAAAATATCTAGGATTTCAGTTCCATGGCTCTGATACCATCTTCAAATTGATAAATTGTAGTTTTTTTATTCATACTTTCATTCGTTCATGTACAGAGTATATATAGAGGGTAATCACCATTCTAAGAATGGGAAAGAATGATACAAGGAAAGAATGATATAAGGAAATAACAACTAATATCCTAATATCTTAACTTTCCTAATATCTCAATATTCCTAGTATCTCAATATTCCTAATATATCAATATTCATAATATCTCAACTTTCCTATATCTAAACATTCCTAATATCTCAACACTAAATGATATAAGGAAATAATGATATAAGGAAAGCATTCCTAATATCTCAACACTATGGTCAATGGTGCCCCTCTAGCTAGCAATCAAAGTATAACATTGCTTTCACCATAATATACTTGTATATTGATTCATGTATTACATGATATTATTAATTTTTGAACAAGCCTAGCAGGCTTTTGAATTCATGTAATTTGTTATACAACTGCTCTTGATCAAGGGCTGCTTGATCACTTCTATCATGGTGTGTTGTTTATTTATTGGAAAAATGTGTGAGATAAAACAGAAACAGGAAGAATAGCCCACAAAATTTACATGCTTTAGATACCAATATGAAACCTACATAAATGAGACAACATATAGGATTTGATTGTTTATCACTGTGAAGGGAATATTACGATAGCCTAATATTAGTGCAAATGTCTTTGTATGGCATTTATGGATGTCAACTCCAATGATAGAAAAGTAAAGTTGACAATCACTCCTCAAATTACTTTCCAACTTCCTCTTCTGGAACCACCAACACTCTCTTCGAGTTGGTGCAAAATATCGATGGAGCCCAACTGCAAGAGGAGACTTAAATAGCCATTTGGATATTGGGAATCGTGTATAGTACAACAAGAAATCACTTGATTTTTGTAAACAAATGGTTTTTCTTAACTCTATTTACTGACTTTTATTTCTTTTATTTTAATTATTGTAAATGAATTTTTTTAATCTATTTATAAAAATACCATTGTAGTTTTTTAATATCCTTTTATTTTTTATAATGATGTGGTATTTTTAATTGCTAAGTTGTGTAATTTTTTTTTAAAATTTTTTAATACAATATGTTTAATTTTTTATAGGGTATTAAGACAATAAATAAATGATATTTAATAATTAAAATACTAGTCATATTTATTTTGACATATTAGAATGTATATTGTCTTTCTTATCATGCAATAATTGGAGATAAAACCTCTAATTTTACAAATTTTTAATTAAATAATAATAATAATAATTTTAAAAAACCATTAAAGTAAGCCATAATACCAATATGTTATATTTTGATGTATTGAAATAACATCACTTAGATATTTTATAGTTAATTAATAAAAGTAATCATTAAATATTTTATGTTTAAATTATTAAATATTTAATAATACAAAAATGTTAATTTCTTTACCAATAACATAAAAATACAAAAATAACAATACTCCAATTGACATCTACAATACAAAAAATGAGTAATTAATAAAGCACTATAAAGACTTGAAAATCTAATTAAGAGTTGATTTGATAATGATTTTAAAAGGTGTTTTTAGCTTAAAAAGTATTTTTTAAAAAAAAATTAGGTGTTTAGCAAAATTTGTAAAATTACTTATGATGTTGAAAAATCACTTATAATGATTTTTGGAAAAATACTTTATAAATGATTCTTCTAAAAGCACTTTTAGATAAAACATTTTTATTAAAAACAGTTTAAATAAAAATACTATCAATCACACTCTAAATAAAAATAATCAATTATTTATTAACGAAACACAAGAAGAAGTTTTGTTTCAAATTATAAGATATCCAAGATTAAAAACACACCAAATAATTAGATAGGGATATTGTTTTATATTTTTTTGATTGGCTGAAAATGTGGCAGCCTTGTGAGGCTTACATCAAGCCAATTATCGCTTTTTGATGGACAAAATTAACAGCAAGTTTGCTTACAAATAGAGTTGCAAATTTCAGTTTGAGAGAAGAGATAGTGAGAAGGCTCTTAGCTTAATTTCTTACTCTCAAATACCACTGGTGGACGTTATTTGTAATATTCTATTCAATGTAACTCTTAACTTGGGGGAAGTTCAATTTTGGTGAGATTCCAAATTCGGTAGTACGGCGTGACTGCAATTTGAAGACCAAGGTATAACATAATTGGAGTTGGTCATGAGGAGTAAAAAAACTTGTAATATTTGATACGATTGCACTTTGCAATAATTTTTTGTCGTAGTGAAATTTTTTGCAATAATTTTCTATGTAAACTCGATGTCTCAATTCTTTATGTGTGCTTAATTCATTTTTGTGCACAGCTCTATCTATGATAAATTATATATAAATTAATCAATCTTAGTAAACTGAGTTCAACCTCAAAGAAACAAATTAATTTTGTGTACAACACTTGAACAAGATCCTGAAATATTTAAAAGGTATATCCTACACTACTCACTCTAACAAATGTATGTGATAAGGGTCTATTAGAGTAAGCCCTTGAAAGCATGACATGATGTAATATAATAAGATCTTAACAATATATTTATTTTTTATGATTTTTGTTTCTCATCTATATCCTTAACTGCATTATTTATCATCTGAGCATACACTCTTGTATCACTTGTATTGTACATGATTTGGGTGCATTGGGAGTTACATAAAAGATCCATGTCATGGGTTCCTTGAAATATGATAAGTTGTTCCTAGTTGATTCGTGGAATTAAGTAATCCATTAAAGATTGTGGTGTACTACCTCTTAATTTGAGAGAACTTTCTTGGTTATTGGGATGAGTTTTCCATGATGAGAGTGCGAGTGTGTATGATTACATTGGAAAGAATTTATGGTGAGTTATGACATTAATTATTAGACAGTCATGATTTATCAATCTACTATGCTACATGGGCTCTCAATCTTGAAATAATATTGACGTAGTGCTGAGGTTTTTAGTGACTTTGACTTATAAGTGAGATCCTGAGTTATTCATATAATCTTTATGAATTTGGTCACTGTTGATTACAATAGGTGGCAATAAGTATTCTTAGGATAGGTATAATATTGTATTCTCTTAGGTGGTGCTAAAGACTTGTGATCACATAATCTATGATGACATATGCTTTTTATGAGGTAGAGTATTTCAGTTCATAAAAAATAGGAGGATTGGAGACTCAAGGATTACAGAGGTAATCTTGAGAGGGTAAATATGAGTTAAATCCCATATGGGGCTGCTTTGCATGAAATATCTCATGGTGCATGAGTGACAACCCTTTTTTAATGGTGGAGATGACGGTTGTTTCTCAATGAAATTATACAACTCCAAAAGTTTGTTGTGTTGTCTTGCATCTCAACCTCGAAAGTGTTAGAGATCAAATGGAAATTAGAATGTGAACACCCACCCCTTCCTCTCCCAACCCCCCCAAAAGTTGCAATCGTGGGGATGCTCTCCAAACTGATGGTGAATCCCTCTCAAAGAAACGTAGAATGACCCTCTCAAAACTTGTTGAATGTCCTCTCAAAACCTACAAAATTTTCTCCAAAATCGTACTCTCTAAAACCTCTAAATCCCAGCCTGAACGTCCCAAAAAAAAAAAAATTACCTATAGACCCCTTAAAAATCAATAAACACGTCCTCCATAATATAGACTGATTTGTTATTTTATTTTTATTTTTTTAAATGGCCTGAAAACTCCCAAATGCAACTACTTCTTCTCTCAAAAACCTCCAAATGTTTCCTTAAAACTTGCTGATTCTTTCTCAATTCTCCCCCCAAAAGCTCCTTGTTGGAAATTCTTTCAAAACCACACTTAAAACCCCTCCTTCGGACGCTGCTAATTTTTTTAAAAAAGACCCTTCTAATCCTCTATTCAAATGCTGCTCAAAATCCTTCATTTCCTATAAAGAAACACTACTCAAAATCCTTCATTTCCTATCACTCAAAATCCTTCCTTTCCTATAAAAAATGCTACTCAAAATACTTCATTTCCAATAAAAAATGCTGCCAACACTTTCCTTCATTTCCTTTCAAATCTAAATATGTTTTTCTCCAGGTTAAAGGTTCCGCTCTTCTTCCCAAAATACAACCTCTTTCTTTTCCAAAACACGGTGAATCCTCAGACCAACCTGATTCCTATCCAAAAATGTATTGAAAAATATCCCCAAACTGTGTTCTGAATATGACCAAAAAACGTGGCCTAAATCATTCTAGGAAAAAAAAAAAACTGTAATTTTTTTCTCCCCTAAAAGTGTCCATATACACTTCCTTAACTAGCCTAATTCCTTTCCATGATCATTCCATTTCCAAAACAAAATATAAGTAGATAAAGAAATAATAAAAAAAACAAAGGCATTTTAGACAAAGAGGTAAAAATCATGCACATGTCATGCAATTACGACATGTCATCCACATGACATGCAGTGCCATTGATCGATCTTCTCTGTTGTCTAAAAAATACTAAGCCTTTTTATGTAGCAACTCTAATCAAGAAAAACTAGAGAAAAAGTCACTACGACTTTTGTAGTACTTTGGGTATCATTCTCAGGGATTAGCTTATGGAATTTGTTAATACTATGATAAATGAATCACTTTTATTTGAATCCTAAAGTGAAAAATAATATGTAAATGAAATGAAACTAAGTAAGAGAACTAAATTAATAAAAAAATAAATATTGATTTTTAATTCAATTGATTCAAATATGGGGTTTTCCACAATCCAACTTAAAGTATAAAAATAGAGACAATAAGGGCTTCTTAAGTAAAGTGATCTTAAGGTTTTGGTGTCTTCGGCCGCTTGCAATCAACTTGAGCTTTATAACTCAAAATTGCATCTGAAACCTAAATTTTCCCTTTAAAAAAAATTCCTAAAACCATCAAATTAATGAGATTGATTATTAGTTTAAGGTTTAGTTTTTTAACCCTTCTTATTCTTTATAGCTTTGTTTTGGAGCAAATAACGATAAGAAAGACCAGAATAACTAATGATCAAGAGTTACCAAGAATTACTAGTATCGGGTGATAACCTACCATATCTTTCCCTAAACTAAATCACAATGATAGGATAAAAAATTGATAAATTGTAACCCAACCAATAATTGATCTCATTGTTATAATAATTTACCCATTGTTCCTATAGGTTTCTAACTCTTAGGTTTTCATGCTTAAAGGCCCAAATATGGCTTTTTAGCCTCTTATGGGGGTGATGTCACATTCACAATCTATAATAAGACAAAATCCATAATTTAAATCAAAAGAAAATAAAAACAATGTATTCAATAAATAAGAAAAGAAACAAACTGAAGTTCTTGTCTTCTTCCCCACAAAAATGTCGAACTCCTCAAAAGATGGTCCAAGATGACTAAACCCTAGAACTAAGAGAGTTTATATAGTATCATTAATGACCTAACACATGACACACTGTCATTAGCCACTTATTATAAGGAAAAGTCATAAACAATCTAAAAAGCTTAAAAAATTAGAAGTTCTAAATGAGTATAAGGCATTTTGAATTGGGTAGAGGCATTTGGAACTCATTTCGACATATCTTGGGGCTCAAACTCGATCACCAATGACTGAGTTCAAAATTGGGGTGAGTCTCAAGTCAATTTTGAACTCATAAGTGGAAGGAGGTCCAATTCGAAATGTAGGTGTTGAGTTCAAAATGCACAGTGAATTTCAAACTCAACATCCTTCTCTGACCAATTTGCTTCAAACATGCATAACTTTCTTGTTTTAGCTCTGATTTGCACACCGTTTGATGCATTGGATTCTTAACTTTTAGATATTCAAAATGATATTGTCAATAATATACTTTAGGAAGTACTTTAAAATTTTCAAAGTTAGAGCATATGTTGCCACCAAATTTTGAGTTCTAAATTTCCATGCAACTTGATGAATTTGCTTCATACCTCATTTTCCATGTTTGTCTGCCTTCTTTCTTACTTTATAATGGTCATTAGTCAAATCTCAAACTCATGAAATCCTCGTCTTACATTTCCTCAAATGCCATGGATCTTGACTCGCTCAATTCCTCATTTAACCCTTTGATCTTTCAAAATCTAAAATGTTTTCAACTTGTGCCCTTTTATTCCCTTAAACCTGAGACATATCTCCAAAATAAAATTTAAACTCAGGGCTAGGGCCTTAGCATCGATTTGGGTTAATTCAAATGATTTGAGTGTCTTATAGTGCATAAATCATATCGAATATAAGCTACTAGAGCACATATTTAGGCTCCAATCAACCATGCAAAAACCATGGAAACCATGCAAATGCAAATGCCATGGAAGTTCCATGCGAGTCATGCAAACTATGCAAATACCAAACAAGAAAAAAACCTAAAGAAAACTTAGGTGGGCTCAAGCAAGCCTAGGTGGGCCAGGGTGTGCCTAGATCGACTAAGGCATGCCTAAGAGGGCTAAGACATACCTAAGAGGGTCAAGCCATGCCTAGGTGAGCCAGGGTTTGCCTAGGTGAGCCAGGGTATGCCTAGATGGGCCAGGGTATGCCTATATGGACCAAGGTGCACCTAAAAGGGCCAAGGTATGACTAAATGGATCAATGTGTGCCTAAATGGGCTAAATGTGCCTAGATGGGACAAAGTGTGCCTAAGAGAGCCAAGGTATGCCTAAATGGACTAGGGTGTGCCTAAATTGGCTAAATGTGCCTAGATGGCCAAAGTATGTCTAAATGGACCATGGTGTGCCTAAATGGGCCAAATGTGTCTAAATGGGCTAGATATGCCTAGATGGGTCAAATGTGCCTAGATGGGCTAAATGTGCCTAGATGGGCCAAATGTGCCTAAATGGGCCAAAGTTAGATATAATTGTCTCATTAATATCCTTTTGGTGTACTGACATTGATTTGAGCATTCGGTCCATGTCTCTTACATTGTACATGACTTGGGTGCATTAAAAGTTTTATAGAAAATATAAGTCATGGATTCCTTACAAGTAGATAAGTTGTCCACAGTCAGTTCATGGATTTAGGCAATCTAGTAGAGATTGTAGTGCACTACCTCTTAACTGGAGGGATGACTTGTCTTGGTTGTTGGGATGCATTTCTCATTGTGAGTGCATTAGTGTATGTGATGCACATTGAATAAGACCTACGATGAATCATGACATAAGGTTATTAATCGTCATAATTCACCAAGCTACTATACTGCGTGCACTCTCAATCTTGAGAGGATATTAAGTTTATGCCAAAATCAATAGGAGACTTTCACTTATGGGTGAGACCCTAAAATGGTCATATATCTTTATAGATTGGGTCCCTATTGATGAAGGTTGTTCACTACATTTATTCTCAATAAATACACCATGATATCTCAAGGGATTGAGATATTGTGCGTCCTTGGATGATCTAAAGGACACGTGATCATGAAATTTGTGGCCATAATAATTCCTTTAATAAAATTTGACATATGCGCATTTGAATTAGGATATGCCAGTTGATCACATAATAAATGAGATCTATAACTCAAGGATTTGAGAGGTGATCTTGATAGGTGATAGCACTAGCTTGTTAGATTGCGGACACTAGTTCATGAGGAGTTTTCATGCAACGGATAGTGGGTCACAAACTAGAGCTTCGTCTCATTATTATTTACATAAGGTATTGGAGTGTAATTGATTCTCTTTATTGGAATATTGAATCAACTTTGGAATTGGATTATGAGGGAGCCAATACTTCCATGGATCCCAATGGTCCCTGTTTTGAGTTCATAGACCATGATAACACAATTTATGAGGGTTAGATTGGCTCTAGGTTCATTCTTATGCATAAGAGTGTTTTGGTAATTACGCAAAGTTGCATAGGGGATAATGAAGAAGGTCTCTAGATTGAGCTAATTGATTATTTAGATGACCCTATGTGGTTAATTGATCAATTAGGACCCATTTTAGGCTAGATTAAGTGACCCAAGTGTTGATAGGCTTAAGTCACTTAAGCCTAATGGGAAACTTTATAAATACCCCTTATGGGATAGGGTTTCTTAATTACTTTAGTTAGTTGCCTTCCACCTCCAAAAAAAGAAAGAGAGAGTCAAGGTTTTCACCCTTCCAAAGCCCACACTTTAGAGTGTCAAGATCGTAGTTCAAGTCATCAGGAGGAAGATCTTGGGTATACGAGACCTCCATACTATTTAAACATGTTCTTCACAACAATGAATTGATTTTGGAACATCCATATCTAGGTATGTGGTTCATATCTCTAGATCTATAGTTAATAATAGTTTTATTGTCATTTTATTTCGTTGTGATAGATTTAAAGATACTTAGGGATAGATGCATGCACCCTATGAGATCCAGGGTATGGGATTGGAGCAATTCAGGCTTCCCAACAACTAGGGTGTGCCCAGATAGGCTAGGGCATGCCTACATGGGCCAGGGCATGCCTAGATGGACTAGATTTGCCAAGATGGGTCAAGGTGTATCTAAATGGCTTCTAATCACCCTAAGTCACTTAAGCACTTTTTTCTTTTTTGTCACCCTAGGTTAGATTTAGGATTTTCATTTTTTTTTCTTTCTAGGATATCTCCTTTAAACCTTTAGGACAACACACTGAAACACTATTCTGATCACCCTAAGTCACTTAAGCACTTTTTTTATCACCCTAGGTTACTGAAACACTTTTCTGACCACCTTAGGTCATTTAAACACTTTTCTAATCACCCTAACTCACTTAGGCACTTTTCTAACCACCCTAGATCACTTAGGCATATTTTTTATCACCCTAGATTCCCTTAGGCATACCTTGGCCCATCTAAGCAAGCCCTTATCCATTTAGACACACCCTACCTCATCTAGGCACGCTTTCACTTATTTAGGCACATCTGACCCATTTAGACACACTCTAATCCATCTAGGAACATCTAGGTACGTCCTGACCCATTTAGGGGCATCCAACCCATATGGGCACACCTTGGTCCATTTAGATATGCTTTGGCCCATCTAGGCACATTTGGCCCATTTAGGCACGTTTGGCCCATTTAGGCACACCCTAGTCCATTTTGGCATACCTTAGCCCTCTTAGGCACACTTTGGCCCATCTAGACATATTTGGCCCATTTAGACAACCCTAGTCCATTTAGGAATACCTTGACCTTCTTAGGCACACCTTGGCCCATCTAGGCCTACATAACAGAAATGGAAAAAATGGAACATAAACAGGGTCCCTCTCCTTCCCATCTTTGATTATTAATGTATATATGCTATGAACTACCCATGGAGCCAATATCACATACTGAAACAACGAATAAAAGTAAAATAAAGGAGTAAAACAAAAATAAAATAAACATCGAAGAGAAGGCAAGATTGTAGGAATACCTTGACCTTCTTAGGCACACCTTGGCCCATCTAGGTCTCCATAACAGAAATGGGAAAAATAGAACGTAAACAGGGTCCCTCTCCTTCCCATCTTAGATTATTAATGTGTATATGCTATGAACTACCCATGGAGCCAATATCACATACTGAAACAACGAATAAAAGTAAAATAAAGGAGTAAAACAAAAATAAAATAAACATTGAAGAGAAGGCAAGATTGTAGAGCAATCTAAGTGTGGCAAGTCAGACTAATAATATTGTACCTTGAAGCTTCCAAGAGACTTCCAAGGCCAGTCAGTGAGGATACCTGGTTTGGAAGCCATATACACTTCTATAATGTTACTTGCTTTATTTAGTTTGCCGTCTACAAAATTGGGGGGCTATATATACTGATTCTCTCTGGTGAATTTAAGCAGCCATTAATGCAGGCCTGAAACCCTTTGAAGGATACGATCAGCAAGTTGTTTGTGACCTTCACTTTCAAGGATAAAAGGAGCTTGTACAAAAACTATTTTTTACTTTTAATAAAACTTGAATTAAATTTAACTAGTCTTATATAAAGTGAATTACTAAATTTTTTAAAACATCAAAATAGGAAAATAATTTTTCAAAGCATGCAACTGATTCAAATAATTTTATTTTATTTAAAATAAAAAAAAAACTGTTCTCACAAAACAAGTTTTCAAAGGGTCTTGTTCTTAAAAAATATTTATTTATTTATTTTGGTTCTTCACCTCAAACAATTTTCAAAAGCAAGCCTCTAAAAATCTGTAGAAAATCTCGGCAAACAGGCCCTTATCTTCCCTATTTCTTATCCTAGTTTGGTGAAAAAAACAGATTAATAAGGCCTTATTTCTCAAATCTCAACTCTTGTGTGAGAATAATAAATGCAGAATTGAAAACCTTCCATTGTTCCAACCATCCTAGGGCGAGGTGGGTACACTTATAATCAATACTTAGTGTGCTATGTTATTTTTGCTGCCCACCTTTTCAGGTTTGCATTTGGATACTGTTGACAGCACCTTTCAAATATTATCAAGCTGCTCTAGCTGGCTATGACAATGTGGAAGACATGGGATGTTGTGCAGAAAAGGCCAAATAAATAAATAAAAGGGAAAGCTATGGGATCATACACCAATTAGAAAAAACAATATTTTAAGATATCCATATTTTTTCTGTCTTGGGAATAGATCGTACAAATGGTATTTTGATCGTATAGTAAGGCATTTTCAAGGGTTGATTACATAAATATTTTCATTATAAATAAAAGAGTGAGGACTAGGCAAATGACAAAGGTTGATCACGTAAATATTTTCATCATAAAAGAAATGGTGGAAGACCACTCAAAAGTGATGAATATTACAAAGGCAATCATGGAGAGCCAAGAAAAATTATAAAAGAAGAAAAAAAAAATTCTTCTTTTCCTTTTGAATAACAATACTAAACATTTTTTTATTTTCGTGCAACGATTTCTAGTAAAAAACTAGAGAAAAAAAACATTGATTTAATGTGGTTCAGCATATTGTCCATGTCCATGGGAATAAGGAAGAAGACTTTCACTATATGTCAAATTAGGATTATATAAAAGGGTATTTATGCTAACCCTCAAGTAATCAAATTCCAAAAATAACCCTGAATCGTACCACGGGGGAGCATTGCCACCCCGCACCCCCCCAACCTATCGTTTGCCCTTAACAATATAAATACAAGTTGGAATGGAAAATGCTAGCATTTGCCCCTTTTTCTCTATATATGTCTTTCTCTCAATATGAGCCACATACTACAATAATATTGATTAATTTCCTTCTTGCAGCTTCTACATCAATTTGATATGCCAAGTTTTATTTTATTTTTAAAACATAAGTAAAATGCTCAACAATAGATCTACAATCTAATCATAGGCTAGATATTTCTACCAAAATAGTTGTCATACCAATTAATGTTACATTAAAAATGTTGTCACCTATGAATGCCAAACATTTTGTAGTGGTACCACCATGGACGGACTCTACATTCATTATGGTTACTTGTGGTCCCGCAAACACTTATCATGGGTAGTTAATTTCCAATTAAATACACTCCTTTAAACATTTTTTAATTTTCAAAATTTATATTTCTTCATTGTATGTAAATTGTACTATGTTTTCAAATGTTTTATATCACTTGAGACATTTGATCAATATGAATTAATTTTGAATATCAGTTAGTGTCACTGCTCTTAATTTTATTTTTATTTTTCTTATATATACCTTGTTGAAAATTATATATCCAATTTTTTGTACTTGCTTAAAAGTTTAAAATGGTTCTGGATTATCGTTTAATAGATTATTTTTTAAAAGATTAAAATTAAATTTTTTGTCATATAGTTTATTATAAAAATACTTGTATATTCAAATACTAATTATTTCATTCCCATTGTCATTAAGTTATCCAAAGATAAGAATAGATGAGAAAATGAATGAGATGTGTACAATATCGTGCTAATTGAAATGATGGGATACAAATATGTCACTAAAAACAATATTTTAAGATATCCATATTTATCCTATCTTGGGAATAGATCGTACAGATGGTATTTTGGTCGTATAGTAAGGCATTTTCAAGGGTTGATTACATAAATATTTTCATTATAAATAAAAGAGTGAAGACTAGGCAAATGACAAAGGTTGATTACGTAAATATTTTCATCATAAATGAAATGGTGGAAGACCACTCAAAAGTGATGAATATTACAAAGGCAATCATGAGAGCCAAGAAAAATTATAAAAGAAGAAAAAAAAATTCTTCTTTTTCTTTTGAATAACAATTGTAAATATTTTTTTATTTTCGTGCAATAATTTCTAGTGAAAAATTAAAGAAAAAAAAACATTGATTTTATATGGTTCGATATATTGTCTACATCTATGGGAATAAGGAAGAAGACTTTCACTATATGTTAAATTAGGGTTATATAAAAGGGTATTCATGCTAACTCTCAAATAATGAAATTCCAAAAATAACCATGAATCGTATCGCAGGGAGCGTTGCCGCCCCACACCACCACCCTCCCCCACCCCCCCCCCACCCCACCCAACCTATCATTTGCCCTTAACAATATAAATACAAGATTGAATGGCAAATACTAGCATTTACCCATTTTTCTCCATATATATCTTTCCCTCAATATAAGCCACAATACTACAATAACATTGATTAATTTCCTTCTTATAGCTTCTACATCAATTTGATGTGCCAAGTTTTATTTTATTTTTAAATCATCAGTAAAATGCCCAACAATAGTTCTACGATCTAATCATGGGCTAGATATTTCTACCAAAATAGTTGTCATACCAATTAATGTTACATTAAAAATGTTGACACCTACGAATGCCAAACATTTGGTAGTGGTACCACCATGGACGGACTCTACATTCATTATGGTTACTTGTGGTCCCGTAAACACTTATCATGGTTAGTCGATTTCCAATTAAATATACTCCTTTAAACATTTTTTAATTTTCAAAATTTATATTTCTTCATTGTATGTAAATTGTACTATGTTTTCAAATGTTTTATATAACTTGAGACATTTGAACGAGATGAATTAATTTTGAATATCAGTTAGTGTCACTGCTCTTAATTTTATTTCTATTTTTATTTTTCTTATATATACCATGTTGAAAATTATATATCCAATTATTTGTACTTGCTTAAAAGTTTAAAGTGGTTCTGGATTATCGTTTAATAGATTATTTTTCTAAAGATAAAAATTAATTTTTTTGTCATATATTTATTATAAAAATACTTGTATATTCAAATACTAAATGATTTTTCTTAAAAGATTTTTTTTTTATTTGAACACTATCAACAAGAATGTTACAAACTAAAAATATAAAATCATTTTACAATAGATTCATTATATAATTTATTGTAAATATATTTGTATATTCAAATAATTAATAAATTATTTTTCTTAAAGCAAAGTTTTTAATTGAACACTATCAACAAAAATGTTACAAATTAAAAAAACTTAACATAAAATCATTCTAAAATGGATTGTATAAACTATGCGAATAATCACTAAAAAAAAGAATCATAATTTTAAAGAACCCAATGGAATTGTAAACTAATTTTTGATTTTTTTTTTCTTTTTTAATTGAATGTCCTATATGCTCCGCAATTGGATGAATGACAGCTTCCATACAATATAACAATATAATTTATTAATGAAAGAAAAATGTTAAGGTATCACAGCATATATTTAATAAAAAATTATGATGGCTAAATATGTATACAAATGGGACCATTGAACGAGGGAATTAACGAATCGGACCAAAATATAGAAGTAAAAATAATAAGAATTAAAAATGTGTACATAAAAAGATTGTGCTTAAAATTTTAATGACATCAAAACATTTTAGATTTATCGACTGAAAAGTTCTATGGGTTTGATACCACCTAGTAAATTGAAAAGTTTTACCTCTCATGTTAAATTAAATCATTGGACTTTTCACTAAATTATATTTACCCAACATGCATAGGTGATCTAAATGGCTAAATCCACCCTAAACTTTGGTGTTGTTTGTTTTTTTTCTCAAATATAAATGGAACCTAATTTAATTCTAAATACAACTTAATAATATTAAATATTAAGTCATTTTTTTTCATAATAAGAGTTGAGTGTGAGGGTTAAGGATCAGAAATGTGAATCAACTAACCTTTTAAATTAAGAAAAAAAATCACATATTTTAGTTTTTTCTTTTTAATAAATAATATTATTAAATACGTTAAAAAAATTTTAAAAAAAGAAATAAAAAAATTCTAAATTGCGTTCAACATTAGATTAAAAAAACAAACACTACCTTCCTCTTCAATCATGCAATCTTAAAAAGTTTAATATAAGCTTTTCGCATCTATTACTGTTTAAGGCAGTTACATGCATAAAATCAACATAGTTTTATGACTTCTTATTGTGTCGGTGTGTAGGTGATAGATTTTTCTTTGGGAAGAGTGTCTTGACATGGTCATTTTAAAATATATGTTCTATCCAAATCCATCTTTCCCAATTTTAAATCATATCAAATGATCCTAAAATGTTTATTATTTTATGTCTTTTTAGGTCAAAGATAGTACCTTTATTTAATTTGAACGGATATTATCAAAATATAGTAGTGTATAAAATTTTAATTATTGTTAGAGAATTTTTTTTTTCCATTTTTTTAAACTCTGCATAAAATAAAAAATTAAATGAATCAGGAGTAATTAAAGCTAATTAAATTTCAAATTTGTAAGAGAAGAAAGGCAATTAGAGAAAAGAAAATTATTAATTCTTACATGTGATGGGCTCAGTGACAATAGATGAATGGTGATGATAATGGTAACGTGAGTAGAGATATTGATGGTGTAGAGCCCTGTGAAACAAGTAATACAGAAACTCCACAGGGCCCATATGAAGCAGAATTGTAATAACCACGTCATCTGCTCTCCAAAAGAGCATGTGAGTAGCCCTTGGAAGTGTGGATTATGTTCCCATTGAAAATAATCTGGTCATCCTCACAAAACCACAACACCATCAGAAAATTTGGATCAAGACCTCCCACTAGAAAAGACCTCAAGATTATATAAAAAAATAAAAGAAAAATAACAAATTAAAAGTCATTATCGTAATTTAATTGAGGTGTTAAACTATTTAATTTTTTGTTTTGCTTCAATTCATATGAAGCATCTATAGGATTGATGCCTATACAAGCAAGAGTTTTTAGCAGTGTCTTTCTCAGTCAACTTGCACAAATTCAAGGGTATAGAGTGAAGAAAGCCCTCTATGGTCTAAAACAAGCACCTAGAGTTTAGTATGAGAGACTCACGACTTACCTTTTATGAAAAAGTTTCGAGAAATGAGGAGTTGATAGAACTCTTTTTATCCCTAGGTTTAAGTCTAAGTTGTTAGTGGCTCATATTTATGTGGATGATATTGCTTTTGGAGCTACCTTGACTGATCTTGCCTTTAGCTTTGCCAAGAAGATGAAATTAGAATTTGAGTAGGTGAACTCAATTTCTTCCTAGGATTGTAGATTAGGCAATTTAAAGATGGTATCTTTCTATTTGATCAGTCTAAATATGCTAGGGAGTTGATAAAAAAATTTGGCCTTGAATCCACTAAGCATTCTAGGACAACACCCATGAGCACTACCACTAAGCTTTGCAAGGACACATCTAGAAAAGAATCATACGTTACATTAAGGGTACTCTATATTATGGTTTTCATGTTCTTTCTCGGTGAGAGAAGGAAAACTATTCCTATTAGTTGGTCCTCTAGGTTATCTTCCCCAAAAAGAATAAGGATACTGTTCTATTTGGATAATTCAATGATAAGGCATAAGAGAGTAATTCTTTTAGCATAGGAGTCTCAATTTAAAAGGTAAATAATGGATCTAGAAAATCTCATGATAGATAATTTATGATAAGAAGGGTTACCAAAATAACTTTGGAAAGTTTTAGTAATTTAATGAAGATACAAAATATTTTGAAAATACTTTTCTAAATGGACTACTTAATTCAATTTTGAAAATAAATATTTTTGGGAGTTTTTCATTGAGAATATTTTATCCATTAAGGAATTACTAAAAGGTTCTATTTTTCTTTTTTTAGTATTTAGTGGAATAAATTATTATGAAATTAATTTCCATGGAAATATTTATTAAGTTGGAAAAGTGTAAGGAATAAGGAAAGTAAATCTTATGAGGATTTTTTTAATATGAGTAGCAAAAGTTCTTTTCATGAATAAGGTGCTCTCAAGATTATTCAAAATTTCATAAATTGAAAATTTTCTTATTACACAAGAGTTTCCAATTTAGAAAATAAATATTTTAGAAATTTTCGTTAGAGATAATTTATCATTAAAAAATTATTACCAAAAGGCTTAGTAATTGATGGAAATAAATTTCTTTGAAACATTTCCTTAATAAAATATTTATTAATTGGAATTGTGTATAAAAGGATAATTTTATGAAAATAGATTTTAAAATTTTAAGAGTGGATATTTTATCAAAATTCTTTCTGAAAATTACTTTCATGGAAATTTCAAATTTTTTCACATTCATATTCTCCAATTACACTAGATATCCAATTAGGAAATAAATATTTTTTTGAAATATTCAAAGTAGATAATTTATTCATCAGATAAATTACTAATGATTTTAAAATGCTCTTATTTAACTCAAAAGATTAAGTGGGAAAGGCATTAGCAAGCCCATAACCTCCATTGTCAAGTCCATCTTGATTTGAGTTCATCACCATCCCACTAACGGGTTAGGTCCTAGGAATCAAGGGATATGAACTCTCTAATATGACGATACTAGACATATTTGTAGTACGTAGAAGCAACTACCCCACCGGTAGGGTTCCTTACTCGGTGACATTGATAGTTCAAGGACAATGGTTATGCACTTATCATTGGATATGAAGTGGTTGAATCACCCACAATGGTCTCACTTATATAGTCCATAGACCAAATAAAAGGTATGTTGATCTTTCCTTTAGATACCTTTCATAGTTAAGTTAGGGAAATCAATTTAAGAGGGTCTCTAACTAGTAATAAGGTCATGACCTGCCCATCGTAGGCTTGATTATTATTATACTAGGATATCTTACAAAAGGATATGTAGTTTGAGAGCACTACATTTTTGCTAAATTGATTATCAAATGTCTTGAATGCTCAATTATGTCATATGCTTGGTTATATTCTTTATTACATATATGATGTTCATTTTATTATCACTCTCTTTCTCACAATAGACCAAGTCCAACTAATCAATTGAACTAATTTCATTTTGGATATAGTAACTAATTGCATAGAAATTAGGTTAGGAGGAGCTAGTTATTCCTTATGAACTAAGCTAGCAAATGGAAAGAATGGCATATCAAGGTGGTATTAGATGGATCAGAAAACCAAGTGTCTAATACTTGAATCTTTGGATAATGTGTTGCAATAGCAACACATGCTTATTGCTAGAGACTTTGATATTCTCTTCCTAGTTTGCAATGATTATTTGGTGATAAGGGTAGGTTAGCTTTGACAAACTACCTTTCAGATTGTTATGAACACCGGTATTCATATGACCTTTGAGACCTTGTCATTTTCCTTCGAGTTGGCTAAGGGGATTCTCAAAGATTATAGGGTGTTCATATGGAATTCAAGGGTTCTTCAGGTTCTTCAACCAAGAAGAAGAACAACAACACTAAATAAGGAAAGTTCTAGGGAAGGAATAAGAGAGCAAACTCAGGGGCAAGTGATTCTTTTGTGACTTTTTAGGACACTAGAAAAGGAATCTCCAGTTTAATTAAAGGAAAATGGAAAGTATACATCATTTTCTAGTTATTGAATATTTATTGGTGGGTTTCACCATTTATGGTGGATAAGTTCCAAGCTCATTGTATGTAAGTCCTTATAGGATATTCAACAAAAGTGAGAAGGTTAAATGGTGGGATTATACTTACCTTAGCTTCAAATGCAAGGTTAGTGGGAGGTTATACACTTTTGGTGATGATTACTCTAGGTTTGGATATGTACATAGGAAATTCGATGTCTTGGATACATTCATTGAATTTAAGGCGGGGTCAAATAACCTATTGGGTATGCATACCAACTCACTTTGATTAGATTAAGGTGATATGTCTAGTAACTTTTCTTCTTTTCGTTGGAGCACGAAATTATTCCCAATTTTATGCACCAAGGTCTCAATTGCAAAATGTAGAGGTGGAAAGAAGATATCAAACTTGGATGGACATAGTGAAATCATGAATAGGTTTCTCATCTTATCCTGATTTTTTTTTTTTTTTTTTGGGATATGTCTTATAGACTATGTAATACATTTTTTTTCTTAAGAGGTATATCAGTTTAGAAGATATCTAAGAGGATTTTTGGGTTATTACCTTTATAGTGAGGATCATTAGAAGATATTTATTAATACAAATGTTAGATTTTTTATGAAGACTATATGACAAGGAATAAGGAAAAGAATGATACGAATTGGGGGATATATTAGAAGATAGTCTCATATTGCATAGGATACCATGGATCCAGAGGGTTAAAGACATACCATTCCTATGATTTCAAATACACTAGTGCCTCATCATAGTGAGAGGTTTACATCCCACAGATTATGATGAAGTGATGAGCAGTGTTTGTGCTCACTTAAGGCAAAAAGCTATGAAGTAGTTAGAATCTTTGTATTCTAACACAGTTTACATTCCTTTAGAAGCACCTAAAAGGATAAAACTCATAGGTGTAAGTTGGTCTACTAGAGGAACACATGAGTAGATGGAAAGCTTGAGTTTTATATGGCTAAGTTTGTAGTTAAAGGTTATAGTTTGAAACTTTGTTTCAACTATGGAAAACCCTTTCAATAGTGGTCATACTCAAACCCATCATATTACTCCTATCTATTACAGTGTGTCTCATTTATGAGATATAACAACCAAACATTTCCATACCAAAGGGCCTTGTGTGTACAAAAAGGCATAGGGAAGCGTGGTGGTACTCTAAGATCTTGTAAATAGATAAAAATCTACTCATTAGATACGGTGTAGGGATATTGTCATCCGGTAAGATCTAGGTGTTTACTCAGTTCCAGATAAAAATATAAAGGAATGTGCAATATATTCTTAGGGTCAAGGTCTTTTAAGACTACAAGAATAAGAAACTTGCACCATGTCACCTACATTGATGAGCATTTGGTCAAGTACATGATGCAAAACTCTAAGAAGGGTTCGTTACTCTTTAGACTTAGAGTTGACCTTCTTAGGATCAATGTCCTTGGACATCTGTGGAGAGAGATCACATTAAGGTGATATCCAATGCCTCTACAATGGATAGCCTTAAATATGTGATGCTATGTGCTAGATCATATATTTTCTTTGTTGTAAGAATAATGAGTGAATATTAGTCAATTTTCTTATTAGAGCTTTGGGCAAATGTCAAACATATACTGTAGTATCTTTGGAGAACGAGGGATTATATGTTTATGAGTCTTTTTGATGAGTTGGTACTATTTTGTACTTGGAAATTGGACTTTCAGTCTGATGAGGACTTCACAGGTCTACCTCTGGGTATGTGTACACTTTAAGTGGTTTTTGTTACTTCTATAGTAATAAAGGAAGCCTTTTGGCTTATGGGTAGTTCCCTTGTCTATATTGTCTAAGATCCTTTTATGTGATAATAGTGAGATGGTGGCATGGTCTAAAGAACAGAAGTACCACTAAAAGAGGAAATGCATAAAGAGGAAGTGTTACCTTATTATGAGATAGTACAGGGAGGTGATATGACTATGGAGCAAAATCTTTCTATAATACCTAGTTTGTTTTTGGGGCTAGTAGGAGTTTGTTAGGATTGAACCACTAAAAGCAAGACATGATATAACAAAATTAAACTTAACTATTCCATTGCTATCCTTTTGGTGTATTGACATTGATTTGAGCATTCAACCCATGTCTCTTACATTATACATGACTTGAGTGCATTAGAAGTTGCACAAAAGATACAAGTCATGGGTTTCTTGTAAGTAGGTAAGTTGTCCATAGTTGGTTCATGGATCTAGGCAATCCAATAGAGATTGTAGTGCACCACCTTTTAGTTGAAGGGATGACTTATCTTGGCCATCGTGATGGGTTTCCCATGGTGAGTGCACTAGTGTATGTGATGTGATGTACAGTGGACAAGACCTACGGTGAATCATAATGCAAGGCTATCAATTGTTATGATTCACCAAGCTACTATAGTGCATAAACTCTTAACCTTAAGAGGATATTAAGTCTGTGCCAAAATCAATAAGAGGCTTTGACCTATGGGTAAGACCCTAAAGTCGTCATATATCCCTATGGATTAGGTTACTATTGATGGAAACTAGTAGCAACAAGTATTCTCAATATAGGTAACATGATATCTCATGGGATTGAGACAGTGTGTCCCCCTTGGGTGATTTAAATGACATGTGATCTTAAAATTTGTGGACATAGTAATTCCTTTAATGGAATTTGACATATTCTCCTTCAAGCTAGAGTATGTCAGTTGATCACATAATAAGTAGGATATTTAACTCAAGGTTTTGAGAGATAATCTTGATAGGTGATAATACTACCTTGTTATATTACAAACACTAATTCATGGGAAGTTCTCATGTAGTGGATAATAGGTCACAAACCCGAGCTTCATCTCGTTGTTATTTACATAGGGTACTGGAGTGCAGTTGATTCTCTTTAGTGGAATGTTGAATCAAATTTAGAATTGGATTATGAGGGAGCCAATACTCTTATGGGTATTAGTGGTCCTCGGTCTAAGACCATATACCATGATGACTTGGTTTATGAGGGTTAAATTGACTCTAGGTTCATTCTTATGCATAAGGGCATTTTGGTAATTATGCAATGGTGCATAGGGAATAATGAATAAGGTCTCTGGATTGGGCTAATTAATTAATTAAATGACCCTATGTGGTTAATTAATCAATTATGACCTATTTTGAGCTAGACTAAGTGGCACAAGCCTTAATGGGCTCAAGTTATTTAAGCCCTACAGACAACCTTATAAATACCACCTTATGGGTTAGGGTTTCCTAATGACTTTTAGTTAGTCATCTTTCATCTCGAGAGAGATAGAGAGAGAGCCAAAGCTTCATCCCTTCCATTGCCCACACTTTGGAGTGTCAAAATCATGGTTCGAGTCATAGGGTGGAAGATCTTGAGTGTACGAGACCTCCGAACTCTTCAGGCTTCTTCTTCATTGGATGGATTTTGATCAAGAAACATACAGTCACAAGTATGAATACATATCTCTAGATCGTTATCCTGATAGGGTTTTTATATACATATGTTTTAGCTTTGATAAATTTAGAGATGCTTAGAGATAAATGCATGCACCTTACGAGATCCAAGGCATAGGAAGAGTGTAATTTTGGGTAATGATGAAAATATCGATAATTACAGATATATTGGTACTTCGCTTTTATGGATATATTAGAGAAATATTAGTGGATATTTTGACACAAAAAATTAGTGGACCAAAAATTAAGAAAAAATCATGAAAAAAAAAACTCTTAAAAATTAAATTATAGAACGTACGACCATAGGTCCATGTTAACATTATAGAACAACATGTCACTGGCCACATTGCCCATACATACCATTTGTATGTATAAGGTTTGGAGGCTAAGGAGGCGAATCCTAGCCTCAGATGATAGATGGACTGTGGCGTTACAAGATGTGTCAAATGAACCACATGGGGCAATTCTTCAGGTCTTATAAGTGATTTTTCATATAACGCATCTGAAGATTTATCCATCGTCCCATAGATGTAATCATAGATGGGCATGAAAAGGGAGTAATTGGTCCTGAATTGAGTGTGATGCAGAGAGTGATACCTGAAATGTCAAGCAGTCAATCATTTCTTCACGCATTTCAAACTCGAAAGAATACATTTATGGGATGAGAATCATGTTTTCATACCTTATGGGATTCCGACCTTAGAGCTCAAGTGGTAAGTAATAATAATAATAGAAAGAGTCTAAGCACAGTAAACACCCTAGCTTCCTATTTTACAAACAGTGAATCATTTCTTTAAGCAAATTCCAACTACCAAAGGACACTATATATTTTCATTTCTATCTTTTCTTAGCCAGTTATAATGTAACGAGTCATATAAAAACATTTACAAATAATCGATTACGTGAAGTGAATAAATAGGAATTAGATACAAGGATACAAATTATGGGCGTTTTAATTTTTAGAGTACGTAAAAAAGATCATTGCAGTATTCTCTCTCTCTCAACACAGAAAACTATGTAAAAAGGAATTGGGAGACTTACGAGGGGGTATACATAAGGTACTTAAGAGGTGGAAAAATGGAGAATAGCATCTTAGGGATCAGCTCGAAATTGCAGTGTCCCATGTTGTTCATGAAATCAATATAAGAAATATAACCAAAGAGGGCTGCCATGGAGCTCTTTCTCATGAAAATTCCTGCTAACAGTGGTATTGAAAACAGTAGATAATATGCTAGGTGTTCAGCAAAAGGATGGATGACAGCTGCCATGGAAACAACGATACGTCATATTCTAATGTAGGTAGTGATTAATTAGTAACGGATCAAAGAGTAAATGATCAATTCATACAGGTGATGGGCTCTGTGACAATCGAGGAATGGTGATGAGAATGATAGCGTGAGTAAATATAATGATGGTGTAATGCTCTGTGTAACCAGTAGTATAGGAACTCAACAGGCCCCATATGAAGAAGAATTGTAAGAAGTACACCATCTGTTCTCCATAAGGGCATGTGAGCAGCCCCAGGAAGTATCATGTAACCCACGTAGAAAAGGATCCCATTCAACAATATTTGGTCATCCCTGCAAACAAAACACCACAAGAAAATGTGAATATCCATGCATGCAGGTGATCAGACTGTGTGTGTGAGAGTGAGTTTCTGACAGACCAGTTGCTTTCCCTGTCAACTTTCTCGAATTCGATACTCTTATCAACGATCCTATTGTTGCCTTTAGCTGTTCGGTATCGAGATAGAGAAATCCAAATCTGGTTGTGAAGTGTCCTCCATAACAGAAATGGGAAAAATAGAACGTAAACAGGGTCTCTCTCCTTCCCATCTTTGATTATTAATGAGTATATGCTATGAACCATCCATGGAGCCAATATCACATACTGAAACAACAAATAAAAGTAAAATAAGTAGTAAAACAAAAATAAAATAAACATAGAAGAGTAGGCAAGATTGTAAAGTAATCACAGTGTGGCAAGTCAGACTAATAATATTGTACCTTGAAGCTTCCAAGAGACTTCCAAGGCCAGTCAGTAAGGATACCTGGTTTGGAAGCCATATACACTTCTATAATTTTACTTGCTTGATTTAGTTTGCCATCTTCAAAATTGGAGGGCTATATATACTTATTCTCTCTGGTGAATTTTAGCTGCCATTAATGCTGGCCTGAGACTGTTAGAAGGATACGGTTGGCTAGAGGAGCTCTTGCAGAACGTGAATCTAATTGTATGGCCATTAGTTTCTTCTATAAACTGTTTTTATTAATGAAGAAAACATATAAAGACAAAAAAAAGTCTTACTGAAAAAGAGACTTTGTTTTTTTAAATGATCAAAACCTTCAAGTTTAAGATTCTAATTACAAACTGATTTCAATTTATGACATATTGAGAGACACGCACGTGGTTTTGGTGTAGTAAGTACTATATATATAACATTGAAAGGCAGAGGCTCTACTAGTTGTTGTGATATCTGATGAAAAAATTGACTCACGCAGGAGGTACATACTACATAGTGTTGTTGTACTATGTACCTTAATTACCAATTTTCATGAAAGTATATATGTATATATTCAAACCACATGTGGAGATGGTTATGTGATATCAACATGCCCACAAGGATAGAGCATTTGCTAAGGTGGGTGGGATACCAGTTAATGAACATTAGATATTCAGACCCTATTTGGTGACATTTTCAAAAATAATTTAAAAACAAAAAAAATAAATTTTTGATATCAACATGCCCACAGGGATAGAGCATTTGCTAAGGTGGGTGGGATACCAATTAATGAATGTTATATATTCAGACCCTATTTGGTGACATTTTTAAAAATAATTTCTTTTTTAAAAATTGATGGCAATTTCTAAGAAAAACATGAGCATGGACTTTATTCCCGAATACAAATACAATGTACTTTTTACAAATAGACAAATCCATATTGAGGTCAAAGTTATTATATTTGTAACAACTCACATCTTCTTGTGTAAATATTATTTGATTTAGATTCGATGGGTGCTCACTCCCCTATCTATTATGGAATGTCAAAACTTAAATAAAAAATATTCAATAAAATGTTCCAAAAAATATTGTTAAAATATTCTTTATATATGTGTAGACCCCCTCTTTTGTTTTGTTTATATATATATATATATATATATATATATATATGAAGGGGGGACCCCTTCTCGACACATGAGACGAGCTGCATGAACAGCATGGAGATGGCAGGGGGCCATGCTGGTGGTTGAGAAGTCATGCTGGCTGATGGAGGAATAGTAAGGTTGGTAATGGCTTGCTGCGGAAGACGGAAACAGGGGATTAGATATCTGTGGGAGGTGAGATCAAAAGGGAGGAGGGAGAGAGATCGTGAGGGGGGGAGCTTTTTCTCAAGCGAGACACCTAGAGCAGAGGAGGGAGGACTAAGCTGAAAAGGATAACAAGATCCATTCAGCCGGTTTTTTTTGGGTCCAGGTATGATTTTTAGTCTATTTTGTTTCCCCTGTTTTGCACCACTCTCCTCTGTTTCCAGCCATCTGAGGATTCCTTTGACCTTTGAAGGTCACCCGTGCATCTTGTTTTTTTGTTTTGGAGTGTTTTGAGTGCAGATCCATCATTGCTTTTGATTTTTTGAGACTATACCTGTGTTCCCTTTTTTTTTTTGGCTCCACCTATACCCCTCCCATTGACATCCGCGGGACGGGGTGAGACTTAACGGCTCTCTTTATATGTATATGTGTACATGCTCTGTTTGCTTTCTCATATTTTTATGTCAAGTGTTGCTTTCTCATATTTTTCTGTCAAGTTTTTTTTTTATGTTGAGTGCTGCACTTTGCATTTGGTCACCTGGGCTGAGATGCCTACGGGAAAATTCGAGCCCACCCCATAGATGTAGTTGCATGAGAAGTCAAGAAGCAAACCCTTATGGAAGCATTCTGCTGTAGACCATTATCAAAGGTGACTCTCGTGTTTATAAGGTGAACATAATCTGGATCAGTCTAGATACCGCGACCTGGATGAGAAACCCTTGCAAAAGTCGGAAGGGTGAACTAGCCTTGGACATAGTTTTGAGAAAGCCGCTGTTAAGCAAAGAGGTGATGCATGGAGGATTGTCCTTGACGCATGTCTTCCTATGTTCCATTTGATCGACACCAGGTGTACCATGCCATATGCAATAAAACGGGTGCAGGAAATTACCAGAGACTTCTTGTGTTTTTGGCCAAGCCGTTCAGTGTTTCCCAGCGCTCAGAGAGCATCCCATTCTCTTGACAAACAGCAGCCATGGAGTCTCAACACCCAGATGGCTCTGTCTTCTCCAACATTGTTCACGCTCCTGAGGATCCCATTCTTGGGGTCATTGTTGCTTATAACCAGGATACCAGCTTGATCAAGTTGAGTTTGGGTGTGAGGGTTTATCGAACAGAGGAAGGAAAACCCCTTGTTTTGAATGTAGTGAGGCGAGCAGAACAGCTGTCAGTTAATGACCCGTCCTGGGTCAAAGCGTATCTTCCCATGGTTGGACTGGCAGTGTTCAATAAATTGAGCACTAAACTCATTTTAGTGCTGACAGCCCAGCTATCCAAGAAAATAGAGTAGCTGTTGTCCAAGGTTTGTCTGGTACTGGTTCACTGAGAATTGGAGCTGAGTTTCTGGCAAGGCATTACTACCAGCATACAATTTGCATTCCCGCGCCGACATGGGAAAACCAGCCAAAAATTTTCACCATAGCGGGGTTGCCTGTGAAGACTTGCCGCTACTGTGACCCGGAGACATTTGGGCTAGACTTCAAAGGTCTATTGAAGGACCTTGGTGCAGCGTCAATAGGAGCAACTGTGCTTCTTCATGCACGCACCCGTCTGCTACTCCTCATTCTCTCTAACTTTCGCTTACGTCATGCCTATGCCACATGCACTTCCTTCATACCCATAACATCTTTCATGTCCACGCCACTCAATCCATTGCTCTTTCTAAGTCGTCACTCCCCGACTACCCCACTTACCCATCTCTTCCATCCACCATGCTCTCTCTCTCCCCAACCACCATACCCACTTCCTACCCATGTGCATGAAGCCTTGCATGCCCGGTTGCCCACCACACCCGTGTCCTGCTCATTCCCATAAGAATCCTCACAGTTGCTCACTTTCATGCATGGAACCATGCACACATACCCTCTATCGCCTGTGTCACCAACATGCCTCCCACCTTCATATCTATTTCCTTCACATGCCACCTTGTCTCTCTCTAAGTTTTTTTCATACCCATCATCGGTATCATGGAGGGCTTTCTTGGTCTGAATGGGGCGGTGTTTAGTCCAGGTGTCCGATGCATTATCTGAAGGCACAGATGCTGCGTTCCGAAGCTTGCAGAAGAATTGTTGATCGACATGAGCATGCATCTCGCGTCTGAGAAGGAAACTGGGTCTTGTTTTTCTCACACTTGTAACCAGTCATTTGGGCGTCATCAATCCGGCGAGTATCAACGCCATCTACCACATCAGCTTGATGGACTCTCCGAGTCACCTAGATTCCCGCAGCGAGGTCTCCATAACAGCGCGCCTCAGCGACGACGCTCTGGTGCTTATGGACGCCGTGGAGGGCGTTCATATTCGGACCCGCGCCATGCTCTGCCAGGCCTGGACCGAGCGGCTCTCACCCTGTTTTGTCCTTAATAAGATTGATGGGTGGATTAGTGGGTTAAAATTGAGTCTCTTAGCGGTGTGTCCTAAGCTGGTCGGGATTGTCCATGAAGTTGGTGTGATTATGGGCATGTTTAAATCAGAGGAATACTTGCCGGGTCTTAATTCATTACTTGCAGGACCGGCGGGTGAGAATTCAGGCAGAACAGACACAACCAGGGTGGCTACAGTAGCATTCCCAGCTTCACTCTTACATGGTCACCTCCCCTTTCTTTTCTTTTATTTTCTTTCAACACCTTTTGCATGGCCACCTTTGGGCCACTTGTCCTTTTTATTTATTTTTATTCTATTTTCATCATCTTGATCTTAAAATATTTTCCCAATTTCCAGTTTTAAAATAGTTTTCCCATTCCTAGATTTTCAAATAATTTCAAACTTTCCATCTTTCGTCCTTAGTATTTTTCTTAGTTTCTAAAAATCATTTTTTTTCAATAAAAATTTAGCTGCCATCTTTCTTTCAGGCAAGCAATTTTCAATAACTTTCATGATTTTAAAAAAAATGCTTTAAAATAAGCATGAATTTATTCCCGTAATTCCAATTAATGGAAATTCATGGGGTTAATTCATACAAAAAATAAATTGGGCTTTGGTGGGGGCCCAACATCAGAGAAAATTTAAAATTGAGTTTGAGCGAAGTGTTATGTGTGCTTATCATTGGTGATTTATCTCGTTTAGTGATGTATGTGATATATTCTATACTTGTTATTGTGCACTAATCCCATTTCTTGATAGCGCATGATGGCCCACTGCCCAGGTACGCACCTGTTCTCGCTCTGGTCATTCTATATACATGTACTGATTCCCATATGTACATGATCAATTCGGGTATTCATTGATTTCTTTATTAGATGCTACGATTTCTTCATTTTATTAGTAGAGACCAGACTTTAGGGACTTAGAGGGGTGCTACGGTTTTTACCGTACCTTCCCGATAGGTAACCTGACCCCCGAACCCGATCCCGTTTTTTTTCGCAGACCACCTTTTCCAAAATAAGGAGTCACACTTAGGGTTTTTCTTTCTTATTTTGTTTACCCTTTAAAAATAAAACAAAAATAAGTGACGACTCCAAGTCATTTTCAAATAATCAATAAAAAATCATTTTCAAAATAAAAAAATCAAGCTCGCCATCGAGTGGGAAATGCATTGAGTCGAAATGCGGGGTCCACAATATGTTAATTACTTTTTAGAATTATTTATAAAAAAATATCTTAAATTTATACTAAAAAATAATATATTTTTAAAAGAAGTTATTTTCAATAAAAAAATTGTTAAACAAAAATTTAAGCTGCCTTATATTCCATATACTCCACTGTTGATATTTTGCGGTCCCCAAGATTAAACAGGGCGCTGGATGCAGTAATTGCCCTCACAAGTTGTATTAGTATTCCATCTACTTCGCAGATTATCAACCTTGAAAGAACCCATTTTAAAAATATTGAACAAAAAGAAGTTATAATTGTGTTTTTAACTCATATAAGCTTGATAATTAAGATAAAGTCTTCAACCACCCATAATTGATTACAAGGATATGAGATAGTAATCGATAAAAATACTCATTTAACTCATTTTTGTCTTTATTCTACCACTTTTCACATACCACTATTCTTTCTTAATTAACCATTTTTAGATTTTTCATTATTTGTTTAAACTTTTTTATAAATAATTGAAAATTCAACATTATTTTTTATTTTTAAATTATAAATAAAAAAATTATATTAATGATTCATAGACTATTTTGGAAAATACTTTCTAAAAAAATATTAATTTAAATAAATAAAAATTATTTTTTACATTTATTTTTATCTTTTACATTTTACAAGTAAATAATTTAATGATTAAAACACTGTTTAAAATAAATATATTCACTATTTTAATTTCTTTTATACTAAAAAGTATTTTAAAGTTTTTTTTTACTATTAGAAAATAAAAAGTTTAATTTTTTGTTAATCTTCTTTCTTCTTTATTTTAATAACTTTTTGAACATGACTTTTAATAATAAGTTATATGAAATGTTACAAATTTGTTTACTAAGGATTTTTTTTAATGATTTGAATTAATTGAAAATTTATTAAAATTAGAAAAAGAAAAAGAAAAAAAGATGATGGATGAAGAGTTTTCATTTTAAGTGCTCAATTAAAATGTTTTCATATGACTTAATTTTAGATGTGGATTATATCAATACATAGTAGAGATTGAATTTTTCTTATATAAAATGGTTAAAAGGTATATTTACTTATTTTAAATGAAAACAAGTAGTTAAAAATTATATAAATTATATTTGAGTTTGGTTTTAAAATATTTTTCTAGTTTTTATTTTTTATTTTTTATTTTTATTTTTAAAAATAATTTTTATTTTCTATATTGTTTCTTTTTGAAAATACGTTTAATTAAAAAATAAAAACTTTTTTTAAAAATGAAAATTGAAAACCTTATTTAGTACTATTTTTCTTATATGAAAAAAAATCATTTATTCATTTATTGCGCCATTGTACAATTGTATTATACTAACTGCACAAGGGAAATGTATTAAGTGTACAAGGCTACCCTTTGTAATATATTAAAATCGATTATGAGTCATTTTTTTATTTGTCTTATCACTCATGAACTGTACACATATGTCATGCACTTTATTTAATTCTTGCATGAAAATTTCAATACTTTCCCTAATAATGATATATGGGGAAAATTTTTTTGACCTTAACTCATCCACCATCTTCTCAACTAAACTATTGGAAATATGGTTAAACACTCCAACATGGACACATAACTTAGAAGGGATATGAAATTTGTGTCATTGTATAAGGGTATTATACTAATTGTACAAAGAAAATGTACTAATTGTACAAAGGTGTATAAGATTATTCTTTGTGAATGATTTCAATCGATTCTAAACCACTTTTTTATTTTCCTTGTCACCTAAGGATTGTACACCTATGTCATGCACTTTATTTAACTCTCACATGAAAATTCCCATATTTTTCCTAATAATGATATTTGGAAAAAAAAAAATTGACCCTAAGTCATTCACTATTTTCTCAACAAAACCATTGAAAATATTATTAATACACCTACATGGACATATAACTTAGGAGAGATATGACATTTGTGTCATTGTACAAAGGTATTACACTAATTATATAAGGAAAATGTATCAAGTGTACAAGGGTGTACAAGACTCTTAATAGGTTTTGTACGATTTTTAAACAACTTGAGTTTGATATTAAGACGATTGTTAATAGTTTTTTTTCTTTTTTTACCAAACTATGTCATTAAGACATTCCCTACAAAAATTAACACATAGGAAATAAAATTAAAATCAATCATGTTTGAATTGTTCATTATAAGTAATATATTTTTACTATTTTGCCTTTGTAAACATAATTTCATTGTTATCAATAGAGATTAAAAACATCATATTTAAATAAAATTAAAAATAAACAAAAATTATTTTTATAACATTTTTATTTTTAAAAATCATTAATTTAAATAATGAAATTAGTTTTAAAATAAAAAATATTTGTTGTAATTATAGTTTTGAAGATTTCATGATTTTTATCTTATTACTTTGAAAAAATTGTTTTAATAAGAAAATATTTATTTTCATGGTTTTAAATATTTAAATCTTTATTAAAAAAATATTTAGGATTAGTGTGGGGAATAATTAGATAATTTTGGAATGGAGAAATTTTGAATATTTTGAAGACTTTAATTTAGCCAATTACCCTATTTACACTTTCAAAATTATTGAAAGGTTGACAAAATTAGTCTTATAAATATTGTCTTCTTGAGTAATATTATCTATATATATATATATATATATATATATATATATATATATATATATATATATATATATATGAATGTTTACATTATTTTCGAAATAATATGAGAAATAAACACCATGTGTCTAATTTGCAAGTTAGAAAAAAAAAAATATTTTATGAGGTATTTAAAAAGTATTTATTATATGTTCTACAAATTTGAAAAAATATATATATATTTGGTGATATATAATTTACAAGTTAGATGATTGGAATATTTAATATATATGAGAAATAATATAAGTTTGAAATAAAGAATAATATTTATTATATATTATGTAAGTTTTCAACGTATTTAAAAAAAATATTTATTATTTATTATGTAAGTTTGAAAAAAGAATAATATTTGATGAAGTATTTAAAAGTTATTCATTTTAAAAAATGTATTTGGCAATAATAATTTTTAACCATATTTCATATTCAATTTGATGAAGAAAAATGATTCAACTTAATTCCACTATTAAATAGGTGACAGAAGGGTAAAAGAGTCGAAGAGAGAATGAGAAAGGTGAGGTGATTGGTTAGTTTTTTTCATTTAGTAATCAAGGGTATTTTAAGGAATTTTTAAAGACAATATATTTCTTCTCAATTTCTGCTCTTTCATTGAGTTTTGGGTTTAATTATGAGTGATAAGAGGACCTTACCACAATTACCCAACCTAAGTGGGTTGAAAACACAATTCTCCCCAAAAAGGATTCCTTAATTTTTCAAATTTTCGTACAATATTAATGACCTTTCCCACGTTTCCTCAAATGGTAGCTTGTTTTGATATTCAAATCAGAAGTACCATTCTCACTTACTTTATGAACTATATCATCATCATCATTTTTTCAAAAATAAATATTGGCATTTTAAAAACTTTAACAATGAATTATAATAATTTCACACAAATTTTAACTTCATTTAAAATAAATATAAAATTATGAGTAATAATACAAAGGGAATGGATTAAATAATAATTTTTAAAATGAATAATATAACAATAAATTCCATAAATTGTCGTATTGGTAATCAAATTATATATATATATATTAAAACAAATAATCATATTTTAATATTTTAATAAAGCTACATATTTGTTAAAAATAAGTAATAATATTTTTAAAATAATAATAATTAATAATATATTATTTGTAATGAATTATAAAAGTGAGGAAAATTCAATTTTTAAAAATATACAAATAAATAAAGTTTATTTATTACACGCGCACATTTATTCCTAAATGACTAAAAACATATTCTAAACCATTTTGGTCTAACATATTATTTTATTAATTGACTTAGTTTTTAGTTTTACCTATTAATTTTCACATGATTTGAAGTTTGTTTAGATAGTAAGAAAATTTCAAAAAATATAATAGTATGCAAAAGAGAAATTGACATAGTTATTTTGAACTAATCTTGATCCCAAAAATTCTGATATTATTTGGATGATTTTTTTTAGTTATAAATCATTTGTAAATATTAACATGCTAATTAGTGAATCCATTATACTAAGTTTTGCTTGATTTGATGTCCAAAAGTTTTTTTGTAAAAAAAAAAAAAAATAAGTTATGTGGAGAGAAAAATTAACGTCATTGCTTCAAGCCAATGTTGGTTTCATAAATTAAAGTACTACTTTACTCTACTTTACATTATAAACTTAAAAGGGAGAATTGTGTTTTGGGCCCAGCTGGGCCCAAAAATTAACATTTGGTCCTCCAACCATCCATATTTAAGCGCAAGACCTAAACAAAGTATGAAAGTTAAGATGAAGGATATTGTCTTTCATTAATTCCTAAAATACCCTTATCCCTTATATGCCTACAAGTGAGTGTGAATTTTAATTTTTTTTTTTGTGTTTTTTTTTCCTTTTCTATTCCCTATTAAATATTACTCATTTCTAACTTTTTTTTTTCCTTTTTATTCCAATATATATTTCTATTTTATGTTAAATAAAAAGTAATAATATTTTTTTTTTTTAATTTTTAAAGATATTGAATCTTTTTGCTCTTATTAAAAGCAATGATAAAAATTTTGGGATTTTTCATTCAAATATTTTTTATCTTTTTGTATTTATCTTTTAGTTTAATTTTAATTTTTTATTTTAAATTTATATTACCCTTTCATCTATATTTTTCTCTTATTTTTAATTAGTTTTTATATTTTCTACATTAACCATATTTTTAAAAATTTTAAAATTAACTATCACTTCACTTTATTATATATATATATATAGCTTTTTAATTTTTAATGTTTTTATTTTAAAATTTTTAAAAAGATAAATTTGTTGAAAAAAAATAACTAAGATATGAAGTTCTAATATTATATTAATAATTTTTCTTATCTAGATAGATTAATGTAAAGTATTTTGACTCACAACAAGAAAATTGCCAATACAATTTTTTAGTTAAACTTTAAAAGTTAAGTTTCAAATAAAATATATTATATAAAATTTTATCTAAAAATTATTGAAAGCGGTATTTAATTTTTTTATTTATTGACTTTCAAACTTATCTAATTTTTTACTTGAAAGGTAATAGAACATATTTACAAAAAAAATAAAAATTAGTTTTTCATTTTTTAAATAAATGAGTATAAATATATTAAAAGAATTAAAGATAATCTAAGTAAAATTTTTAATAAATATGATTATAATTTTAAATATAGATTCATTTGGATAAAATTTCGCAAAAAAAAAAAATAGTGAAAAGAAAGAACATTGCTAAAACTACAAAAACAAAATATGCAATTACAAAATTTTGATGATGAAATTTAAAAATAAAATTCAAAACAATTCTTGAGTGATAGAATTTGAGTGGGGGAAAAATCTTTGAGTGGAAAAAAATAGGAAAGTTTTTCAAAATCACTTGAAATCCATAACAAAAAATAATCTTGTACACCCTTGTACAATTAATAAATTTGTCTTGTACAGTTAGTATAATACCCTTATACAATAACTCAAATAACTCAAAATTTTATTTCTTATGTGTTAATTTTTGTAAGGAATGTCTTAATGAAATAGTTTGGTAAAAAAAAGAAAAAAAAACTATCAATAATCGTCTTAATATCAAATTCAAGTTGTTTAAAAATTGTACAAAACCTATTAGGAGCCTTATATACCCTTGTACACTTAGCACATTTCCCTTGTACAATTAGTGTAATACCCTTGTACAATGACACAAATTTCATATTTGTCATAATTTAAACGTATTTTCAAAAAGAGACAATATAGAAAATAAAAATAAATAAAAATAAAAGCTAGAAAAATATTTTAAAACCAAACTCAAATATAATCTATATAATTTTTAGTTATTTGTTTTCATCTAAAACAAGTAAATATACCTTTCAACCCTTTTTATATAAAAATAAATAAATAAATCTCTACTATGTATTGATATAATCCACTTCTAAAATTAGGTCATATGAAAACATTTTAATTGAGTACTTAAGATAAAAACTCTCCATCCATCATCATTTTAATCAAGTACTTAAAATAAAAACTCTCAATCCATCCACTTTCTTTATTTTTCTTTTTCTTATTTGAATAAATTTTCAATTAATTCAAATTATTAAAAAAAAATCCTTAATAAACAAATTTGTAGCATTTCATATAACTTATTACTAAAAGTCATGTTCAAAAAGTTATTAAAATAAGGAAGGAAGAAGATTAAAAAACAAAAAATTGAACTTTTAATTTTATAATAGTAAAAAAAAAACTTTAAAATACTTTTTAGTATAAAAAAATTAAAATAGTGAATATATTTATTTTAAATGGTATTTTAATCATTAAATTATTTACTTCTAAAATGTAAACTATAAAAATAAATGTAAAAGATAATTTTTATTTATTTAAATTAATATTTTTTTAGAAAATATTTTCCAAAATAGTCTTTGAATCGTTAATATAATTTTTGTTTATTTATGATTTAAAAATAAAAAATAATGTAATTTTTCAATTATTTATAAAAGAGTTTTAAAAAAATGAAAAATCCAAAAATAGTTAAATAATAAAGAAGAGTGGCAAGTAGTAGAATAAAGATAAAAATGAGTCAAGTGGGTATTTTTGTCAATTACTATCTCATATCCTTAGATTTAAATATGGGTGGTTGGAAGACCAAATGTTAATTTTTGGACCAATTGAGCCGTAAACACAATTCTCCCAACTTAAATTAAATGCTTAGAGTGCAGATATAATGATGATTGTACGTGCTAGGAAAAACAGGTGTGCTCAAGTAGAAATGTGTGCCTAACTAAGTTGATGGGGAAAGTTGTGTTTTCATGTACCAATTCGTTAATTATATGGTTTTTGGAACCCAGATTTACGAAATAGCAAAAATATTTTTCAATGTGGAAACTTATATGGGTTTCATGCACTCTGAGCCGGGTGTCTTTTTTCTACCAAGATTGCCCCTCTTAGTATCCAGGTCAGCAACAACTGAAGGGCACGTCAGCACGGGCTGAAACTGAACGTGTTCAAAGCTCTAAAATCAAATGTTGAGCTTCCCACAAAAATACCCTAGCCGACGGTTCTTTCTTTTCTCTTTCTCATTGTTGTCTTCACTCTGTCACCAAGGCGATTTGAGCTTCCCAGAAAAAGGGTGTAGCCGACGCTTCAAGACCCTTGCCGACGGTTCTTTCTTCCTTCTCTCTCATTCCATACCCATTCCTCTCATCGGTGTTCACTTCGTCACCGAGGCGATTTGATCTGTCTTCACTTCGTCATCGAGGCGATTTGATCTGTCTTCACTTCGTCAGGCGATTTGAGTTTCCGAGAAAAACGGTGTAGTCGACCGTTCTTTCTTCCCTATCTCTCATTCCTTACCTGCTCCTCGCATCTGTTTTCACTCTGTCACCGAGGCGAAGCAGAGAACCGTGTAGAGTGTTAAAAAAGTTCTGTCATTTCACTTGAGAAGGGCTTAATCCCATTTGTTTCATATCAGATTTTCTGTCTCGAGGTAACCCATTCCTTCCTTGTTTTGCATTCGCATTTACATTCACGTAAATATGTTGTTTGTGTGGGTTTTTTATGAACTAGGTGTGGCTCAAATGTTGGCATTTAGGAGTTGGTACTAAATTTTTAAATCTGTTCGTAATAAATCATCATCATTTTTTATCAATTCCATCCGTTTTCTGAGTTTTTACTGTTTTATTTGGATTGGCAAATTCTCGAAAATTTGTTGTTTTGATATAAAATGAAGGCAAGAATATGGGTTGGGAATTGTTTTGCTAAAAAACCCATTTGTTTTTGTTGTGGTTTAGAATTGGGAAAAACATATTTTGAATTTGTTTGCCAAAAAAGGAAATTTTTTTTCCCAAACTGTTTTTGGGTATTGGGAAACAATGCATTTTTAGTGAAACCCATTTATTGGATTGAGCTATGCAGTGGATGACCAAAATGGAACATTTTTTCGGGATGATGTATTCATTTTGAGAGTGGAATAAGTTCTTAAGAAATGGTGATTTTTAGATGGGAAAGTTGTTCCAAATTACTCTTAATTGTGTAATGTTTTTGAGAGCTATGCAGTGCAGTGCATCGGCCAATTAGCATGTTTGAACCTTAATTGTGTGCATCAGCCAATTAGCATGTTTGAACCTTAAAGTCTATGGAATCAACATGCATAATTCCTCAATCTTTCGTTGTTATATTGTTTTTAACAAATCTTTATGTCAATAAGGAAATGGAAGAGGAGATGTTTTGTTACATTCATGAAGGTGGTGAGCTTGTTAAGACTGCTGTTGGGTCCGTTGAATATAAGGGAGGTCGGACCAATTGCAGTGTTGTTAGGAAGAATATCTCACAATCTGAATTCGTTTCAAAAGTATGTGGTGCACTGAACTTGGATTCCAATTCCATTAAATTGGAATTCACAGTCAAGTTTGACCCATCATGTCTATTGCCACTGCATAATGATGGCGACATAGTCAATATGTTCAAATTCAACGACATGTTTTGTCATGTCTACATCTCCCAGTGTACTGAATGTGGTGATGACCTCATTTGCCCTACTAGGTACCTAATGTCCTTCCACAATAATGTTCCCTTTTGTATAATCGCTTTTCACACTTAGATTGATGGAGGATCAAATTCTTTCCTTATGTTTTTTGCAGTGGCCCAACCCCCATTGTTGCTTCAAACTCAGCTCATGTTTCCTCTATTGGCGAGCCCCCATTACACATCTCTAATGAGTCGCCCACAATTCAGTCATTTGGGTTTTCCCAAAGATGTGCTATGACAAATACCGTTCAACTTCAACCAAGCCGGTTCGAACATTCAATTGTAGGTAGTGGACATACCTTCCCAAATGCGTCGGAGTTTCGAGATGCAATATATTTGATGTCTTTGGCTGGAAAATTTCGATATTCTTACAAAAGGAATAGTCCAAAACACATGACCGTAGTATGCACAATTGAAGATTGTCCTTGGAAAATCACTGCGCGTGCAATAGGGGATTCAAACATTGTTCAAGTACACACATTCCGAAATGTGCATAACCATTGCTTGGAAGATGTTGTCTTATCTCAGCCTTTAGTGAGATCCACGCGTGCATCGTTGGTCATTGATGATGTTATTCGATCTACTCCTGAATACCAACCACGGCAAATTTGTAAGGACTTTGTAAGGCAACATGGCATCCAGTTAACTTACCTACAAGCATGGCAAATGAAGGAGAAGGCTAAGGAGCGCATTTATGGACAACCCAAGAATTATTACAAATTGTTGCCATGGATGTGTGAAAGAATGCTTGCAACAAATCCGGGATCGAGTGTTGAGTTGAGTTATTCCGATGACGACCATTTTGAGAAGCTTTTTGTTGCTCATTCAATATCTATCGAAGGGTTTGTAAGGGGGTGTCGACCAATCATTGCAATTGATTCGGCCCATATGAGTGGGCCTTATGGCGGTGCTCTATTTTCAGCCACCGCCTACGATGCTAATGACTCCATGTTCCCCTTAGCCTTTGGAGTGATGAGCTCGGAAAATTATGAAGATTGGTTATGGTTCTTGGAAAAACTGAAGATAGTTGTGGGAAATAAGGAAGTTATTATTATCTCAGATAGACATCCTGCTTTGCTTCGTAGTGTCCCTGAGGTGTTTGGCATTGAAAACCATGCTTATTGCTACCGTCACCTGAAGGAGAATTTTAGTAGTTTCTTGTCTAAGCATAACACACGAGGGAACAAGGGTAAAGAAAATGCATTGCAATTCCTAGATAGCATTGCGTATGGAAGGTTAGAACATGATTATAACGTTTCCATGTTTGAACTAAAAAATTACAACGAAGCTTTAGCCACATGGGTTGAAGAAAATGCGCCGCACCATTGGGCCATGTCAAAATTCCCAAAACAAAGATGGGATAAAATGACTACGAACCTTGCCGAGTCATTTAATGCTTGGTTACGGATTGAAAGACATCACTCTATTTGTAACTTTTTATTGGAGCACATGTCCAAGTTAGCTTCTATGCTTGTGAAGCATGAAGAAGAGTCCAAGAATTGGAAAGGGTGTATAGGGCCAAAAATTGAAGCTAAGGTGCAGGAAAATATTGCAAAGGGTACGGTGTATCCAGTCACGCCGTTCAAGAATGGAGTATTTGGGGTATGTATCGGGAGAGCCTTGTTGAATGTAGACATTCTGAAGCGTACATGCACTTGTAGGGGTTGGCAAATGTCGGGAATCCCTTGTGAGCATGCCACAGCCGTCATTATTTCCATTGGTCAAAATGTTACTGATTTCGTCGATGATTGCTACAAATACCCAATGCAAGAGTTGATATATGGGGGCTCTTTCTCCGGCATAGAGACCCATGACATGCCTACTGTGGACGATGATGGTTTGGTTCGATCTATCACCGGGGAGGTGTTCTTCTCTCTAAAGCCTCCACATACAAAGCGCGCTCCCGGAAGGCCAAGGAAGAAGCGCATTGAGTCTCAATATCAAGATAAACGGACTGTTTATTGCTCTCGTTGTCATATGTCCGGCCACAATAGAAAAACCTGCAAAAATCCTTTGCCCTAAATGCATATCTGTCTACTTATTGCATTATGCTGATATTGTATTACTCTATTTGAACTAACTGGTTGTCACCCAATCATCATTACTATTTGAATGTTTTGTGCTTTTCCATTCACCTGCAATGTTCATTGAGTTACATTATATTTCTCTGCTGATTCAGTTCTTTCACAAAGTCCGAACTATGTTTGCACTGTCAAAGGACAACTTTGCTATCCACCTTTCCTTCCTTATCGCTCTCTCTGAACCATGTGGGAGGGTCATCTCTTCAACAATATCTCTCTCGGCGGTCGTGGCGGAACGAATCCAGGGCAGTTGAGGGTTCATCCAGGAGGCATATTATGGAAAAAGCAAGGAGGTGGAAAGGCTGTTGAGGTTGCCAAATCTGATATTGTTGGGGTGACCTGGATGAAAGTCCCAAGAACTAATCAGCTTGGTGTTCGAGTTAAAGCTGGGTTATACTACAAATTCACTGGTTTCTGTGACTAGGATGTCACTAATTTGACCACTTTTTTCCAACATTCTTGCGGAATAAACCCAGAAGAGAAGCAGCTTTCTGTGAGTGGCCGCAACTGGGGAGAAGTTGATTTAAATGGCAATATGCTGACTTTTCTGGTTGGTTCAAAGCAAGCATTTGAAGCATGTTTAGCAGATGTTTCACAGACACAGATGCAAGGGAAAAATGATGTCATTTTGGAGTTCCATGTGGATGATACAACTGGGGCTAATGAGAAAGATTCATTGATGGAGATAAGCTTTCACATACCAAATTCCAATACCCAATTTGTTGGTGATGAAATTCGTCCCCCAGCTCAAGTATTCCGTGATAAAATTATGTCAATGGCGGATGTTGGTGCTGGAGGTGAAGAAGCAGTTGTTACATTTGAGGGGATTGCAATTCTTACACCAAGGGGATGGTACAGTGTGGAACTGCATTTGTCATTCCTACGCCTACAGGGACAGGCTAACGATTTTAAAATTCAATACAGCAGCGTCGTTCGCCTTTTCTTACTACCTATGTCTAACCAGCCACATACCTTTGTTGTTGTGACACTGGATCCACCAATCCGTAAAGGGCAGACTTTGTATCCACATATTGTGATGCAGTTTGAAATAGACTATGTGGTTCAAAGTGAATTGTCATTAAGTGAAGAACTTTTGAATACCAAGTACAAGGACAAGTTGGAGCCTTCATATAAGGGACTCATTCATGAAGTCTTCACCTTGATATTGCGTGGCTTGTCTGGTGCCAAGGTCACAAAACCAGGGAAATTCCGGAGCTGTCAGGATTGTTATGCAGTGAAGTCATCATTGAAAGCTGATTGTATCCACTAGAAAAGAGCTTCTTCTTTTTACCCAAGCCTCCTACCCTTATTCTTCATGAGGAGATTGACTATGTCGAGTTTGAGAGGCATGCTGCTGGAGGCTCAAATATGCATTACTTTGATATTCTTATAAGACTAAAGACTGAGCAAGAACATCTCTTCCGGAATATTCAGAGGAATGAATACCATAATCTTTTTGACTTTATCAGTGGGAAAGGCTTGGAAATTATGAATCTTGGAGATGTCCAAACCACAGATGGTGTTGCTGCTGTTCTTCAGAATGATGATGATGATGATGATGCTATTGACCCACATCTTGAGCGGATTAAGAATGAAGCTGGTGGAGATGAGAGTGATGAAGAGGATGAAGATTTTGTTCTTGATAAGGACGATGGAGGCTCTCCTACTGAATTCTGGGGAAGAGGAATCTGATGCTAGTGAAGGTGGAGGCGAGAAAGAAAAGCCTTCGAAAAAGGAATCCAAGAAAGAGCCTTTTGCTTCTAAGGCATCTTCGTCTATGAAGAAACCCAAAGATGGAGATGAAGATGGTTCAAAGAAGAGAAAACAGAAGAAGAAAAAAGATCCAAATGCGCCAAAGAGGGCTATGTCTGGTTTCATGTTCTTTTCACAAACTGAAAGGAAAGAAGGGTGGGCTAAATTAAGGAAGGAAGTGTGGATAGCAAAGTTGTCCTTTGACATGCACCACATCTTGTTTTAATGGTATTTACTCAAATCCCATGTATTTGCTAAGATTACATTGGTTAAGCCATTTTAACCATACTGCAGTTTGTGTTCCCATGTATCATTTGGTGGCATCATTTAATTATCCGAAAATAAATACTTTGAATGAGTGGCATCATTTGTGTTCCCATGCACTCTAACAAAATTTATTTTTCACCACACTTCTTCATGGTTAAAATGGCTTGTGCAATACCAGCCACAATTGTACGGTAACAGTTCTTACTTTGCAGGTTTAATTAATTGCGCTTCCATTATATCCATCTGAACGAGACGGTCATCTTATTCTAGGCATGGCAACAGAAAGGAGGAAAAGGAAGGAACATGTCCCTGCAACATGTGCACATGTCGCCAACACGGCTTTCATTCAACAATGCATGCTATAAATGAACATAGATTTTCGTATTAGTTAAATGACCATAGTAGCTTAAATGTGGGATTGAGCTGAAACTTGTTCTTTTAATTCACAGTTGGAGCTGAAGCTGATGATGATGGGATTGAGCTGCTGTTGTCCGAAGTTAAGGGTAAGGATATAACAGAGCTTATTGCATCTGGAAGAGAGAAATTGGCCTCAGTGCCTTCTGCTGGTAGTGTTGCTGTTGCAACTGTTGCGGCTAGTGGTGGTGGTGGTGGTGGTGGTGCAGCACCTGCTGCCACATAACCAAAGAAGGAGGAAAAGGTGGAAGAGAAAGAGGAATCAGATGAGGTAAGCGTTCAATGATTGGGTTGGCACTAAAACCAGCACCTTAGTCTTATTCAGTCACATATCAGCTGTCCCTACTGGTCTTTTTGGCTACTCTTGGGATTCACTTTATGCATTTTCATAGTAAATCTCTACTCCTTCATCATGCCTCAACAATGAGCTCTCCTTTAATTCCTGCATATAAAGTGGCATTCATATGTGTGGAGCTAGATGTGTGCTAGATTACCATAATTTTGGTGTCACTTATCTTAGGATTGGGTTGCATGATTATGTTTTCCCAATGAGAAAGCACAACTAGATCCTACCTATGTTCTCTCAAATTAAGTAGAACCATGATGCTAGAAGCTTATAACTTTGATGAGCTTCTGGATCTCTATCTTTGCTTACTTTATGCTGTATGGTTATTTTGACCTTTATATTATTTGAATGCTACACTCACCTAACCCAACCAAGTTGCGTTTGCCACTGGTCTAGAACATTTTTTGGCTACAAACCTTAGATTTTGAAGCATTTTTCAGATTTGATGCTCTTTGCTATATCTATCTCTGATTGTGAAAAAAAAAAATCTAATTTCCACATAAAAGGAATGGTTGTTATTTGGAGCATGAGACTTTAGTCTTTCATGGATACAGATTACAGAAATCCCTTTTTTAGTTTGATTATATGCAATTAAATTTGAGTACTTTTGGCTGCCCAAGTGTGGTTATGTAATGTGGAACTTGCAGGAACCATCTTACTGCGCATGTAGCCTCTCCACTGTCCTGTCACTGCATTGGACTTTCACATAGAAAGCACACTGATTATGCCTATATAGCCAACCTTAACTGTATTAAACACATGCACAAATTTAATTCATCATGCACTGATATATCTTTCCTTTTGTTTCATTCATTGCAAGACATGGGTTTCAGTGTCTTTGATTGATGGAATGGGATTTTGATTTTTTCATATGCTAAGATTTCTCAAATCTTTATACTATTTTGGGAATTCAGGGTTGTTTTTTCTGGAGACGATTTGCTCTTTCATTTTTAACCACAATGATTTGCTAACTATGTTCAAGCAATTACCAGTAATTTAGTAATGACAGATTTTAATTTTTATTTATTTATTTATTGTGTATTTCAGAATTGACATAATCAACTAATTGCTAAATGAGCCATCACTATTGGAAATTCAATATTGTTTTTTCTAGCAACCCTTCTCTGTTGCTATTAGGTTCAGAAGGTGAGGATTACATTTGAAGTAAGGATGCTATTTCAATATATTGATGTCAGTCTGTTGGAGTGCCTGAATCTAGCAATACGGAATGGAATGGTTGTTTATATGTTATCCCAGATTCACAAGAGGAAACTATCCCAGATGAACTTTGGGAGATGCCACCACCCACCCAAGCTTGATTGTGTTGTTTAGTCCTCTCACCAGGGGTGACAAAACTGGAAATTCTCCTCAATTGAAGTCACTTCGAGGCAGGTGAAAGCATTCACTGTTCCACATTCTGCACACTTATTTTGAAATAAAACCCAAGGAAATTTCACACAAGAGCAGGGACCAATTACCAGGGCGTTGGATTAAGTGGCAGATTGATCTTCAGGCTTGTTGGTCTTGTGGTAGCATTAAGAAAATTTCACACAATTTTGTGGGGGCTGCAACAAGACAGGTAGCCTAAGTGGAAGGATCACACAATTAGTTCATTTGCTCCAGAGGTCACTAAAAACAACTCAACCAGAAAATCGAAATGTCAATTGCGACATAAATGTGGATGAATTTTTATGTTGGTAGTGATAATTCATTGGGTTGCGGATAGCCCTCACTTCCAGTTCCCCTGCTGTTGTGCCAGATCAGGGGCGGTGATATGTGGGCAATGCTATCCACTTATTTTGTTTTTGTGATTGGCGGGTGGGAATTATAATCTGGGATGTCTATCACCTTCAAAATTAATGACACACTTTAATCTCAACACAAGCAGTCCATTTCCCCTGTTTGTAACAAATTCTCACTTCCACTTCCACATGATTGGGAAAACGTTTTCCCCCCCTTTTTTTTTTACTTCTATTTATTTGAAACCTGATGTTTGAAAATTTTGAAGATTGTTACTGAATCCAAGTTGTCTCAAATATCCACAGGGCCTAGCCTTAATGCCCAATTTTTGGTTTTGTGGCTCTGTTCTCCGTTCCACTATCCCCTCTTCAGTCACATACATGGATCCAGCAAGTTTCTTCCACACTTTTACCCTTTTTTTTTTTTGTTTTTTATTGATTTTTCATCCATAATCCATGTACTTTCTACATTTCTCCTAGTCCCAGCAATCCCACCTTTGGACAAGTTTTTTTTCCTCATAACTCCACATATGAACCACACCACAGCTCCCTCATCATTGCATTTCAAGCATTCTAACAGAGAATTCGCCTTTCCAACTGCACCAAAAAAGAATCAAAATGAGAAAAAAAGTTCACAAACTCTCATCTACAACCATCTCAACCAGGATGACCAAAGGGGACTGACAGGAATGGGGGCTCCATCTATCCCGCATGAGAAAACATTGACTCGATAGTAGTGGTATGGGACACATCCCATGTCATACCGCATGAAAAAGTTCACACAGCCCACAATGCTTTGCAGATTATAGTGTTCATGCTTGATTCCATTCACAAATTAACTCTGCTACCTGTAGAAAATGCTAGCACAAACCTAGGTATGAGCTAATCCCACATAATAAAGGGAAAGAGAATGCAGGATACTTATCTTTAGTAACAAAATTAATGCATTAGACACATGTCCCCATCCCATTACTAGTACCATGATGATTAACTACACATGCAGTCACAATGGTATTTTTCAATTCCTCAATTTTGTGAAATCCACATTTAGCAAGGAAAGGACTGAGAAAGGTACTACCTTAATGCACTTGAGGTACTACCTTAATGGTCATTAGGTACTACCTTAATTCACATAAGGTACTACCTTAAGGCAGATTGGAGATATGTTGTTCTTGTATGACTTAAGTCAGAATTAGTTCATTCCATTACATATTATAGCATGTCATTGTTGTGTTCTTATTTCTTACTCATTCGGTAGCGTATGTCCTCATCAGAAATTTAAGGTACTACCTTAATGCACCTTAGGTACTACCTTAATGGTCATGAGGTACTACCTTAATACACCGCAGGTACTACCTTAAGGCAGATTGGAGATATGCTGTTATTGTATGACTTAAGTCAGAATTAGTTCATTTCATTACATATTATAGCATGTCATTGTTGTGTTCTTATTGCTTACTCATTCGGTAGCTTATGTAACAATCAGAAATATTAGGTACTACCGTAATGACCCTGAGGTACTACATTAATGTACACAATGTACTACCTTAATGTACATCAGGTACTACGTTAAGGCAAATTGGATAAATGTTGCTCTTCTATGATTTAAGTCAGAATTAGTTCATTGAATTACATATTACAGCATGCCATTATTATATTATTATTGCTCACTCATTCGGTACCTTATGTAGTCATTAAAAATTGGAGGTACTACCTTAATGCACATGAGGTACTACCTTAATGCACATGAGGTACTACCTTAATGCACATGAGGTACTACCTTAATGCACATGAGGTACTACCTTAATGTACATCAGGTACTACCTTAAGGCACCTTGGAGAAAAAATGCTCATCTATCACTTAAGCTACAATTAGTTCATTGCATTACACATTACAGCATGCCATTATTATATTATTATTGCTAACTCATTCGGTACCTTATGTAGTCATTAAAAATTGGAGGTACTACCTTAATGCACATGAGGTACTACCTTAATGCACATGAGGTACTACCTTAATGTACATCAGGTACTACCTTAAGGCACCTTGGAGAAAAAATGCTCATCTATCACTTAAGCTACAATTAGTTCATTGCATTACACATTACAGCATGCCATTATTATATTATTATTGCTCACTCATTCGGTACCTTATGTAGTCATTAAAAATTGGAGGTACTACCTTAATGCACATGAGGTACTACCTTAATGCACATGAGGTACTACCTTAATGCACATGAGGTACTACCTTAATGTACATCAGGTACTACCTTAAGGCACCTTGGAGAAAAAATGCTCATCTATCACTTAAGCTACAATTAGTTCATTGCATTACACATTACAGCATGCCATTATTATATTATTATTGCTCACTCATTCGGTACCTTATGTAGTCATTAAAAATTGGAGGTACTACCTTAATGCACATGAGGTACTACCTTAATGCACATGAGGTACTACCTTAATGTACATCAGGTACTACCTTAAGGCACCTTGGAGAAAAAATGCTCATCTATCACTTAAGCTACAATTAGTTCATTGCATTACACATTACAGCATGCCATTATTATATTATTATTGCTCACTCATTTGGTACCTTATGTAGTCATTAAAAATTGGAGGTACTACCTTAATGCACATGAGGTACTACATTAATGACTCTGAGGTACTACCTTAATGACTCTGAGGTACTACCTTAATGACTATGAGGTACTACCATAATGTACATCAGGTACTACCTTAATTTACATAAGGTACTACCTTAATGTACATCAGGTACTACATTAAGGCACCTTGGAGAAATATTGCTCATCTATCACTTAAGCTACAATTAGTTCATTGCATTACACATTACAGCATGCCATTGTTATGTTCTTCTTGATTACTCATTCGATAGCTTCTGTAATCATCAGAAATTTAAGGTACTACCTTAATGTACATGAGGTACTACAGTAATACCCTGAGGTACTACCTTAATGTACCTCATGTACTACCTAAATGGACATTCGAGAAATGTTGTTCTTTTGTCAATATTTTGTTGTGACTATTTATCTAAGTAAACAGTTGCTTTCCCATTTTGGTAGTCATCTAGATTTTGAAGGGTTGTGGTTGGATATGGAATGTGCTCATGTGAACCAAATTTTTTTTTTGGTTTTGTAACATATATTTATTAAGCCAAATATTAAGAACATAATGAAATAAAAGAGCATCACTAAATATTATTATTAGTATTAGTATTAGTATTAGTTTTTTAATTATTATTAAAACTCGTGATATGTAACAAAGAATTATCTCAGCACATGACAATCTAAAAAAATCACCAGTGCCAATAGTCTTGAATGATTCATTACGAATACCATCCAATGTCTTAACCATCACCCATGACACCTGAATTTGTCAACATGGTTTGTAACATTCTACTTCAACAAAGGATCATTATTTATGAACTATATTTGGAGAGGACACTGGGATGGAACAGGGAAAAAATTGAAAGGATATGTAACAAATGCCTTATCTCTATTAGGATTTCCTGTATAAAACAAAACACAAACATAGTCCTTGGATTTTGTACATCAGCAAAATGTTTGTAATATAGTCAACAAACCAAAGAAACCTCCAACCTACCTATAACATTGACAAAAGATGCCCCAGAATAATGAACAACTCCTTTCCTACTCCCTTTCCTATACGATATTTCACATTAATGAACAACCCTAATTTTGATCATATGGTAAACCAAGTTTGCTTCATACAATCCGAAGAAAGAGGATAACATATGACTCATTCGGATATTACTCCCTCTCGTAAGCTATAGGAACAGCATCACCATGAAGTCTTTCTTTCCCTTTGTTGTTGCCCATTGTTGTACATAAAGTTCTGACATTCAGCATCACCATACTGTCACTGTTACAGTGGGATGTTGTATACTTAATAAGATACAATAAATATAGAACATAAATAATAGTTTTAGAATGGGAACAAAATCACATCATCACATAACAGGATATGAATTCAGTCATTTGTGGACAAACTACAATCAAGTATTGCTTTATATGGTAAGTAGCATCAGATAGGAAAAACTTATCATCAACCATGAAGTCACAAATGACAGGAGGCCATAATTTTATCTCTAACAGTGTTGCGTTCATGGAGCACTAGTTCCATAACTAGCTGGAGTCTGTACATGTTCAGCTTGTCCTACAGAAATGGGAAAATCTTATTGCATCATGTTTTTTTTTTTTAAAAAAAAATAAAACATAACCAATTAGGATGTAAACCAGCTCTAACCTCTGCCACATAAGTTGTTAAGGTCGCCCCGTTCCAAAACTCCATGAACTTTAGTGCAAGGATACCACAGTCAAACCTATAACACATCACATTTAGGCTTGTCATGTAGATGATAGAAAGCAAAGAAAAAAAATTCACCTCAAATGTCCGTTTTGGTTAGAATATATGAATATTTTACCCATTCAGTTGTTGCACAAGGTCTGGTTGGACATGCACAAAAGTCGAGACATCCACGTCCATATGCATTTTATATGCATGCAGTGATTTATTGATTGCCATAGATAATCGCCTTGTTGCAGCACTAATACTGTTTCCTCGCCGCAAGGGCAAAGATGAAAGAATTTCAACTCTTCCAGCTGCAAAGTTGACAACATGGACGTGCCAGTGATTGTTCTCACAAACTGGGATGAACATCTGCATTATCATAAAAGAGTTATTACCTTGTATGTTATAAGATAATAGTCATGTCCAATGCCATTGCATATATTACTATGGAAATGAAATTTAACAACCGTTATTTACCATGTCACATGTCCCCAAATCATGGCCCAATATACCAGCATCCAGATACATGCGACATCTATCCATGATCACCTGGCTGGTTGCATTTGTTTTCAAGTTGGTCAGAATCACCTGTTCACGGGTGGGGTTAATCAATACAAACATCAACAAATGCTATTCTATTTTAAGACTATGTCAATTGAGGATATTAGAGGGTTCACCGAGAACGAAGGATCAAAATAGTGGGTGCGCGCTGGTGGTGCTTGCTGTCCATTCATCATGCGATAGAAAAGCGCCACAATCTGGCAAAGATGTGGAAATGAACATATTTTACAACCCCATCAACACTTTATACATTATATGACCTATTAATTTTGAATTTAATTCAACATAAAAATAAGTAACTTACTACCCATCGGCCTGCATTTAGACAAGAAATTTCTTCTCGGGTAATGTACAACCCAAACATCTCGCATAAAATCTCGCTACAATGATTGAAAATGAATTATGTCATAATGATGTAAAGTTATTCACATATTAAATGATTGCAAGAATTATTTTTAGAAAAATGAAATGTACCTAGGATCACCAATTTCTGCCAAAGCGTAGTCCGCTACTACCCGATGAGCATGGGGGATTTTAGGGAATTGTTTTACACATTGGGTGACAAATGGACTTTTGCAAGTGGGAGGACGCTTCACAATCCTCTTACCAGTCCGCTTAAATCTCTTGATAGATGAAGGTTTAATGGCTTGATTACCACTCCCACCTACACTATCACATTCTCGCGCTTCTTCTATTGTCACTTGTGCTGGAAGCGATGGCTCTGCATGAGACTGTGGGGACATTGGCTCGGAATGAGTGGCTTCTGGTGACGGTTCCATTCCAATTGGAGAATGGGGGGTTGGTGCGAGGGTATCTTGTGGTTCCATTTCATCAGCTGACGTCTGCTTGCCCGGTGTTTCGCGCCTTGGTTGATATTCAGCGTGCTGCTCTGCATTTGGGCAAGGGATTGAAGATATCCCCTCTGATCCACTTCGGCGGGAACGTAGTGCAGCAACATCCCGCACCAGAGAGGAAGCTAATCGTAGCATACTATCCGATGTGTCAATGACACAGGCTTCAATAACCTATTACATAGTGGAAAACAGAATAGTTTTAGAATACTATTGTATGCATTGTATAGAAGAACTTGTATGAGTGGTTAGTGAAGAAGAACTACCTCTGTAGCATCGTCATCTGCTGTAGAGGTTGAGGCTACTGATGGTACATTCATATTGGTTGTGCTTTGTGCTCGCTCCTGTGCCTGTGTCTTGCATCATTATTTCAATGAGAGAATCAACAAATTGGTTATTACTGGTGCGAGGCTAAATGGTAATTTAACTAGTAGGGAAAGCTTTGTTGAGTTAGAGCATACATGCACATATCCATAACCACCGAATGTTGATATTTCAGCTGCTAATCGGCGTTTCATTACATCGTCAGTCCATGCAGCAGCTAGCGGGCTGGTCACTTCAACATTGACTGATGGCATGTAGAAGTATGCCATGTAGAACAGCTGTCCAAGGGTAGTATATGAAACAAGGAGCATTAAAAGAGCAAATTGCAGTAAGCATGACATTCAAATTAAAATGTAAACTAAGTTCATACTAATTGCAAAAGGGGTTGGAGGCTAAACTGTACCTGGAGGAACATGAGGCAGCCTCGGATGTAAGTAGGCTGCTTTTGTCGATATTCCTTGATTCCATCTTCTAAGTGTTTCAGCAGAAACTTTGCCCAATTCCTTTGGACACCAACATCACCATCCCATATGGTGTCCCAAAGGTCATGGCTTCCTTCAAGCTTAGAGTTAGGTGCCAGTAGAGTGGCACATGAAAAAATTAAAAATGATTTTAAAAAATCATCACACACGGGCAAATTCTCAAGGTTTTGCTCCAGTACCCTGAGAGTGTATGTGCGATTGGACGGGGCTGTTCTCTTAAGGATAACCACGTCTTGCCCGGAGTTAGGGATGCCCATCACTCTATTGACATGTTCTTCATTGACAGTGATAGCATTGCCGGTTTCCATATTAAGTCTATGGTAGGTAAAGTCATATTGAGATATGAGCCACGCGCATAGCTTATATCTTAGTTCGCGACAAGCAAAATTCAGTAGGCCCCCAAAGCCCATCTCTCTAATGGCTTGCTGTTTTTCAGGGGCTAGGCGTGCAATGGCATTTATGAATTTCTTCCCAGAACATCGGGACTTAGGAAGCTTAACCTACAGTTAAAATGAAATATGGGTTAGTGACAAAAAAATCCAATATATGCAAATTTCCAATTAAGCTGAATTTGAAGAATGGAGCCATTGTTCAATGTAATCTGTTTTGCCGACCTGTGTGTATGTTGGTGGAACATGCTCCTTCCTTTTTCTCTTTTCTGTTGCCATGTGTATAATCAGTATGTTTGGATGGCGATACTGAATCGGTCAGTTTCGAAACCTACAAAGTAATCAATGGCCTTATGAACATTGAAGCCTATGGATATGAAAGCTGTACAAATAAGTAAAAATGAGACACGTATGAGTTCAAATAGTTCCTATATAGCATTTCCTATTTCCATCTTCTAAAAGAGATCTCTAAATCAATATCAATTACTAATCAACAGGAAGAGTAACATATACTAACCAAAAATATTTGAAGAAATGGGCCGTGAATTTAAACTATACATATAAAACAAATACAAAAAAAAAAAAAAAAAACAATGAAAACGTTAGCACTTATTTCGCTCTTAGAAGAAATACATCATCCCATGAAAACGTTAGCACTTATTTCGCCTCCTAAACAGTGTGAATAAGAGAAGAAGACGAAGAAGGGGAAAATTAGATGAAAATTTTCGGCCACTTGCTTAACTTATATAAAAATATATATGTGAAATAGGATGCGCCTCACTTCACTAAAGCCCATGGCTTAGGTGTGTCTTGCGTCTCAAGATCTAGAAGGACTTTGCGCCTTGAGCCTTTTAAAACTATGATAATCCCTAATTTGTAGAGATTCTCCTTTATTCTTTCATTTCTTCCTTTTTCTTTCCTTTCCGTTGTTATTTATATATATATTTCATTGGTTGTATACTTTCAGGATATGAAAAGAAATACAATTTTTCTCCACAATGTGCCAAATTTGTTAACATGATTTTTATGTCTAGGAAAAAAAACAAACACGATGCTCAATCGGATAGCCACACTACCATTGCACCAACTACCAGTTGTTGCACCATCATTGTCACCTAAGCAACAAAAATATCACCACTACTACAGCTGCCACTATCATCACCAATATACTTGCACCATGCTGACGAGGGTACAATCATTGTGATCACCATAAGCATCCTAATTAATGCATTGGAATTCAATATACTCATCCAATCATGTGTTAACTAGTTTTCATTTTCTAAATCTATTCCACAAAAGTAGAAACAATCAGGAAAACTGGTAGCAGGTTACCAAACAGTAAACATGAAATATACAAAGTGCCCAAACAAATAAAAAGAAAAACAAAAAAGGTCCTATACCAGATTAATCTTCCTCCATTCAACCAATGGAACCCGAAAAATGAATTAGAAACCACCATGGAATTCCTAGATCACTCAAAGGCGGTTTCTGAAGAGTCTTTTTTAAAACACGATCCCAACTCTCTAAGTCTTCGAAGTTTTGGTGGGTCCATCCATCCCAAAACCAATAAAAGAAGCACAAAGGTGTTATTTTACACACTTTCGTACTCCTCTTTCCCACAAACTCTCATGCCAACAGATCAACAACTACTTTATTGACTAAGGAAGCACCCAAGAAATACCAATGAGGGGGGGAAAAAAAGTTGCCACAAGAAGCAAGCTTTCCCAAAATGGATCAAGATGTGGTCAATCATCCCTCGCAATGCATGCAGAGGCAACACTCGTTAACCAAAGTCAGCCCTTTCTTGTAAGTTAGTTGATTAGCCAAAATCTTCTTACATAGAAGCCCACTTTTGAGACAACTTTCACACTTCTTTTTGTGGAACAAACCACTAGAAGCCACCTATAGGTCACACAGATAGAATTGACAAAAAAAAAAACTTCCCACTCTTGTCACACTGCCAAACCAAACTATCCTAACAACCGCTCCGAATAAACACCAAGAAACTCACACCTTCTCCAACTCCCAAGCATGGAAGCTCATCTAGAAGAAAGGGCTTAGAAGACCCTACCAACCCCTCCTAACCCAAATATCCACAATTTAAGCATCTTTATAAATAGTTATGTTCAATGTAAAGAACAAGAAAGAGAAAGCACGCACGAGAGAGAAAGAGAAAGAAGAGAATTCTCCATGAAAACTCCTCACACCAAACATAAAGCCAGAATTTTGACATATGACCATCTTCTATCAATAAAGTTATTCTACAATGAAGAGTATTTGAACCCCCTTCTAGTCATTTTCCAAAAACCTACTCCAAAAACCTTCCTCCTCTCCCTAGCATTGAAAAAAAAACCTTGCTCCACTGGAATTTCTATAACCTTTTAGTAAGAAGTACTTTGTTTAGCATTGATAGGTTCTAATACCTAAATCACCCATAAACTTTCTCTTAGTAGACAACCAACCACTTTGGCAAAATGTAATTTCCTCTCTAGCCACGGTCTTAAGAACTAAAGTGGCTTTGAATCCTCTTGGGCATTAGGTGGACCATTATAAGAATCGCAAATAGAGGCATACAATAAATGGGCAAATTAGAAGAAGTACTCTTATATAAGTATTGATTTCACCAGTTAGACAAGGTTTTTTTCCTAAGAGACCAACCTTTTATGAAACCTTTCCTCCACTCGATCTCACACCAAAGTAGACTTGAAATGGTCGTCCAAGGGAAGGCCCAAAAATAAAGTAACTCGACCACCTTAAAACCAAGCAACAAAGCCACATATAGCGCTTACTCATAGGAAAGAGCTCACTCTTCTTCAAACTGGCCATTTATTATGCAACAAAGGCCACCTTCAACAGAAGTCAACCTCCAAAACAACCTAGAAAAAATGAAATGGAACTCAAAAGGCACCACCTTATCCTATCTATCCAAACTATTTAAAGCTTGTTTATCCATAAGTTTTTGTCCAAGGAAGGAATAACCCACAGCATAACAATCTCAATTTGCTATTTTATTCTTTAGAAGGACCATTAATGATCCAGCCATTCCCTAAGCAAAGACCAACCTTATACCATTAGCAAAAAGAATTATGCTTAAGTATTAGGCTTCCAAAAATGTTTGCATTTAAATTGGGATTGATAAGTGAAAGTCATAACAAAGACCAATAGTAGGGATGGATAATATTCTATTTTATGGTCTTTCAACCAAACAAACCTCTTTTGCAATTGTATCATGCATTCTAGATCCTTTTTCAACAGGTAAGATATCTATTTTTGGTCCTTGTTGGGCCTTGAACTTGGAACCTCCCACCCCTCCACCCTAACCCTTGTCACTTGATCAGCCCTCAAGGGCATATGTTCTGACCTTTACCTTCCAGTCCCATAATTTAAATCTTCCCCTAGCTCAAAGTTGGAAGATTCTAACTTTTCAACGCTCAAATCTCCATTTTTTTTCTTCCTTTTTTTCCTTATTTTTTTTCTTTTTGTGTTGCCTTGCCTTCAAATTCTCCATCATTCTACAAACCTTTTCATTGGATCTTCTCAAACCATAGCACTGAATCTTCGCCGATCTTAACTTTGATGAATATCTGTTGTGCACTGGCGCAAACTCTAATATCATTTTTTTAGTACCAGTAGAATCTCTGATGGAGTCTGTTGTGCATGTGTATGCAATCACAACAGATAAATCAGTCACAAACCACACAAGCGATACAAACCATACAAGGTAAACTATGCCTACTTCCAATTATGAGATAAGGGTTCCATATAACCTCAACAGAAAATATGAAATTTGTGTTTTATGATCTCTAACAACACTTCAAAAAGTAGGCTCCAAGAAACTACAAAGAAAAGAAATTCTAATAAAGCAGAAACCGAATTCAAGTCAGAGACATATTTCAAGGGAAAATATATAACTCCAACAATCAGGTTGTGAAATTCTTAGTTGAATCCCACACAGCAGAAAAGTAACAAAATCGACATAGCAAGCCCCAAAGGCCAGAAAGATCTAAACTATGAACACCACAAACTAAGTTGACAAAAAAATGAATAGAGAGAAATCGATATCTCCTTGAAAAATGAAAAACTGAGAGAAAAGCTCAGACAAATTCCCCCTAATCATTTGATCATAAATTATATGAGTCGCGCATCAACCCTCGAAATAAAAGCACATTACTCCTGGTGAAATCAAACTCGTACTGAAACTAATTTCTGTGAAACAAAACAGAGCCTAATGATAAAGAAATAATACCCAAGATATCGAAGAAGCTTAAAGCTGAGGCAAGTGACAAGATAAGTCTCGGCGGCTACGTCGCCTATATTCTAATAATGTAAATGCGAATGCAAAACAAGGAAGGAATGGGTTACCTCGAGACAGAAAATCTGATATGAAACAAATGGGATTAAGCCCTTCTCAAGTGAAATGACAGAACTTTTTTAACACTCTACACGGTTCTCTGCTTCGCCTCGGTGACAGAGTGAAAACAGATGCGAGGAGCAGGTAAGGAATGAGAGATAGGGAAGAAAGAACGGTCGACTACACCGTTTTTCTCGGAAACTCAAATCGCCTGACGAAGTGAAGACAGATCAAATCGCCTCGGTGACGAAGTGAAGACAGATCAAATCGCCTCGATGACGAAGTGAACACCGATGAGAGGAATGGGTATGGAATGAGAGAGAAGGAAGAAAGAACCGTCGGCAAGGGTCTTGAAGCGTCGGCTACACCGTTTTTCTGGGAAGCTCAAATCGCCTTGGTGACGGAGTGAAGACAACAATGAGAAAGAGGGAAGAAAGAACCGTCGGCTAGGGTGTTTTTGTGGGAAGCTCAACATTTGATTTTGGAGCTTTGAACCGTTCAGTTTCAGCCCGTGCTGACGTGCCCTTCAGTTGTTGCTGACCTGGATACTAAGAGGGGCAATCTTGGTAGAAAAAAGACACCCGGCTCAGAGTGCATGAAACCCATATAAGTTTCCACATTGAAAAATATTTTTGCTATTTCGTAAATCTGGGTTCCAAAAACCATATAATTAACGAATTGGTACATGAAAACACAACTTTCCCAAGTTGATGTACTTAAAAGAGAGTTAATGACACACTTAAGGTTCAAGGAAGTTGGTGCACCTTTCAAGGAAAGATATGACATACTTATACCGTGCACATCAAGGCTAGCACACCCTACAAAATAGGCTTTATATACCTTAGGAGTAGTTAGTGCACTTATTCTGGCACACTTGGGAGTAGTAGGCATATTTATTCTAGTGCACTTAAGAGCACTTGGCGGACTTACTCTAGCAGACTTCAAAGTAGTTGGCACGTATATTTTGACACTCAGAAGCAAAATGTCAAAATTTCCAAATTTTTATATTTTCTTTCATTTTCCATGCTTGAAACTTCTGAAAAATATTCTTGAACTTCCATTAAAGAATTTCAATTTTGAAAAACATAGTTAAAACTAAAAACTTAAGTTCATATAATTAAAATCCAATTTATACATCTCAAAAACATGATCCTGGGATACACGATCCTTCATCCCAGGTTCTTGCATGCAACAACTATATAACACATTCAAAGTTATAACTCTTTTATTTTCGTTAGACAATACCAAGACAATAGAAAATACTTAAACACAAGGATGATTCACACTACATATAATCAAGTACTTCTCTTCAAGCTTCATAGAACATTTCAAATGGTTCTCCCCTCTTACACACCTTTTTGTTTATCAGAAAATCATTATTTTAATAGGATGAAATATAGTTCAATAAAGAAGTGTTTGTTTATAAAACTAAATAAGTAAAACAACATTTCCATGTTTTTGAGTACATCAAATGGAAGTTCATTTTGCGACATGTAAAATCACCAATATATGCAAATATTTTCACGATCAACAATTCTTCAAATTGATAAATTGTAGTTTTTTCATTCATACTTTCATTCGTTCATGTACAGAGTATATATAGAGGGTAATCACCATTCTAAGAATGGGAAAGAATGATACAAGGAAAGAATGATATAAGGAAATAACAACTAATATCCTAATATCTCAATATTCCTAGTATCTCAATATTCCTAATATCTCAATATTCATAATATCTTAACTTTCCTAATATCTAAACATTCCTAATATCTCAACACTAAATGATATAAGGAAATAATGATATGAGGAAAGCATTCCTAATATCTCAACACTCCCCCTCAAGTTGGTGCATAGATGTCACACATGCCCAACTTGTCTAAAAATTTTGAGAACACTTGACTTGAGACAGCTTTGGTAAGGATATCGGCCAATTGATCTTCTGATCGAATCTTAGGCAATTCCACAATCTTATCATCCAACTTTTCCTTAATGAAGAATCTATCCACCTCGACATGCTTTGTACGATCATGTTGTACTAGATTATGAGCAATATCACATGTGGCTTTATTGTCACAAAACAATCGGATTGGTTGCCTAGATAGGTAACCTAAATCCTGTAAGAGGAGTCTTAGCCATAATGCCTCACAAAGTCCTAGAGCCATACCTCTAAATTCCGCTTCTGCACTTGAACGAGCGACGACATTTTGTTTCTTATTTTTCCATGTCACAAGATTACCACCTACAAAGGTAAAGTTACCAGATGTAGATCGCCTATCATCCACTGCACCGGCCTAATCAGCATCAGTATATACTTCTATACTCTGATGATCAACATTTTTAGCGAACAAAATTCCCTTCCCAGGAGCATTCTTCAAATACCTCAAAATACGCATGACTGCATTCATATGTTGTTCTCCAGGATTATGCATGTATTGACTCACTACACTCAATGCATAAGCAAGATCTGGTCTTGTATGAGCTAAGTACATTAATCTCCCCACAAGTTTCTGGTATCTTCCCTTATCGGTTGAAACTTGATTAGGCTCAACACACAATTTCAGACCTTCTTTTATTGGTGTATTAACAGGTTGACATCCCGACATTCCAGTCTCCTGTAAAAGATCTAAGACATACTTTCTTTGAGACAGAAAAATTCCTTCACTTGATCGAGAAACTTCAATCCCAAGAAAGTATTTCAGAGGACCTAGATCTTTCATTTCGAATTCTCTAGATAGATAATTTTGTAGAGCTTTTCTTTCTTCAGGATCATTTCCTGTAACTACCATGTCGTCCACATATACAATGAGTGTCGTAATCTTACCATGTTGCTTTTTTAGGAACAAAGTGTGATCTGAATTACTTTGACGATAGCCAAAAGCTCTCATTGACTTTGTGAACCTTCCAACCCATGCTCTTGATGATTGCTTTAACCCATACAATGACTCTTCAATTTGCACACCTTTTGACATTGCTTTTCTGACACCATGCATCCTGGTGGAAGATCCATATATATTTCTTCAGATAACTCGCCATGCAAAAAGGCATTTTTCACATCAAATTGTTGTAATGGCCAATCTAGGTTTGCAACTAAAGACAGTAATACTCGAATTGTGTTGATCTTAGCTACAAGTGCAAATGTCTCTGTGTAGTCAATTCCATAAGTTTGAGTGTACCCTTTTGCTACCAGTCTTGCTTTAAATCGTTCAATACTACCATCTGCCTTGTACTTCACAGTATAGATCCAACGACACCCAACAGGCTTCTTTCCTGGTGGACATTCTACGAGTTCCCATGTTTCATTCTTCTGCAATGATTTCATCTCTTCATTCATGGCTGTTTTCCACCTTGGATCAGCTAAGGCTTCCTGCACACTGTTAGGAATAGCTACAGTAGATAATTGATTTACAAATGACTTATTTGATTCAGACAAACGATGGGTAGGCACATAGTTGCTCATCGGATATTTGACTTTAGTAGACAATTCAGGTTCATATGTGGGTTTAGGAATACCTCTATTATGACGATGTGGTAACCGTTTCATGAATGAATCAGGTTCCAAATTAAGAACACCCTCAACAGACGACGATTGGTTTGGTATTTCAGTGAAGACATCTTCGGACCCAAATTGTTGACCACTCATATCCAACTCACCCACTTCCTGGTTCACTAGTTCAGATTGTCCAGATTCATCTTCCTCAGAGATATGATAATCATAATCGAGAGTCTGAATTTCCTTATGGTACTCCCCTTGAAGTTCAGACTCAGATGAAAAATACATTGAATCTTCATGAAACACCACATCCATTGTAATATACATTTGTCGAGTTGAAGGATGGTAATATCGATATCCCTTTTTGTGCAATGCATATCCAACAAACACACATTGCAATGCATGGGAAGTTAACTTGGTGCGTTGGTGCTTGTGTAGATGCACAAATGTCACGCAACCAAAAACACGAGGAGGTAGATTTGGGACGGTTGGGGCAACTACGTCATTAGTAAGAGCTTGGAGAGGTGTTTGAAAGTTAATTGAGCTAGAAGGTACCTGATTGATCAAGTATGCGGCAGATGTGATTGCTTCTCCCCAATAAGATATCGGTGTTTTTGCTACTATCAAGGAAGCACGAACAACCTCTAATAAGTGTCGATTTTTTCGTTCAGCGACTCCATTTTGCTCGGGTGTATTGGAACAAGCAGTATGATGAATGATGCCATGTCCTTCCAAATACTTTTGAAGATCAGAACTTTGATATTCTCCACCATTATCACTACGCAAAACCCGAACCTTTGCATTGTACTGAGTTTCAATCATTTTATGAAATTTTTGAAACAACAAGTTCACTTCATCTTTAGTCTTCATTAAGCATAACCATGTCATTCTAGTACAATCATCAATAAAAGTAACAAACCAACGTGAGCCACTCAAAGTTGGGACTTTGGACGGGCCCCAAACATCAGAATGTATAACCATAAAAGGAAACGGACTTTTATTCAAAATTAACGGAAATGAAGCACGATGGCTTTTAGCCAATTCACAAATATCACAACGGAAACCAGAAATATCACTCTTTGCAAACAAACTAGGAACAATTTTTTTAAATAACCAAAGGAAGGATGTCCCAGACGTCGATGCCACAACCAAATTTCAGACTTTTTCTTTTCCCCCTTAGATCCATCTGCCATCAAGGCTTGTTGCAACTTATTTGAATCCTTTGACTGCAAGTCCAAGTAATCTAGTTTTCCCCGTTTAATACCACAACCAATCGTCTGTCTTGTTTAGATGTCCTTAATCACACAAAATTCAGGCCAAAAAATGACAATACAAGATAAGGCTGCAGTGATTTGAGAAATTGACAAAAGATTGTAATCTAAAGATGGAACAACTAAAACAGAATCCAAATTCAAAGTATCAGTAAGAGTTAAGGATCCTTCCCCAATGACTGGGGTTGTGTTACCATTGGCTGTGGAAACAATTTTTTGTGAGGAAGGTCTAAGGGGTGAAACCTGTCTAGAATCAAAAGTCATATGATCTGTAGCACCAGAATCAATTATCCATGCACTATTAATAACAGGTGTAAAAGTATTTAAAAACTTACCACCATGATCAGTAGCGGCTACCAATGCAGAGGCTTTTTCAGCAACATTAGCCTCTATTTTTATTTCGACAACAGTTGCAGTCGAGGTTTTCTTGGAATCCTTCTTCCGTTGATCACGATTATTATAATTAATAACAAAGTGTTGATAGCCTAAACATGATCTAAAGGTCCATGGTTCAAACCCTCGGTTCCTTATTGTTTTCCTGGTCATACCAAGAGTAGTTGCTTTGAAATTGTGGGATATCCAGACTGGTGGGACCAGTCTTATTGCAGTGCATTTGAAGGTTGACTTATCAATATTAGGGCTTGTCTTAGGATGGTTGATTGCTGTCGGACTACCATAGCGACAAAATATCCAGGATTTCAGTTCCATGGCTCTGATACCATCTTCAAATTGATAAATTGTAGTTTTTTCATTCATACTTTCATTCGTTCATGTACAGAGTATATATAGAGGGTAATCACCATTCTAAGAATGGGAAAGAATGATACAAGGAAAGAATGATATAAGGAAATAACAACTAATATCCTAATATCTCAATATTCCTAGTATCTCAATATTCCTAATATCTTAATATTCATAATATCTTAACTTTCCTAATATCTAAACATTCCTAATATCTCAACACTAAATGATATAAGGAAATAATGATATAAGGAAAGCATTCCTAATATCTCAACAACAATTTCCAATTACCATATACCTTTCATAGGTCTTTCAAATACCTTCTTAAAGTTCATAAGTTGTTTGCAGCCATGGAAACTTGTATTTTAGAGATTCTCACCTAGGTGTATATGTCTCTACCTCTATTACATCCATGCATGGATCTTCTCAAAGATTGTTTTGGATTTTTCACCCTATGGTACTTACTCTTCTTCCTTTGAGCACTCTCACTCAAGGATTTTAAGCATGAATCTTTGTTGTCTTTAAGATATTAAAGCCTAAATACATGATAATCTTGGTTATACAAATATCACAACTTTGTAGTATTCCTAGTTGTTGTACTCTATGATTAATACTAATTTTTTCAATTGTTTTTTGATTAAAAGAATTAATTATTTGCTAAAGCTAATAAACCCCTAATTTAAAATAAACAACAATAGAGTATGGATGAATATTTTCTAAAAAACTAAATAAAATAAATAGAACAAAAGAAAATGTCTTAGAGAATTTTACAATTCAATGTTGAATCCTTAGAGTGAGAGAGGGAGTACTTTTTAAAATCTAGGATTCAAGATCAAAGACAATCTAAGATCAAATTAAATCTTACAACCAAGATTGCTACAAAACTTGGATTTTTAGTTTTGAAAGCAAATATCTTAAATGAAGTAAAAATGATTGAAAAATGGGTATTATTTTAATACTACATGAATAACAACCTAGAGTCCACTAGGGAACATCCAAAGGGGGTGAATGGGAGATTTTAAAATTTTAAATAAAAATATCTATGTTATATCAAATTCTTTTATCTCAAGAGATGTCCCAAATAAATAAATGGTTATACTTGGAATCTTTAGGTATATAAAAATATGATTTTTTTACTTTTAAGGATACCCTTCAATTGGTTATGGATAATATAATTGTTAATATCTAAAATATACCCTGAGAGATATTTGGGAAAATAATAATTGGTTATGGGTATAACAACCATAACCTCCAAGATAACTAACCTAATAATTTCAATAACCAACTAACCAGTTAAGCAAAAAGTTTATCATCAACTAGAATATAAGTAGTAATAAAAAGATATGCAATGAGGCATAACATTTTTACATAGAAAACCCTCACAAAATGTGGAGAAAAAAAACCACGAGTTCTAATACTTATCAATCTAAATTAACTATTTGAAATCAAGTTACATAGATTTACCTGCCCGCTTTACCCTAAAGACTTACTCTCCAACACATACAACTAGATTTATATCTACAATGTAGCAACTTCCTGTTGCTCCTTAGTAGATTCTTCAGTCTCTTTGAAGGGATTAACGTCTTCAACCCATGATTCAAAGATTCAAATCCTTGAATGAGAGATTAGGAAAGATGTGGTACTTTAGGTTTTTCTCGCTAGGAAATCTAAAACGATCTTGTCAATGAAACCCTCTCAACTAAAGTGAGATCTCTAACCCTCAAGGGGTTATTAGGGAGGTATATATAGGCATAAGCCAAAAGAGTCCTAATATCTTAAGTTTCCAAATTAAAGTTTAAGTGAAATTCATCCAAAATACGTTTCTAAACTCAATAGGATTGTCATGACCACTTGAGTGAACTTAGACCGATTGAGCGAGATTAATTGTTTGAGTGGGTTGACCGCTTGAGCGAGATTAATCACTTGAGTGGATTGACCACTTAAGCGAGATTAATTGCTTCAGCAACCCCTACTTCCTGAAACATCATTTTAAAAATATTTTAAGTCCAAAAATGATATCAAATCTTTTTATACCTCAAATAAGTCTTGTATGCCACAAGTCAAACCTTTTTAGACATACCTGTGACTTCCCAGTTTGACAAACAACAGCCTTTGATCTTCAATGGAGAGTAAGTCACTATCTAAAAAGATTTCTATGACAAAACATTAATTAGAACAAAATTATCAACATATAAACAAAACTCAAAGTCCTAACAATGATGGTTAATTTTTTATTTTTTTATTTTTAAGTTGTATCCAATCAAAAGTCTATATTCATCTTGTAGATTTATAAATCATAGGATCAAACTAAGTTAACTAGTGATCAAGGTTTTTCCAAAAATCACTAGTATCTTGGTAAGAATCCTTTATGCCTTATCTAGGGTGAACTAATAAAGAGAATTTATTTATACTAATTCAAACTTGAAAACATAAAGAAAACCATAACTTTAATGTGTTTTTGCTACTTCTTTAAATAGAAATATGGGGAAACAAAAAAAAAAAAGAAAACTAAAGTTTTATTAAAGAATTTAAAAAGAAGAAATCAATCTCTCTCCCTTAGTTTTATATATCTTTTACCTTAACAAAGCATATATATATATATATATATATATATATATATATTTATGATCAACACTAATATGTTCAATTTTTTTTAGATTACAAGAATTAATTATTTGTTAAAGCTAATAAAACCGTAATTTAAAATAAACAAGAATAAAATATGGATAAATATTTCCTAAAATATTGAATGAAATAAATAGAAGAAAAGAAAATGTTCTAGAGAGTATCACAATTCAATATTGAATCCTTAGAATGTGAGAGAGAGAGCTTTGTAAAATCTAGGATTTAAGATCAAATTAAATCTTAAGGCCAAGATTGCTCCAAAACTTAGATTTTTTACTTTTGAAAGAAAATATCTTAAATGAATTAAAGATGATGGTTAATTTATGTTTTAAGTTGTATCCAATCAAAAGTCTATATTCATCTTGTAGATTTAACCCTTAGATTTGTTAATAATAGGATCAAACTATGTTAACTAGTGATCGAGATATTTCCAAGAATTACTAGTATCTTGGTAAGAATACTTTGTGCCCTATCTAGGATGAGCTAACAAAGAGGATTTATTTCTACCAATTCAAACTTGAAAATATAAAGAAAACTTTAATGTGTTCTTGCTACTTCTTTAAATAGAAGGAAAAAAAGAAAAAAAGAAAGAAAGAAAGAAAGAAAACAAAAGTAGCTGTAGTAATAGTATTTTCTTAAATATTGAAGATCAAAAAGATTTTCTAAGCATTCAATTCAAAAAGGAATTTCACTCATTTATGCTTAGAGTCTTTTTAATCTATATGTAGGGAATATTTACTTAGTAAATGATAATTGAATATTTTATTCTATATATTGGAAATTGAATTGATGAAAATCTAAGAAATCTTCTTAATTTTGAGGTCTTGTTGATTAGGAATTCTAAATTATCATAAATCATTTTGGGAGTATCCATTTGCGACACTTGTTTGATTCCTTTCATTATGCCAAAAACTAAAAAATAAAAATAAATTAGAAAAGTGAAAAAACTACCTTCACCCAACAATATAGTTACATAAACTAATTAAGGGTGAAAGTCATCACTTACATAACTTATTTATCAAAACATAAAAAAGTGTTAAATGCCTAAATAAGGAATTTTACTATATGCCTCTTAATTTTAGCCACCACATGAAAAAAAAATAAAATTAAGAGGCATATAGTAAAATTCCTTATTTAGGTAAAAATTATCAAAACAAAAATATTAAGGGTCCAAATATCACATGATGTGTACATATATTTATGTGAAAAGTGTAAAGTCATGTTAAATAGAAATTTGATTGAGAAGAAATCAAAGTGAATATATCTAATTATGGTATTTCATAAGATTGATTACATTAATTTTTAGAATTCTATGAGATAAGTAATTTGATAGTATATTGATATACTATAATTGATGCATGATTAACTTATTTATTTTTAGCTTGGATTATAGATGTTTTCTTGTTGTGTGATTATCTAAACACCCTATATTCTATTTTCAATTAAGAACATTCAATTTCATGTTTACTCCATTTATTTGTAGGACTTTAATTGAGGAGGGTAGTAATTTTCTTTATTGTTTCAAATTTAATTTAGATGAATTTTGGGGGATTTATTTTCATAAAAAATAAGTCCCTCTTTTAGGTTTCTACCATTTTTGTCACTTCCATGGCTCATGATATCTTTTAGGAGTAATGGAAAGTAGCCTCTCCCTCTCCATCTCATTATAGATTACTGATATATAATATGCTAGATAGATATTGTTTTTTTCCCCTTTATAATGTTTGTGACAAAAAGGGGCAACAAATATACAATTATTAATTTAGGGGATCACATATGTGAGATATAATTTTATTTTTTTTTCAAAAGGAGAGATATTGATATATTTTCCTATTTAGGGAGAAGATATATGTTGTGTAGTTAATGTTTATGGGGAAGAGATATATTCTATTATGATTGGTTTTTTTCCTTATTATTAGGGATGACAATAAGGTGGGTTTGGGATAAGTTACTTTGTCCTAACTCTATTCCATTTATTTATACTTAGTCTCATCCCCATCTAAAAAAATTTAAATGGGACGGGGTGAGTAGGACAATTATACGAACTTGTTATGGTCATCCTACCTGTCCCATTTTTTTTTTCAATTTCTTTTAATTTTTTCAATTTTTTGTTTTAAAATTTAAATTTTATTAAAAGTAAATGACTTATAAATTAAGAAATATTAGAAATATTTGTAATTTATTTTTATGAAAAGTCATTTTATTTATGTTAAAAAAAAGCACAAACAAAAAATCAACTAAAATAATTTTTCTTTAAAATTATATATAATCAAGGCGAGGCAAGACATGACAAAGTCATACTCGAATCAGTTATCAATCCATATTAGGTTTTTAAAAACTTTCAAACCTATTTCAAACTTGTTTATCTTTATTTTAAACCTTTCTTATTAGGGCGGGGTAGGAAAGATATAAAAAAGAAAAAACTCGTTTATCTTTATTCCAATTGCTTTGTATTTCTTTCTTATAATTTAATATTTATTTTCAATTAAGTTTTATTTTATTTTATTTTTATGAAACTTTAAAATACTATAATTTATTTTTTAAATTTTTTCAAATGTTAATATTTATTGTTCACCAATTGATATCATTGTAATATTCATTTAAAAAATTCATATTTTGAGAAACTTTTTAATGTTTAAGTAAAAAGAGAAAAAAATAATGGAACTTTTTTGCATTGAAGGTTTATGTATACCATAGAGGGATAATTTTTAAAAGTATGTAATATTTCAAAAGTTAAATTACTTTTTATGTAATATTTTAAAGGAGACTTGAACATAAATATATAACTTTTCCAAAGGTTATGTTTGATTTCTAGAAAATTTAGGGAAAAGAAAATAGAAAGTAAAAAAAAAAAAATAATAATAAAAATGAAGGAAAATAAAAGTAGGTTTAAAATTAATAAATTATTTTTATATAATATTTTAAATCCATGTCATATATTTTATTTATTTCACATAAAAATTAAATAATTTTAAAATATAAACTTTTTTTTTTCTTTCCCAAACAAACATAACCTAAACAAATCAATTCTCTTGCTTTTCGATATCACAAGCATTGATAACTCTTGCCAACATAAACTGTCACTCATGAATTCTCCATAAATTTTCCTCTTACATATTTTCAACAATATGACAGCAAGCTTTTTAGCATGCAGGTTTCTAGGGTAGCTGCTTAACTGAGGCCCACTTTCTGTGCCATGGATTAATTACAAAACTACGAGCAGAGAAATATGTAAATTAATTAATATTTCTAGCACCCTAAATGGTTGACAGGGTAGGATTAATCTCTTTCAATTATTATTCTCGCCTGCTTTTCAATTGTTTGTTGATTCATTAATATTGCACAAGTGATATACCAACTGCTTAATTAATGATGAATCATTTGTCAGATCAGGACCATGCTTTTCACATAATGATATACATATCTGTAGTCTCCAGTTCTTTCTCATATGGGAGTAATGACATGTTTTGTAATTGATAAATAAACTGAAAAATCGATTGTCCAATAGGGTAACACCCAAAGGTAGATGTATTTCAAAGATGTTAATATAAGAGTTGTGATTTTTAATTCAATTAGACCTTTGAGAATAATTTAATCCCTCTAAGAAATTGGGAATGATCATAAGTCAACCAATACAAATGAGACAAGAGGTTTTTTACTTGGAAAACCCCCACACTAACTATGAAGATAAAAAATCATATGATTTGAGACCTTAAATCTAAAATTCACTATACAAGATCGGGATACATAGTTTTACCTAGCAGACGCAACCTAAGACTTACTCTCCAACATCCATATCATGATCCATGTTCACGACACAACACCTTAAGTGCTCCAATAAATTCACCTTAGTCTTTGAGGGGATTCTAATAACCCAAAATTCATTAAATGAATTGTTGAGAACTTTTGGGAATGGTAAGGCAAGTTAGGGTTTCTCTCAAGGGGAGCATCCATCCTTAAGACACACTTAGGTAGGATATATATAAGCCCAAGAACCTAGAGGTCTAAAATATAATTTTCTTAAAAAAATAATATCTCAACTTTTTAAAAATTAATTAGGACATTTTAACTTACTATAAACCCTCCATTTTGTCCCCTTAGTAGATGTCTTATGTGCTCTTTCAGTACACTATAGTAGTTCCCTAGTGACCCATTACTACTCACACAGCTTACCTTTTAAGCCACCTTGGGGACTTTGGTTAAGAGACTTACCTAACCCCTCATTGTGACCCTTGGCAGCCTTAAGGTAGATCTAGGATTTTTCCTTTTTTTTTTTTCTTTTTAGGATGACTCATTTAGGTACATTTTCAGGACACTTGGCACTTTTTCGATCACTCTAGGTTACTTAGGCACCTTTTTGATCACCCTAGGTCATATAGGCACTTTTCTTATCACCCTTTAGGTCACTTAGGCACTTTTATGATCACCTTAGGTCACTTAAGACACTTTTTATTTATCACCTTAGCTCACTTAGATCACCCTAGGTCACTTAGGCACCTTTCTAATCGTTCTAAGTCACTATGACAATTTTCCAATCACCCTAGGTCACTTAAGCACATTTTCAATCACCCTAGGTCACTTAGACACTTTTCGATCACTCTAGGTCACTTAGACACCTTTCTAATCACCCTAGGTTACTTAGGTACATTTTTTTTATCACCCTAGGTCACTTAGGCATGCTTAGGTACACTTTTCTTTAGACATCCCTAGACCCACCTAAGCCCATTTGGGCATCACCCTAGCCCTAGGTCGATTTAGAGCACACCTAGACCAATTTAGGCACACCCGGCCCACTAGGAACCACCCTAGGCCCATTTTGACACCCTCAAGCCCATTTAGGCACCACCCTGCCTACCTAAGCACACTTGGCCCACTTAGGTCCATCTAGGCCCACTTAGATTCACCTAGGCCCCCCTAAAGACACCTGATCCTTTAGGCAAATATAGACCCACTTAGGTTCACCTAGGCCTACCTTAGGCACACTTAGGTCACCTTTTAGGCATTCTTTGCATGACTTGAATTGCTTACATGATTGCATAGCTTGAATGACACATTATTATTATTATTATTATTATTTACTTATTTATTTTATTCATTTATTTTATAATTTTCTAAAACACCTTTGCATTCATTCATTAAGTCTAATTTTCTTTATGCTTTTGTAGGGTAACTCACCAAAGGAATCATCACTGGAGAGAAAAATGAAGGTTGAAAATGTGTTTTGAGAAGGATATAGAGAGCTTGAGTCTTTGGGGAAAGGAAGGATGTTCAGTTCGAGAGAGAAAAGGAAGATTGAAAACGTGTATTGGCAAGGATATTCAGGCGTGAGTCTTTTGGGAAATAGAGGATATTCAGTCAGAAAAAGAAAAAGGAATTTTCATCTGTGGTTATGGAAGGGAAATATTCAGCGGGCTCAAGGATAAATTCAAGGTGGTTTGAAGAGGAGAGGACGTGTGGGAGGAGAAAGCAGGAGTTTTAGAGAAAGGTTCAAAACACCTCTCGGTGGAGATTCGACGGTTTTCGAAGGAGATCTCCTCTCCATTGGGCACAAAACACACAGCTGCATCCATTAGGAAGGGGGGACATCTTTCCTCCAAAGCATTCGGCAGGTGCCTTTGAGGAATTCTCCATAGATAGTTGCATCTCGGGGAGGAAGGGTCACACACACCACGCTCCGAAGACACCTCAATTCACAGAGTCCACCTTTGAAGGGGCACGCACATAACGGGCGCATGCCTTGAGGACAAAAGCCGCATGATTTGGCAAGGGAATAGCCGTCTAGTCTCCGTCGAAATGCTGCCACTTTGAGGATCCATCACTCACAGCCTACAGAGCACATAGCACGCATATAGGGAGAAAGATCCAAGCCGCCATTCATGCTATAGGGCACGCCCCATGGGACTCTCCTTGAAGCAGCACCATTTATAAGGCAATCTTCAACACGCACCGAGCCCGACCACAAGAGGACGATCAGAATTTTATCAAAGAGAGGATGATCAGTTTTTTCAAAGAGAGGAGTATCAGGGGATGATGGTTAGAACTTTTTTAGAGTGGACAAAGATAAGAATTTTTTGAGAGGACAATTACAATTTTTTAGAGTGGAAGATTATCAGAATTTTTCAGGGGGACCATAATCAGAATTTTTCCGGAGTGGACCCACTACCAGAATTGGAGGAGCCAACACACCATAGACAACCTCTCTCCATCTTCACGCACAACCATTATTAATTAAGTTTCTGCAGCAACGGACAACACAATTGCCAATTCTTTAAGGTATGAGATTGTCTTTTTTTTTTAATTTTTAATTTTATAATTATAATTATAATTTTTTATTATTATTGATATGCTATAAGACATTCCAAAGTTCACTGATATTAGTTGTTGCAGAGTGGCCATAGAATACCGTATAGGAACTATATTATAATATATATCAAGCAACAGTATAGTTAGATCATGAATTGTACTGTGTTATTATTCAATGGGGTTATTATATTTTAGATTCGAAGCGACTGTTTATTTGTTATTTATTTAAAGTGTTTATAATTTGTTGGAGTTTGATCCCATGGCATAAGAAATTCTATTTTATTCCTTTCCAAATTTATTTGAACATGAAAATAAAAGAAATAATTTCAAACATTCGTTTTGGAATTTAAAAAAAGAAAAATAGTATATCCGTTTAATTTATATTTTATTTTTTATTTAATTAGTTATTTTAAAGTTATTAGTCGGATTCTTAATTGCACTACTACAAAAAACTAAATTAATGGCGCTTGAATTCTTGACGCTTGTAAAAAATGTCATTATTTATTACTAAAAATGTTTATTATTGACGTTCATATATCCTTGGCGCTTTATAGGGAGAAACAATGGCATTTTGAAACAATGGAGTTTTTGGAAGCATCATTGTAAGATGAACCGCAAATAATGGCGCTTTGAAAGTGTCATTGTAAGACCAACTTAACAGGAATAATAAATAATGACACTCTTGGAAGTGTCATTGCAGGATGAGCTTAACGTTGGTACTCTTTAAAAGTGACATCTTTTATTTGATATATAATTTACCTTTATTTTCTTAATAAAAGGATACACTGAACTCTACAGTCGCAACACTCCTTACCCGATGCCCCTTCTCAATTAACACAGATTTTCCCCACTCACCACTCCAATCGCTAAAGGTTGCTGTCGGTAAGCTATTGCTAGGAATTCTCTAGAACTTGGTCGAAAACTACATCAAGCTCTCACTACTATCTTCTTCAGATGGTCACCCTCAAAAAGCTCTGTAACCCTCACTTTTTGAAACCTATCCAAGAGAAGGTAGTTTGATGGGTTTGGATCCAAATTCTCAGTATCTCTCTTGTTCTTCAAATGGTAACCTTCTTTTTCCTTTCTTCTTTCATTTTCAACCTAGGGTTAGGGCTTTTTTTGTCTTCGATTTTTTCAAGATCTGGGCGACTGCTACTTTTTATTTCTTGGTTTGGTTTAAGAGATTCTGAGTCAACAAATTATTGATTACCTGTGCTTCAATAATTTTTCAGATTTGGGCGACCACCACTGTTAGTGATTGTGAAATAGGTATTTCTGTTTTCTCCAAAATTTTGGATTTTTTAGGAATGTTATGCTTTGTTTGCTTGTCCACAAAGTGTTAGAAAACTATGGTTTTTAATAATGGATTTTTCACACTATTCAGGATTCGAGTAATGGGAAAAGTCTCTACTTTTTTACTAGATTTTTTGGCTTATAGGGAAAGGAAGTTGTTCTCCCGTAGGGTTCATATTTTGATCTTATCTTGTTAAGAAAACTACAGAGATGAGTTAAAGTGATGGTTCAGAGTGACAGAAGAGCAGAAATTGAAGCCCATACTTCAATGGATATATATCATTTCTTGGGTAAGTACATAGCAAAGGAAATAGTACAAGTCAATGATATCTAGTAAAAGTAATGCAATTTTCTCCTAAAAAAAACAAAAAATACAAACTGGGTGGAAATAAGATTCTTGAGTTTAATGAACATATTATTGCACTTGAAGCCATGATTGAACTGGATTTTTTTTGTGGTTCACATTGTTCATAGCTCATTAGAAATGCTTTTATGCTAGATATGGATGGTGGATCTATTTAGCAATCAAAAGTAGAGAGTCTCTATCTTCGAGGACTTCATTTAGTCAAACACACAGAAGGTAAACATATAGTTTTTAAAATGCTTGTGAGAAGGTTTCAGTTGATTTAGATTTCCATGATTTCTCCAATTTCTCATCTTAGTTTTTGGCCAATAAATAGGCAAAGCATTGGTTGTTGTCTTATCTCCAATGATATCTGGTTAAAATGTTGGTGATCAACTGTAAACTCTAGTACCATTGTGGGTGGTACGAGTCAAATGTGATCTTCATGATAATTAGTTTCATTTGAAAATATTTTTATTTTAAAAATTGTTAAAAATTTCAAAAAAGAAAGTTGCCATATTTATTGCTCCAAGCTTTTACAAAGGACCCATTTTTGTAGAATGGGTTAGTGTCTTTGAAATAGATTTATAGAAAAAAACCATGAAAAATGACAAAAAAAAAAAAAAAGATAAAAAAACCTTTGTAACTAACCATTTTATAATGCCTTCTATATTTTTTGTTGTTCATGTTTGTGTGGTTTTTTTCATCAGATATCTCAATATAAACATTTGGAATTAGCTATATTGGAATCCTTCTACATTTTAAACTAATTTGGAGGTTATTGACTTGAAGAAATAAGGTGATTGAACTTGCATCAGAATGTGGACTGATTAACCCAATAAATATATCAAGTCTAGATTAAGTAGAATACTAGTTCTGTTGCATATCTTACTTCATCCATGTGTGCAAGTCTCTGACCATTCTAATTTGTCCATGCCTATTAGCAATGATAAAACAGTCAAGGTCTCTTTTGTTAATTACCTTAGGTATTATAGTTAGATACTCCTTGATTACCTCATTTTCTAAATTAAAAAATTGGTGAAAAAAAAACTTGAAATTTTTTTCCTTACATATATGTGCTCTTGAAATGTCCATTGTTTTCCTTTTTGTCATAACAATTTAAGGGATTCTTTTAACTTGTCATAAAACACATTTTCCTATTCACTGTAGAAATAAGAATATATACTTGGAACCCAACAATGTGACTAGCCAATGCTTCATTTCTTTTTTGGTACTTGGTAATGCCATTAAGAAAATTAAGTCAGTCAAATCATGTTTTTGCTTATCCAAAATAGGTACCTATTTACTTGTTTTTATGCATTGAACTATGTATATTGAAGCACTAGATTGAAGAAAATTTGGGAATTGGGCATTTTTTGGATTTATATAATTGGGTTGTGATGAAGTTATTGTTTTAATGGGTTGTTGTTCTTGTTAAAATCTACAGTAGGTTGATAATGGTATTATTATTTCATATTCCAAGTGATTTCTAGAGTGTTTTTTATGGTTGGTGCCTTTATTGATTTTTCCTTGGAATAGACACTCACATTTGCCGAGTGTTGGTGCCTTTGGTGCATTGTTGACTCCACCCTCTTTAAAGCCCTCATTTACTTTACCACCTCCTAGTAGCAAATGTCCTACAGCCCACCAACATAACTGCCTCCCTTGTTATGATGACACTTCTCATTGATTTGATGTAGTTCATTGCCATGTCTTTTTCTTGCATAAATATTTTACAAAATCATCAATAGTTCGGGGTTCAACTCAATGCAAGACATTCCCTTTTATAACCCACTTCCAATAAAATTTATTGGAATGAATGCATGGGTTTTCTCATACGCAGGGTATACACTTTTTTCTTCCTTTGTTAGTATTTTTAAATTTATTATGGAATGTTAGTGGTATTTTAAATAATTTTTAAAAATCACTACCTTTTTAATGTAATTCTTTAGGAATTTTTGTATTTTATGTATTATTTTCTATTTTAAATATAGAAAACAAAAAGTGTAGCCCAAATTCATAACAAAAGGTTAACAATATGAATGAAAAATCTAATGGAAACTCTTATAAAGCTTTAGAAGATTTTGAGATTACAATCTCTCTTAAAAAAATTGTATCAATGAATTTACTTATTTATTTACAAATATGATTGCATCAAGTGGGAACTCTTAAAAAATTTGTATTTTGTAGAACTTTTCAACATGGTTTGTGAAGCCAATGAAGCTGCTATAAATATAAGCATTCTTGTTGTCATGCTCCCATAAGATGTTGAGATATTGTTTGAAAAAAAAAAGTTTAAAGAATTAATTCTTTAGGTGTTTTCCATTATTTTGCATACTTTCAAGATTTAAAAATATTTAAATATATTCTTGAATTGACTATCCCTCTCCATTTCAATGCTATCATATATATGTATATATTAATTTTAATTTATTGTTTTTCCTTTTTTTTTTTGGATCTTATTTAAAAAATTTGCTTCTTTAATTTCTTGTGTTCTCTTTCTTTGTGGTATGTTGGAAATTGTTTTCAACTGTTCCAAAGAATAGAAAACATAATTCTAAGATGGAAACACATATGATAAATATTTTTATTGAAAATTTTATAGCTTTGTTAGAACAATTTGATTGTTTGTAAAGGTTTTTTTTTTTTTTAGTAATTGGAAAAGCAATGAAAACCATGAAGAATATTTTAGATTTTTTTTTTTATTATACTTGCATCTAAAAAATAATTTTATATTTGCTTTTCACATAAAATTTTATTTCTAAAAGTAATCTAAAACTACTTCTAAGAATTGTTTTTATAATTTATTATTTAGAGTTATTTATTTTTTGAAAATGTTGTAAGATTGACTTCTTTTTTGTTCTTATGTTTCAGTTCCTGCTAGTTCTTGCAAATGGAAACATAAATGATGTCTCTATACCATCATAATTAGAAGATAAAGTGTATACGGAGAATTTAGAAACTGAAACAAGGAATGGAAAGTCATCACCTACAGTTGTGCATGAGGTAAATGTTGGTTGATTTGAAAAATAACCAAAACCTTTGTTCCTTATCAGAGTATTAATAGAAGTTGCAAGTGTTCAGTTAGTTATCACAATAGGTAACCAAATTACAAAGGTGGCTCCAAAACCACATTGGTGAAACTAGATATAGCTAGATAAATTTCATCCATTTTTGTTATCATTGCTAAAAATTTCATCGTGCTCTAATGATTTTACACATAAAAAATGAAGTATAGAAAAATTATGATATACATTAATGATTTGGAGAAATGGATATCCAAGGTTTGATCTTTTATTTAACTAGCCCTAAAAGAATAAGTCACAGTAACCATGATTTAGAAAATAAGAATTAAACAGAGCAAATTATTTCTAGCCATAGTAATTTTTATTTTTCTTTCAACACAATGATAGAAAAATTATATTTAAAACCAAATCATGGATATTGTTAAAAAAAAATGTCAGAATAGAATTTTCAAATATTAGAAATCGATAATGGCATCATCCATTAGTCATGGGAATAACTTCTTAAAGTCTAGCTTTTCAATGAAAGAAATATCCTATCTAAAGTTAACCTATCATGATTTCAAGATTTAAAACGTTCTAAGAAAATACAACATGAAAATTAATGATAAGGAAAATTGTTTACAAGTGGGATTGAGATATAACTAATTAGTATGTTTGTTTTATTGCTTTACTTGAATAAAAGCTAATTAATATGCTGGATTTTTTTCTATTCTTAGATTTTTTTTTTTCAATTATATTGGTTGTTACATGTATAATTTAAAAGTTATATATATATATATATATATATATATATATATATATATATATATATACATATATATATATATTATTTATACCTTGCAAAGGAAATTGGCTTACAAGAAGATGAGAAATCATTACAATGAAGCGATGTTGAAAATCATGAAGATGATATCATTTAAATCATTAGGAGGTTGAATTAGGCTTTTGTTGATGATGGTTTCTTTTTGTAGTCATTGCACTGATATTTGTTCTTATATTGGATTTAAAAATTCTCATTGAAATATTTTGATCTAATGAGCAAATTTATAATTTGTATACAAGTAATTATACTAATTATTCAAACTAAGCCATTGTATATTAATATTTGGAGATGTTTTAATTTGTAAAATTCAATTTAATTTTATGATTTATAATTGCTTTTGCTTTTATTTAATTATATAGGAAATTCATTACTTTAAAAACATAATAGCAATATTATTATTAAAATAAAATACTTAAAGATGACGCTTCTATTATGTGTCATTATTAACATAACCAAAGATGACGCTTTTAAAAGTGTCATTAAAAAAATAATCCGAAGATCACGCCCATATGAGTGTCAACAATGACAATTTTATAAAAATTATTTTAGTAAAAAATACTCAAAGATGACACATTTATAAGTGTCATCATTAACCTTATTCAAAGATGGCACTTCTTTAAGTGTCATTGCAAGTATAAATCAAAGATGACACTTCCTATAAGCGTTAATATTGACTAAAACATATAATGACAGGGGAGAAGAGGACACTTTAGAGAAGCGCCATCTTATATTTTTCTTGACGCTTAAAAAGCGTCATTGATACCCTTTTTTCTTATAGTGTTGATTGATCTAAACTTAGATTTTTTTTTTCTTTTAAATATTTGTTTCAAATAATTCTTAGTGATGGTTAAAAAGTTGGATTATATATATATTTGTTTTGGATAATTTTGATGATAGTGAAAAGTTAGAATTTTGGATTCTTAGTTTTGGATAATTTTGGATGATAGTGGAAGAGTTAGAATTTGTAAATTTTTAGTTTCGGATAATTCTGGATGGTAGTTTAAAAGTTAGAATTTATTTTAGTATTAGTGTGTTTTTAGTTGGAAGTGTCATAATTTCATTTGGCATAGTTTTATTCCACCTTTTAGTTTAGATGTTAGTTAGTTGATCTCACACTACTATCTTCCTGTTCTAGGCTTGTTAACTTTAATTTGAGATTCATCACGTTTCATATTATAGGTTTTTTTAGAGTTTTAGTAAATTAGTCTAATAGATTCCATGATATTTAGTTTATATGTTGAGTTCATTTTTTTCCGTTCTTGAATAGATCCTATCTTAATTTACTTGCTTTTGGAATTTTTGGTGGTATTTTGTCACTTCCATAATGCTGAGTTTGTATGTTGAGTTCATTTTGTTTTCTTTATGATCAAATCTACCTTAGTTTATTTGTTTGTTTTATTGGAATTTTAGTTATTATTTTGATTGATCCCATGATATTTAATTTGTAGTTTGAGTTCATTAATATCATTTTAATTGAATCCAATTTATTTGCTTTAGAAATTTAGTTAATTTGAAAAAAATGATTGTTTTGATTGAATTCTATCTATTTGTTTTATAAATTTGGTTGATTCATATCTCGAGTTCATTAATATTTATTTTGATTGAAATCAATTTATTTGTTTTAGAAATTTAGCAATTTCAGATAAAATAATTGTTTTGATTGAATTTTATTTATTTGTATTTAAAAAAATTAAATAACTTAATAGAATATTAGTTTGAGCTGTGATGCTTTTAAAATTATCTAATTGGTTTTTTAGGTTGAGTATTTTTTTTTTCTTTTTGTCAATATGAATTTTCTCCATCATTGATGTGACTCCTTGATTTCAAATGAAAGGAAGCCAAAAAGGGATCCAAGTTAACTTTTCTTTTGTTTCCTTCAATCCCTTTAATTTAGAAAATAAAAAAAAAATCCTCATTTTGTGTATTGATTGGGGTCTATTAATTCACTTGGTTCCTTTTGCTTCTCATAAAATTATTTTCAAAAGTATTTAAATTATCAAATGGCTTTGAAAAAAAAAAAAAATCATTCTAGGTTTAGGCAAAGAACATATTTTCTTTTAAGAATTATGCAACTCATCTCATTTAAGTTGCGTTCTCCTTTGTTGGTTTTCAAAACTTTTTTTTTATTCACATAGGTTTGAACTTGTACTCCCAAGCTAATGGGAATACACAAGTTAAACTTATGAATATTGAATGGGGACTTGATGGAACCCCAACATGAAAGATAACTCATCGTTTGTTGCCAATTTCAACTCAACTACTAACCCTTTAGGTTTAAAATTTGTTTTGATAGTTTTAAATTATTTTAAAAAATTTATCAAAAATTGTATGATGTTCCTTACTTCTTGAGCTTAATTTTGGAATGTTATTTGAGTTAAAAATATTTTCTCAAAGTCAAGTTATAACGATCTCTTTCAACATGTTCTATTTAGGCTTACTTCTGTACACTCGAGAGAACTTTTCAAAATTAAATTATTTTTTATCTTTTTAATTTAAATGAATATTTTTAACAGATTATTGACTTCTTAAATTGAATTTTGACACATAAAATATTTAAATACATGCTTTCTAGAAGAAGATATGATTTTTCAAATTTGCACCTATTGCACATAACTGAATTTGGACAATTATATAGTGTTCTAAAAATTCTTTTGAATGCTTTATGACATTGAATCCTTTTTTTTTCTCTCATAATCTAGACATCTTAAATAACTTGTATTATTTTTTCTTTTTTATGAATTTATAAGGCTTCTAGGTATTTTTTTTTTAAATTTAGTTTGCACTAATTACTGTTTTCTACCTACTTTTGGACCTTCTGTAACTTTTGGGTGTTTTTACTTAAATCTGTAATTTGAATGAGTGTTTGGTATTTTGTATGTTGTTCTAGACATGTAAGAGGTGTTTAAAATTTTTTTTAATTAAATTACAATTCAAGATATTTTTTTAAGATTTATTTTGTGATGCTTCCTATTTTGACTGCATGCTCATGATCTTATAATTTTCTTGACTTTGTTATTTATTTTGGAGTTATATGAGTTATCTTGGCTTGACTTTGGTAATTGTATTGTGAGATAGACATAATAGAGAGGTTTGTCTTAATTTCTCATGATCAAATGATGTGTCTAGGTATTAATTTATAATTTTTTTATAATAGTGTGCTACCTCTTTTGCTACATGTTTTAATCATAACCCTTGATTTTTTTGGAGTTGTATACATGACTTGTGTAATAATTGGTGTTTCCTTATGCTTTGGTCATTTCCATTATGCTATTTAGATATCATGAATGCTAGGATTTCTTCTCTTTATTGTTTGTTATTATAACTTTGATCTAACCTCCCATGTCTTGTGGAAGTGCATTATAAGCTATTTATGCTATTGAGGTACACTTCTTATCTTTGCATCTTAATTCCATAAGTTATGTAAAGCTTCATATTTGATTGCTATCATGCTTAATATATCTTTTTGATTGCTTGTTTGACTTGCCATGTTAGATTTCTTAACTATGTAAGATGCATGTTGTGTGTTTTTTTTTTTTGAACTAACTTTGATTTCTCATGACAACACTTAAGTTGCAGCTCAGATATGCCTATCTTTGTTACTTGTGTGATTGATTGCTTAGATATACTTGTTTCGATATGAATAGCATGTAATTTGAATTTGGATAAACACCTTAGCCTTTCTTGGTATCCTTAGTCAATCAATTAATTGTCATATTTCCCTCAATCTAGCCAGTAGAGACCTTTTTTTGGGCCTAGAGGGGTACTATCTATTTAAGGTACCTTACCAATAGGTAACCTGATCCTCAAACCTAGATTCGGGTTTTTCAAAGACACGTTTTTCCAAAATTCAAGGATTCATTTTTCTTAAGGTTTTAGCTTCTTATTTTATTTTTCCTTAAAATAAAAATAAAAATAAGTGGCGACTCTAGTTTTTTTATAAAATATAATTTTTCACTTAAGAAAACAAGTCTTGCAATTAAGTGGGGATGCACATGAAAAATGCGGGTCCACACTTGTCTTACTCAAACCTATTTAGATTTATGATAGTGTGGTTGATTAAATGACAGCCTCAAATCTTCAATGAAGAGTAAGTTACTATTAAAAAAGATCATATACTAGAATGAATAGGAGCAAAATTGTTAATAACAAAAACAAAACATAATGCCCTATGTAAATGTCACCTTACTATCTTATATAATTATTAAAACACCCTTATGCACATAAATGAACCAAGAACCGATCTAATCCATATAAATTGTGTATCAAGGTAGATGAGCTTGAGCGGGGACTACTAAGACCCATAGGATAGAGCTAACTCCTTCAAAATCTAATTTTAAAGTTGAGTTAACATTTCATTATAGAGAGTCAATTATACTTCGGTACCCTATGTATATTATAACGAGACATTAAGTACTCAAGTTTGTGACCTGCTATCCCTTATATAATCTCCTCATGAATTGGTGCATGTAATTTAACAAAATAAAAGCTATTAGTCTCTCAAGATTACATTTATCATCCTTGAGTTACAAATCCTCATATTGTGTGATCAACTAACATGTCTTACATCACAAAAAGCTTATGTCAACTTCTACTTGAGAAACTACTATGATCATAGTTTACCACTTCTTTAGGATCACCCAAAGGGGCACACAGTCTCAAAGTCCAGGAGTTATTATGGTACCTTTATTGATAATAACTATTGCAATGGGCTTCCATCAATAATGACCTAATCCATGGGTAATATATAATCATCTTAGGATTAACAATTCGGTGACGTTATGACTACTTGATAACCTTACGTCATGATTCACTATAGGTCTTATTCAACATGTAACTGTATATGTTAGTACACTCACCATGGGAACCCTATCTCAATGGCTAAGACTAGTCATCCCTTCAATTAAGAGGTAGTGTACTATAACCTCAAATGGATTGTCTAAGTCTACGAACTAGCTATGAACAAATCATCAACTTGTAAGGATCCTATGACAAGGATAGATCAAAACCAAACTTGAATATTATTAAATTATAAATTCACATTTGATACATCAAGTCATGCTTTTAAGGGCTCTATCCTAACAATGGGTCTAAAGTTAGGAAAACCTTTATATCATAGGAACATGTTATATAACAACTTAAGGATACTATCGAATTGGAGAAGAAGAAAATAAAGTGATAAAACTAAGGTCTAGGTGCTAAAAAAAATTTACTTTTAATCTGGATGTTCCTAGATCATATTCCAACCAATGAAGAGGATCTCAAACATCTCACGATCTTCCAATTGACCACTCCTTCTTTGAACCTTGGCACTTATGTGGAGTGGCTATAGACTTTTAGAAGAGAGAGATAGAGGCTTTCTAGATGACTACCTTTTGAATGGTTAATTGTGTCTAACCATAAACACATAAGAGGGTATATATAGACTTCCTTGTTGGCTTAAGTGACTTTCACCTAACTTAGGCTTAGGTCACTTAATATAGCCTAATGGGTCCTAATTAATTAATTGGTCCTTATGGGCTTTAATTAATTAATTAATCGAAAAAAATAAAAAATAATCAATCATAAAATCCTATGCAACCTTTTTCTTTTACTAAAATGTCCTTATGCACATAAATAATTAATTCTCCATAAAACCTCAAGAATTTATGCTAAGAAAAATATAAGCTTAAGTAAGGACTACTAGGACCCATAGGAAAATATTAGCTTCTTCATAACTTAGATTTGAAGTTGGCTTAACACTCTACTAAAGAGGGTCAACTGCACTATAGTACTTTATCAAATTATATCAAGATTAAAATTTATTAAATCCAATTTAATCAAGTTCTTGAGTTCATGATCTACTATCCACTACATGCAAAATCCCCATAAATTAGTGTTTATAGTCTAACGAGATAGAAACTATCAACCTCTCAAGATTACCTTTATCATCCTTGAATCTCAAATCCTCCTATTTTGTGATCAACTAACATACTTTAATTTATAAAAGACATGTGTAAAATCTCATTTAAGGAATTATCATAGCTTGAGAGTCCTTAGGATTACAAAGGGAACACATTATCTCAATCCCATGAGATATCATGGTGCCAATATTGAGAAGACCTATTGTCAACTACCTTAATCAATAGTGACCTAATCCATATAGACTATATGACTAACTTAAGGTATCACCTATAGGCCAAAGTTAGTATTGAAGACTTCAACACTATCTCAATATTTTATTAAGGTTGAGGACCATGCATGCAGCATAATAGCTTACTCAAGTCATGACTACTCGATAGCTAATATCAGGATTTAGTATAGGTCCTTTCCAATGTGTAACTGTACACACTAGTGTACTCACCATAGAAAACCTCATTCTAATGACCAAGATAAGTCATCCTTCTAATTATGAAGTAATGCACAACAATCTCATATGAATTGCTTTACTCTATGAGCTAATTTTGAACAACTTATTATCTTAGAAGGAGCTCATGAATCATATCTGATGAGAAAATTTAAACGATAAACAGGATCTCATGAAAGACATTAAAGCATACAATAAAAATTGGGAATTAAGAAAAGCTGACCTTGATTGATCCCATAGAAAGCCATTCCTATGTTCTTTTGATGTTCAAGGATGCGTTCAATTCGTGAAGGAGAGAAACCCCGGGTTCAATTGGCTCTTCCCTTTCAACACCCAAAATAACTGTGTGCTCTAAAGAGTTTGTTCATGCAGTACGTTCTCTTCTCAATCCCAAAGAGAAAAACAGAACAGAATAGGATAGTCACCTTGCCTTTTTCCCTTATATATATATATATATATATATATATTACATATCACACATACACAGTTTGGACCACTTGACTTAATGGGCTAGTCAATTGAATTAGGGTGAGTCCATAGAAATCAAGCAATAATGTGTCCAACCCCATTATGGACTATAATGCACAAATTAAATTATCATTGATTTATGGCATTATCAAATTGATTATGTAAGTCCACACATAAAAATTCCAACAATTCTCCCACTTGGACTACATAATCAAACATCACAACTTATACATAATAATAAATCAATGTCCCATAGAATCTCATCAAAAGGAAAAAAATAATCAAAAGAAATCATATATGCTTCATTGCTTGATTCACAGGGAAATATACAATAATAGCAATCCTTCCAACAATAGCATCATATTACAATACCAAAAGTGGCTCCCACTAACTTAATACAACCTAGGCTTCCAACAACCCCATTTGAGATACATGTTCCTGAAACACAACTATGGGTAAGCATTTTGTTAGTGGATCCGCCAACATACTTTTTGTGGACATGTGCTCAATATCAATAAGAGACTCTGCCACTTTCTCCTTAACAAAATAGAACTTCACATCAATATGTTTAGAGCGAGAAATACTCCTAGTGTTCTTAGAGAAAGCAACAGTTGTGGAATTATCACAAAATAATTTCGGCGGTCTAGAAATGGAGTCAACAACTCCCAAAGCTGAAATAAAATTCCGCATCCACATAGCATGACAACAAGCCTCATAACATGCCACATACTTTTCCTCCATAGTTGAGGATGTTGTAAGTGTCTGCTTGACACTTTTCCAAGATACAGCTCCTCCCGCCATCATAAAAATATAGCCCGTAGTGAATTTCTTATCATCTATGCAGCCAACAAAATCAGCATCATAAAACCCAACTACATCAAGTATGTTGGTGTGCCGATATGTCAACATTAAGTCCTTAGTTCCTTGCAAATACCTAAGGACCTTCTTAGCAGCTTTCCAATGTTGACTCCTAGGATTGCTCAAGTACCTTCCCAACATGCCCACAGCAAAAGCAATATTAGGGTGTGTACATACTTGAGCATACATAAGGTTGCCAACCAAAGATGAATAAGGAATGGTTCTCATTTCCTCCATCTCATCATAATTTTGAGGACATTGAGCCATTGAAAATTTATCACCCTTCACAATTGATGCTTTAGTGGAACTATAGTTGTGCATATTGAACCTCCTCAATATAGGTTCTTTGAGACAATTTGAGCACCCCATTAGGCCTATTACGAAGAATCTTTATGCCTAAAACATAAGAAGCCTCACCAAGATCCTTCATGTCAAAATGGGTTGACAGTATGTGCTTTGTCTCAATCAACAAGTCAGAATCATTTTATGCGAGTAGTATGTCATCAACATATAAAATGAGAAATATGTAACTACTCCCACTTACCCTCAAATATATGCATCTGTCGACTGTATTCTCTTTAAAACCATTTTGTGTGATAATCCTATCAAACTTCAGATACCACTACCTTGAAGCCTGTTTAAGACCATATATTGTCTTATTAAGCTTGCAAACTAAGGTGGTGTTTGGTTTTTTGGCTTTTTATTGAAAGTAATTTATTTTCAGAATTTAGCTTGTTTGTTTTTCTACTTTTTCATGACTTATTATAAACTTTTTACTAAATAAAAAAAAGCCAAAATATGTAGCTTTTTCTAAATAGATAAAATAACATATTGATTTTTCTTTACTTTTTAATACTTAATAGAAATAAAATACTACAAAAACAAATAACCTAATATTTAACACTATTAAGCATTAAGGTTCTATTTAGAATTAAGTAAAAAAACAAACACCACCTAAGTGTTCCCTTCCAACTTCTGTAAAATCGGTAGGCTGCTCCATATACACGTTCTCATCCAAATCACCATTCAAGAAAGTTGTCTTGACATCCATCTGATGTAGTTCCAAATCAAAATGAGCTACTATGGTCATAATCACTCTAAAAGAGTCCTTGGTCGACACAGGTGAGAAGGTTTCCTTAAAATCAATCCCTTTTCTTTGACTATAACCTTTAACCACAAGTCTAGCTTTATATCTTTCTATTCGCCCGCTAGAATCACGTTTGGTCTTAAAGACCCACTTACACCCAACTGGTTTACAACCATGTGGGAATTCGACCAAGTCCCAAACACCATTCATATACATAGAATTCATTTCATCATCCATGGCTTCTTTCCAAGAAGTGAATTGCGGACAATGAATTGCTTCTTGATAAGTGACTGGATTAGAAGCATCATAACCATCATACTCATGCTTCTACAAATAAATCTTGTAGTCATTTGAAATAGTCGTCCTACGAACCCTCTGTGATCTTCTCAAAGGAACCCCCATCAACAACAGCATCATCAACAAGAATGCCAAATCCCACTTGATCACTATGCTCTCCTTGATTAGTGGTTGGCTGTTGGACAATAGGAACATCCACATTTGGAACATGAGATGTAGGAAAAGGAATCACAACATGCTCTTCTCCAAAAGGTATCTCATGAGGCACAAAATTTGGATCAACATTAACTTCAATATACAGCCCTGTCTGACTCAATGATCCTGGTGGTATGAGATGGACAATAAAATTTGGAACCCCTTGATCCAATGCAATAACCAACAAAGAAACCACTAATGGTTTTAAGATCAATTTTCTTTAACTGTGGGTTATATGGCCTAACCTCAACCTTACATCCCCAAACATGGAAATGATGAAGACTCGGTTTCTTTCCTGACCATAGCTCATAAGGTATCTTGGACGCAAACTTACTAGGCACTTGATTCAAAATATATGCTGCAGTCCTTAATGCTTCACCCCATAAAAAATTTGGCAATGAAGAATTAGACAACATGTATCTCACCATATCCAACAATGTGCGATTCCTCCTTTCTGCAACCCCATTCTATTGAGGAGTACCTGACATTGTATATCTAGCATCAATGTCGCATTCCAACAGAAACTTAACAAATGGTCCAGGATTCCGTCCAGTCTCATCATATCTCCCATAATACTCACCACCTCTATCAGACTTCACAGCTTTAATGGGCTTTCCCAACTGCAACTTCACCTTAGCCTTAAAGGCCTTATACACATTTAGGGAGTTAGATTTCTCATGCACATATGTCTGTGTGGATCAAGTCTAAAGTACTTCCACACCTATCAATCTTCTGATTTCTGGTCTTACCTGTCATCTTCCCCTTTAAGCAAACAACACAAGTCTCGAAGTCTGAGAAATCAAGAACAGAAAGAACACAATCTCTAACCAATCTCTCTAATCTTTGCCTAGAAATATGACCTAGGCGTTTGTGCCACAACGTAGAAGAACTCAAATTAATTCTAGCACGCTTGCAACCAACAACATAATTAATGAAAGATGAATCACACAAAGGATCATGATGCAAACTGAGACTATAAAGATTGCCAAAAAAAAAAAAAACACCACTGCCAATTAAGGTTGAGTTGCTAAAAATATCCACTTTTCCACCTCCAAAGTGAAAAGAATAACCATGTCTATCCAAAACAGATACAGAAATCAAATTCCTCCTAAGTGAGGGAATGTAAGCAACATCATGTAACAGTAAAAAGCTTTCGGTGGCCAATCTTAGTTTTATCATGCCAAAAAATTCTACTGTCACTTTGCTTCCATTACCATGTACATAAATTCTTCATGCTTTGACGACCTCCTTTTCTTTATCATCTCCTGTAAAGAATTAGTAACATGAATAGTGGCACCAGTGTCTAACCACCAAGAATTGGCATGAACATCAACAATATTAGTCTCAATCATGTTTTCATTAAAATCAACCACAACCATAATTTTACCTTTCTTCTTTTTCTCTAGCCAATTTTTAAACTTGAAGCAATCAACCCGCTTATGCCCAACCTTATGACAAAAGTTGCACTTCCACTTGAATTTCTCATTCTTTGTACCATTAGATGAAGCAGATCCACTAGGGGCTCCTTAACTCGAATTCCCTCTCCTCTTAAATTGCTTAGAGCCTCCAAAATTCTTGTGTTGAGGTTTTTTCTTCATATTGCTCCCATGGTCAATAACAAGAGCAATAGAGTGAGTCTCATTTTTCTTCAGTGAGACTTCATGTTGCACCACAATGGACATCAACTCCTCCAAAGTCCATTCTTTCTTCAAGGCATTATAGGTCAACTTCACTGCATCAAAGGAAGTAGGAAGAGACTTAAGTATCAGCCATTTCAGGAATTTCTCACTCAACTCCACTTTCATCTCATTTGCCTTGTTGAAATAGTCTTTTAGTTTGATGATGTGATCTCTGACCCCACCTATGCCATCATACATAGTAGTTGTGAGAAGCCTAAAGTGAGTTGCCATTTCTACCTTATCAGTCTTGGTATAATTGGCCTTCACATATTCTAAAAAATCTTTGGCCCTTTCTGTCTTTGGCAAACATTCTTTAATGGACTTATCCATAGTGTATTTCATCACCATCAGACAACTCCTATTAGAGTCCTCCCATTTCTCATAAAAGGATTTTCGTCTGCAAAGCTCATATCAGTGGGCTTACTTGGCTCATCAACTCTCAAAGCCAAGTCCAGATTGTGCAGAGTCATATGCACGTTGAAAAACTCAAACCATTCCTTAAAATTATTTCCTGTAAGAGGCTTGATGGCAGACAATTGCATAATAATACCAGGATTGCTAGTAGTTGGAAAATAGAAAAATCAAACAATATGCATGTTACTACAAAATCATGCTATTTGCTAGTTTCTAGAATTACTCAAATTACCAATAACTTGGAATTTGAAAATTCCACAGCGGTAAGGACAACTAATTAAATATTACAACCAAGATGCACTAATTTTATTACCGAAATGGCAAAGAAAATTAGTACGGTTCATAATATATAATTGATTTTCTTCACCAATCTAAGCATTCTACCAAGTATTATAATCATCGATAGGACAATTACAATACCCGTATGGACCTTAGTAATCATAATAATAAAACAACCAAAATGTGGGAGATTAAATACCTCAACAAAGACAATTTGACACATATAGGATCACGATAGGCAACCACATATATGTTCACTATTATCATGATATATTCAAAATATCTCAATTTGCACAATCTGACACACTTAGAATTGCGATAGGAAATCACACAAGTGGTCTTCAATGTTATAATAAATTGAGATATTCAACAAAATAGCTTAGGACAACATTATTGATATAACACAAAAATTATACCTAAAAGAACAATAATAATAATAATAATTGTCCCAATAAAGCCAAATTTCATAAATGCATAATAATTCCAACATATGCATTATCATTCCAAGAATGCCAAGACAAACAAAAAAATAAATAAATAATTTGTTTTTTTTTAAATTATGAAGTCATGATGACGTCATCATCTTCTCCACGGGCTAAACAACCTTGGTTCTAGCTGTATAGATTTGAAGAAGGAAAAAAAAATATTCAACCATAAAATTATGCAATTTTCGACTCAAACAACCGGTTTTCCATCTTCAAACATTAATCCATCAATCTTGACTAAAAATTTGCATAAAAACGCATTAACGAAGAGCCATAAGAAACCCTAATTTTCAAAATCCCATCAATTGAGTTCCAAAAAACCAAAAAAAAATTATGGGTTTTCCTCCAAAAGGTGTTTTCTACAAGTCTCCAACATCAATTTTGCTTCAAAATGGAGAATTAACATCAAACGAAAAAACCCCAAAAATTGACTTCGGGGAAACCTTGATTAATCCAAAAATTAAAAATATTGCAGCTTAAATGTCATCCATGGTTGCTCTGATACCAATTGATGAAAAAATTTAAACCATAACAGGATCTCATGAAAGACATTAAAGCATACAATAAAAATTGGGAATTAAGAAAAGCTGACCTTGATTGATCCCATAGAAAACCATTCCTATGTTCTTTTGATGTTCAAGGATGCGTTCAATTCGTGAAGGAGAGAAACCCCGGGTTCAATTGGCTCTTCCCTTTCAACACCCAAAATAACTGTGTGCTCTGAAGAGTTCATTAATGCAGTACATTCTCTTCTCAATCCCAAAGAGAAAAACAGAACAGAATAGGATAGCCACCCTGCCTTTTTCCCTTATATATATATATATATATATATATATATATATATATATATATATATATATAAACAAATAATTCATATATATATATATATTACATATCACACATACACAGTTTGGACCACTTGACTTAATGGGCCAGTCAAGTGAATTAGGGTGAGCCCATAGAAATCAAGCAATAATGTGTTCAGCCCCATTATGGACTACAATGCACAAATTAAATTATCATTGATTTATGGCATTATCAAATTTATTATGTAAATCTACACAAAAATTCCAACAATATCTTCCATACAACTTGTAATGCACCCAAGTCATGTACGATGCAAGTGATGAAGGTGTAAATGCTCAAATAAGTAATAATGTAATTATGGATAAAAAAAATAGAAATAGAAATTGTAAACATCTAAATATATGAATGAAAACTTATTCACTTACATCATGTCAGTCTTTTAAGGGCTTTATCCTAACACTATGCATGACCATGGAGAAAACTAAATAAAATTTTTATTTCGTTCAAAAAGAATTTTTCTAATACTTTACAATATGAATAGAAACAAAATATATAGGAAAAGGAAAATAAACATGTACACTTAGAACTCCTATAAATTATAAGGAATATACACAAAAATTATATTAAAGAATAATTTTTATTTTTCTAATCTTGATCTTATCCTTAACTGCTAGATGTTCTGAGGTTAAATTATGAAAAAATATCAACCTTGATTTTTGGAAAGTCAAAGGATAATCTAAGTTGTTTTTCCACACTCCCTCTCAAGCAATTTTGAAAATATCAATGAGACCTAGCTTGTTAATTAGTAACTAAAATGCTTAATTTGGTAGACCTTGAGAGAAGATATCTGCTAGTTGTTCATTACTTGACATGAAAGGTATGCACATTAGTCTACTTTACAACTCTTTTTTAATAGAATGTTTATCTATCTTAACATGTCTGGTTCGATTGTGTTATACTATATTATTAGTTGCTAACTTATTATCACCACAGAGCTTCATTGGTTCCTTAGTCTTGATCCTTAATTCTTCAAGTAGTTTTCTCAACCAGAATAGCTCACATATACATTGAGTCACAACTCTCAATTTTGTCCTGATGTTATCTTTTGCCACTATTGTTTCTTTCTTACTTATCTTGGTTACAAGATTTTCACCTACAAATGTAAAGGGACTTGAAGTAGATATTCCTTATACAATGGATCTTGCACAATTGACATCTATAAATGCTTCTCCTTGAATCTGTTCATCATTTTTAAATCATAAACACTTTCCATGAGTTTTCTTGAGGTATTGTAGGATTCTGTACGTAGCTTTTAAATGCCCATCCCACTCTTTTAGGCACATGCATGAACTAGCTCACCATACTAAAAAAGAAGGTTATATCCCATCTAGTATGTGACAAATAAATCAACTTTCCTACAAGTCTCTACTAGATCTCCTTTGACACTTTTACCACCTTCGACAAGGCCGATTTTTAGGTTTGGGTCAATTAGCAATTTAGTATGCTTGCCACCTAGCATTCCTACTTCCTTCAACAAGTCATTTTACCTATTTTCAATATGGGATTGTAATACTAGTCTTTGGATGTGCCATTTCCATACCTAAAAAATATGTCAGAAGACCCAAATCTTTCATCTCAAATTCCTTTGCAAACTCTTTTTACATATGATCAATTTCAAACATATCATCTCCTATCAAAAGTATGTCATCAACATATACTATTAAGGTGGTGATTTTACCTTCCTTAGAAAATCTTAAAAACATGGTGTGAGCTAACTTACTTTGTAGATGCCCTACTACCTCAATAGACTTTGACAAATAATCAAACTAGCCTCTAGGAGATTGTCCATGCAACGAGAATTATAACTTGCATACCCTTTCTCTACTACAATTTTCTTTAGAACCCAATGGTAACTACATAGACTTCTTCAAGTTTACGATTAAAAAAGACATTTTTTACATTAGTTTGATGGAGAGGCCAATTTAAGCTTGTCATTAGGGATAATAAAATGCTCACGATATTTATCTTAGAATTGATGTAAACGTATTCTAATAGTCAATTCCATACATCTAGGTGTATCACTTTGGCACTAATCTTGACTTGAATCGATCAACCATCCCATTTGGTTTTTGCTTTATTGTAAAATCCCATTTACATCCAACATGACACTTCCCTTTTGGTAGCTTCACCAATTCCCAATTTTCATATTTTTCAAGTTCCCTAATTCCCTCCATGATTGCATTCTTCCACTCAAAGAGTAAGGAATTAAAAGCTTCCTATGCAAACTTAGGAACAACTACATTGGACAAATGAGATAAACTACTTTTATAGGAATGTAAGAGATGATAATAGGACACAAAATTTGAAATTTGATGAAGTTTACAAGATCAATTCATAATAAATTAGCAAAGTTCTCATGAAGAAAAAATTGAATATGATTGAAATCTATTTTGTTTTTGTTTCTTTTTTCCTATTGTTTCTCAAAAAACATAGGGTCTATTTGGCAACTGTTTTTTTATAAAACCGTTTCTCCAAAACAAAAAACTTGGAAAACTTGTTTGACAATCAAAAACTATTTTCTATTTTTTGTTCTTAAGAATAGAAAATAAGGTATTTTTAGAGAACATATTTTAATTATTTTTTGTTGTTTTTACTTGTTTTCTAAAGTTTGTTTTAAGAAATAATTATACAAACATTTGAAATGATTAAAAATAAAACACTACATATAAAAATTATTTTTAAAACATATTTAAAAATAGGTTAAAAACTTTTTAGGTTTTTAAGTTGACTTTTGTTCTATAAAACATTAGAGAACAATTTTAAAAAACTGTTTTTCAGAACTCTTTTTTAAAATAGTTACCAAATAGGACCTTGGGATCTATTTTTTTCTCATAAGTTGTAACTCAAAAACAAAACTAACAATATAAAATTTTCTTAATTTAAATAAAAAAATTAATGGAAAATAAAGCCTACAATTGTTTTAGATTGAACCAAACTTATCATTGCCCAAAAATAAGGCAAAAAAATATATCATACAAAGAAATAATTTATTAACAAGCATAGAAGTGAGATAAATCAAAATAAAAACTATACAAAAATTTCAAGATATCTACATTACATGAAAAATATCTACAGGGTCTAAACATGCATGGAGTATCCCAAATTTTAATGAAAAGATTGTAAGTGCATATCCAGGTTAACACAATAAGCAAATAAAGATTAAATTAAATTTCAAGCTTTAAAAATTATTTTTGAATGAAACCAAAGCCTAAAACATAATTTAAAAAGTATAGTATATAAAAAAATATGAAAAGTAATTAAAAACCCACGAGCCAATACAAATTTATAAAAACATTTCAGATGTAAAAAATAGGGCATAATTTGGACATTTAAGAAAACTAATTTAATTCAGAAGCTTAGAAAGGACTTTCTAATCTAAAAATAATAATAATAAAATTATTTGATGCATTTAAGTGGTCAAAAACATTATTTAAGCCTCAAAAATATTTTAGAATATTCTAGAAATTCCATATTTAATAAAATATTTTAGGAGTAAAAAATAAGGTAGCAAGTGAGTGCTTTTTGAAAATCAAGATATGTGGGCCTTACCAATGCCCAAATTGATTTCCACATATTAATCCACATCCCCAACTCTCTAATGATCATGAAAGGAAGCTCATGAGGGTTGGAGTTTATCCCATTAAATTGATATTTGTATGATTTATCTATGTATCTCAAAATCAAGAAAATCATAAAATTATTGGTTTGAAAAAGTAAGTAATTTAGGTCAAATGAAAGAGCCATGGATCAATTTACAAGGCATACAATCTTTCTCAACCCTCAAAGGAGTATGAAATTGAGCTCATAAGATGCATGCATGTAGGGTCAAATTAACACTCACGCATGGAAAGGAGTGTTGACACAAAGAAATACACATAAATGAGGATATTCTCATATGGAATCATGCATTATGTACCAATAGTCAAAGCAACCATAAATGTCCATAAAGTCATAATTTCAAGTCCTAAATGACCATGAAAAGATATTAAAAGAACTGCAAATGACTCACTAAAAATCCTTTTAAAAAACCCTTTCAAAATCACATAAAACATGAGAGCAACTATTGATTTTATCAAGCATAAAAAATGGGATCAAAACCTATGGAAAAAGACTTGATCCTTAGCCATGAAGAAGACCATTGGAGATGCTTGAAATGTAACGCCCAAGCATTTTCTTTTAAGGGTAATTTAGGAAATTACTAATAATAATTAATTTAGTTAATTAATTAATTTAATAAAAAGGAATAGGGGTAAAAGGGTAATTTTACGAATAAATACCCTAGGTATAAATTAGAAATTTTATTCTTTCCATTCTTTTCTGAATAGAGTTCCTGTTCGCAGAATTCCAGAGAACGTAAGTTGGAGTCAGATTTCAAGGTTGAAGAACAGATCTCTATAGGTAAGAATCTAACCCCTAGTTTAATATTTTAGATTCATTGATTAATTTCAAACACATTAGATATATTTTTTTTGGAAAACCCCAAATCTAGATTAGGGTTAGATTATTTTTTTTTAAATTTGTTTTAATATCAAAATAATAAAAATTTAAGATTTTGATTTTATTGTTGGAATTTTGGAGATCTTAAATTTTATTAGATGAAAAAAAAAAAAATTCCTTGGAAAGTTTTGATTTTAGGTTAGGGTTAATTAAAAAAAAAAAAAAAAAAAAAAAAGAGAACGCGTGTCCACAACACTGGAAGGAAAGAAGGAAAAAAAAAAAAAAAAACAAAAGGTGCGTGTGCCATGAAGCCCTTATATATATATATATATATATATATATAAAATGGATGGCAATGGAAAAACAAAACACAGGTGGGGCGCGACAGTGCTATGGAGGCTTTTATATATATATATATATATATAATGAATCATCATTAGGCAAAAAAAAAAAAAAAAAACAACTTGCAATATTTATAAAATTAAATTATTTTATATGTTATTTTGAATTATGGAAAAGAAAATGATATTTTGTTACCATCCATGGATCAAACTATTTTGCACTAAATATTATGTTGGAATATTTTGTTTTATTTATGACACAAAATACGGAGATATTATGTTGTGTAAATTTGAATACTTGAACAAAAACATCACTCTGGTTTATTTGGCCCTTGTCAACGGGATATAATAGTTGACTATTCGGCCCTGTCAACGGGATATAATAGTTGACCTTTACATTTCATGGTGGGAATGTAATTGATTTGAACCCCAGCCTCTAGGGGTTTGGTTAGAGGTTACTAGTACTAGTAGTGTTTGGTTCCTTCCACCAGAAACAATTTGAGGTTAGCCACCCATTTGAAAAGTCCCACCTAACTGGGCATTTGATATTTGATAACCAGAGTAATGAAAATTGAATGAATTTGATTGAATCTTATGTGAAAGTGTTTGAATTTGATATGAAAATGGTTGGTTGAATTTTGAATATATTAGTATTGTTAAAACTCTGATATTTGATGAAAAAAAAATGATATCTCCTATTTGAAATGAAAATATTTGATCCATGAATTGCATTAATATTCCTTATTGGGCTGTGAGCTCATTCCCAATTGTTGAAAATTTTTCAGGTACTCTTAGTTCGGGTGAGGAGTGATGGCTAGGCTGAGGAATAGTCATCATTAGAATTTGACTTAGGATTTTATGTTGGATTTTGTTTTAACTGTTAGTTATGTTCATTTGGATCATTTGATATTTGGAAGTTATTTGGAAATTGAATTTGAGGATTTTAGATTTTGTTCTGCTACTCTGAACAGGTATTTGGTAATTGGTAACATCCAGTTACAATATGATTGTTTGGGTCAGATTATACTTTAAGCCTTCGGGTTTGAGGTGTGAAATGACCGTCACGCCCTTGGAGTGGGTCTTGGGGCGTGACAGAGTGGTATCAGAGCACTAGGTTTTGATCTAGATGGGAATTTGAACTGGTTTAGATTGGGGATAGATGAGTGACGCATTTGTTTAAGTTTTAGTTTCATTTAGTATAAATTCCAATTCTTTTTTTTTTTGGAAATTTTCTAATTGGTTCTTTAGTGATTAATTTAGTTATGTCTTATCATTTTAGGACATCATGCCACCAAGAAGAGCAGCTTCTTCACAAAACAGTCAAGCTAATGATGATGTACCTCCAGTTGAGGGTTTGTCTCCTGTGAGTGCAGAAGGAATCTATAGGTATCTTGGGACACTAGCTGGTTTAGTTAAACGCCAAGCTCGAGCTGCTGGGACTAATGTTCAGGGACAGTCTTCATCTTCTAGGGGTAGCTCTTTTGATGACTTCAAGAAATTGGGTCCTCCTTACTTTTTCTGGTGCTACAGATCCCATAGAGGCAGAGGCTTGGATCCTTAAGATGGAGAAATTCTTTGGTGTAATAGATTGCTCTGAGGAGCAAAAAGCCTCTTATGCAGCTTTTATGTTAGATAAAGAGGCAGATCATTGGTGGCGTATGACTAGGAGACTTTTGGATGATCAGGGACCCATAACATGGAGACAATTTCGGGAGGCTTTCTACAAGAAGTATTTCCCTGACAGTGTTAGGCGGCAGAAAGTGGGAGAGTTTATTCGTTTGGAACAGGGGGATATGACTGTGGCTCAGCATGAGGCCAAATTTACAGAGTTATCACGTTTTTCCCCACAGTTGATTGCTACAGAGGAGGAAAAGGCATTAAAGTTTCAGGATGGATTGAAGCCTTATTTGAAGAACAAGATATCTATTCTGAAGCTTGGTGTCTATTCAGAGGTTGTTAATAGAGCCCTTATAGCAGAGAAAGATAATGAGGAGCTTCATCAGTACAGGGAACAGCAAAGGAAGCGAAACAGAAGTGATGGTGCTCATGGTAATCAAGCACAGCGAAGGGCTACATCAGGAAGAAATCAGAATAAAGGGAAGGCAGCGCAGAATTTGGATGGGATTTGTCCTACTTGTGGCAAGAAGCATGGGGGTAGGTCATGCTATAGAGAGACTGGAGCTTGCTTTGGTTGTGGGAAGCAAGAACATTTGATCAGAGATTGTCCAGAGAATAAGAAGTTCATCACTGGGAAGCCTAAAGAGGAAAATAAGGAGGATAAACAGAAACCCAAAGCCCAAGGGCGGGTGTTTGCAATGACTCATCGAGATGCTCAGGCCACTTCTGATGTGGTGACAGGTACTCTCCGAATCCACACCTTATTTGCTAGAGTCTTGATTGATCCTGGATCAACACACTCTTTTGTTTCAATATCTTTTGCTGGTTTGTTGGGTTTGCCTGTTGCTAGCATGGACTTTGATTTGATTGTTGCTACTCCTGTGGGAGATTCTGTTGTGGCCAGTAGAATGCTTAGAAATTGTATTGTGATGATTGGTTATAGGGAAATGTCAGTTGACTTAGTACTCCTTGACCTTCAGGATTTTGATGTGATTTTGGGGATGGATTGGTTAGCTTCCTACCATGCCTCTGTTGACTGTTTTGAGAAAAGGGTGACGTTTAGTATTCCTGGTCAGCCTAAGTTTAGCTTTGAAGGGAAGCATGTGGACAGACCACTGCGTATGATCTCAACCTTGCGAGCTAGTAGCTTGCTCAAGAAGGGTTGCCAAGGATTTTTGGCTAGTGTGATGAGTAATGAAAGTGATTTGAAGTTGGAAGACATACCCATAGTAAGGGAGTATCCTGATGTCTTTCCAGAGGATTTGCCTGGCTTGCCACCAGAGAGAGAGGTGGAGTTCACCATCGATCTGGTACCAGGAACAAGTCCTATGTCTAAGGCCCTATACAGGATGGCACCTGTGGAGCTTAAGGAGTTGAAAGTTCAGCTTCAGGAGTTATTAGACAAGGGTTTTATCAGGCCCAGTGTTTCACCTTGGGGAGCTCCTGTTCTATTTGTGAAAAAGAAGGATGGCTCAATGAGACTTTGCATTGACTATAGGGAGTTGAATAAGGTGACAATGAGGAACAAGTATTCCCTTCCTCAGATTGATGATTTGTTTGATCAGCTACAAGGTGCTTGTGTGTTCTCTAAGATTGATCTTCGGTCTGGTTATCATCAGTTAAGGGTTAGAAGTGAAGATGTACCCAAGACTGCTTTTCGAACTAGATACGGGCATTATGAGTTTTTAGTTATGCCTTTTGGTTTGACTAATGCACCTGCTGCTTTTATGGACTTAATGAATAGGGTATTCAAGCCCTATCTAGATTAGTTTGTGGTGGTTTTTATAGATGACATCTTGGTATACTTAAGAAGTAAAGAGGAGCATGAGGGCCATTTGAGTATTGTATTACAGACCCTCAGAGATAAGCAGTTGTATGCTAAACTGAAGAAGTGTGAGTTTTGGTTAGACTGGATTTCTTTCCTTGGGCATGTGGTAAGCAATGATGGCATCTCAGTTGACCCTGGAAAGGTAGATGCTGTAGCTAATTGGAGAAGACCTAGTACTATGACTGAGATTCGAAGTTTCTTGGGACTTGCTGGTTACTATAGGCGGTTTATAGAAGGGTTCTCTAAGATTGCCCTACCTTTAACTAAGTTGACACAGAAGGGAGTTAAGTTTGTGTGGTCTGATGATTGTGAATGTAGCTTCCAAGAGTTGAAGAATAGATTAGTGTCAGCTCCTATTTTGACTATCCCTTCAGGTTCAGGAGGATTTGTGGTGTATAGTGATGCCTCTCATCAGGGTTTGGGTTGTGTTCTTATGCAGCATGGGAGAGTTGTAGCTTATGCTTCTAGACAGTTGAAGCCTTATGAAAGGAACTACCCTACTCATGATTTGGAGTTAGCTGCTGTGGTTTTTGCACTTAAGATTTGGAGACATTTTCTTTTTGGTGAAACTTGTGAGATATTCACAGATCATAAGAGTTTGAAGTATCTATTTTCCCAAAAGGAGTTGAACATGAGACAGAGAAGATGGATAGAACTACTTAAGGACTATGATTGTATTATTCAGTATCATCCTGGAAAGGGGAATGTTGTAGCTGATGCCTTGAGTAGGAAGTCAGTTGGTTCTCTAGCAGCTATTAGAGGGTGTCAAAAGCAGTTACTTGAAGAGTTGAGGAGTCTACAAGTCCACTTTCGAGTTATGGGCTTAAGAGCACTTGTAGCAAATTTCAGAGTACAACCAGACTTAGTTGGGAGAATTAAGACCCTACAAAAGAATGATTCCTGATTAGTACAAGTTATGGAGGAAGTTAAGAGGGGCAGTAAGCCTGATTTTGTTTTGTCAGATGATGAGGTCTTAAGATTTGGGACTAGACTTTGTGTCCCAAATGATGAAAACTTAAGGAGGGAGCTTTTAGAGGAAGCTCATTGTTCCAAGTTTGCAATCCACCCAGGAGGGACAAAGATGTACAAGGATTTGAGGCAAAACTATTGGTGGTCAGGTATGAAGCGTGATATTGCACAATTTGTGGCTCAGTGTTTAGTGTGTCAACAGGTGAAGGCTGAGCATCAGCGACCAGCAGGGTCTTTGCAGCCACTTGCTATTCCTGAGTGGAAGTGGGAGCATATTACCATGGATTTTGTGATAGGATTGCCAAGAACCTCAGGGGGTAATAATGCTATTTGGGTGATTGTTGATCGGTTGACAAAGTCTGCTCACTTTTTGCCTATGAAAGTCAACTTTTCTTTAGATCGTTTAGCTTCTCTTTATGTGAAGGAGATTGTGAGAATGCATGGAGTACCAGTTTCTATAGTGTCTGATAGAGATCCTCGTTTCACTTCTAGATTCTGGCATAGTCTACAAAAAACTTTGGGCACTAATTTGAGTTTTAGTACTGCTTTCCATCCTCAAACTGATGGCCAATCAGAAAGGGTAATTCAGGTTTTGGAAGACTTGTTGAGAGCTTGTATTTTGGACCTGCAAGGTAATTGGGATGATCATTTACCTTTAGTAGAGTTTGCCTATAACAATAGTTTTCAAGCTAGCATTGGGATGGCACCTTTTGAGGCATTGTATGGTAGAAAATGTCGATCTCCTATCTGTTGGAATGATGTTGGAGAAAGGAAACTTTTGGGGCCTGAACTTGTGCAGTTGACTGTTGAAAAAGTTGCTTTGATTAAAGAAAGATTAAAAGCAGCTCAAAGTAGACATAAGAGTTATGCTGATAATCGTAGGCGAGATTTGGAGTTTGAGGTGGGTGATCATGTGTTCTTGAAAGTTTCACCTATGAAGTCTGTGATGAGATTTGGGAGAAAAGGAAAACTTAGTCCTCGTTTTGTGGGTCCGTTTGAAATATTGGAAAGAGTAGGCACTTTGGCATATAAAGTAGCCTTGCCCCCAAGCCTGTCTAAGGTTCATAATGTGTTTCATGTTTCGACTCTAAGGAAGTATATTTATGATCCCTCTCATGTTGTGGAGTTGGAGCCTATTCAAATTTTTAAGGACTTGACCTATGAAGAGGTACCCGTTCAGATTGTAGATGTAAGGGATAAAGCACTACGTCATGCTGTTGTCAAATTGGTAAAGGTTCAATGGAGTAACCATAGTGTTCGTGAAGCTACTTGGGAGTTAGAAGAAGAGATGAGAGAAAAACATCCTCAATTATTTCAAGACTCAGGTATGTCAAGTTTAGAGGACTAAACTTTTATTAAGGAGGGGAGGATGTAACGCCCAAGCATTTTCTTTTAAGGGTAATTTAGGAAATTACTAATAATAATTAATTTAGTTAATTAATTAATTTAATAAAAAATAATAGGGGTAAAAGGGTAATTTTACGAATAAATACCCTAGGTATAAATTAGAAATTTTATTCTTTCCATTCTTTTCTGAATAGAGTTCCTGTTCGCAGAAGTCCAGAGAACGTAGGTTGGAGTCAGATTTCAAGGTTGAAGAACAGATCTCTATAGGTAAGAATCTAACCCCTAGTTTAATATTTTAGATTCATTGATTAATTTCAAACACATTAGATATATTTTTTTTGGAAAACCCCAAATCTAGATTAGGGTTAGATTATTTTTTTTAAATTCGTTTTAATATCAAAATAATAAAAATTTAAGATTTTGATTTTATTGTTGGAATTTTGGAGATCTTAAATTTTATTAGATTAAAAAAAAATAAAAATTCCTTGGAAAGTTTTGATTTTAGGTTAGGGTTAATTAAAAAAAAAAAAAAAAAAAAGAGAACGCGTGTCCACAACACTGGAAGGAAAGAAGGGAAAAAAAAAAAACAAAAGAAAAAAAAAAAAAAACCAAAAGGTGCGTGTGCCAGGAAGCCCTTATATATATATATAAAATGGATGGCAATGGAAAAACAAAACACAGGTGGGGCGCGGCAGTGCTATGGAGGCTTTTATATATATATATATATATATATATATATATATATATATATATATATAATGAATCATCATTAGGAAAAAAAAAAAAAAAAAAAAAAAAAAAAAAAAAAACAACTTGCTTTTTGGTGTGTACCCGAGATGAGTAATGGTTGGGTGACTATTGAATTGGATAATTAAAAAAAAAAAAGTAATAATAATATTTAGTTTTAGATTAATAAATAAGATAATAGTAATAATGGTCTTTTCGTAATAAATAGAATGAGAGATTTGGCAAAATATATATATATATTATATATATAGAATTTTATAATGAAATAAAATTGTAATTTAATTAAATTAGTAATGTGTTATTAGAAACAAATTGAAAATTTATTAATTTTAATTAAATAAGGAATAGAGTAATTAAATTATTACTTCAAGGTCTTTGCACATTTTGAGGTAAGGGAAGTTAATGCAATATTTATAAAATTAAATTATTTTATATGTTATTTTGAATTATGGAAAAGAAAATGATATTTTGTTACCATCCATGGATCAAACTATTTTGCACTAAATATTATGTTGGAATATTTTGTTTTATTTATGACACAAAATACGAAGATATTATGTTGTGTAAATTTGAATACTTGAACAAAAACATCACTCTGGTTTATTTGGCCCTTGTCAACGGGATATAATAGTTGACTATTCGGCCCTGTCAACGGGATATAATAGTTGACCTTTACATTTCATGGTGGGAATGTAATTGATTTGAACCCCAGCCTCTAGGGGTTTGGTTAGAGGTTACTAGTACTAGTAGTATTTGGTTCCTTCCACCAGAAATAATTTGAGGCTAGCCACCCATTTGAAAAGTCCCACCTAACTGGGCATTTGATATTTGATAACCAGAGTAATGAAAATTGAATGAATTTGATTGAATCTTATGTGAAAGTGTTTGAATTTGATATGAAAATGGTTGGTTGAATTTTGAATATATTAGTATTGTTGAAACTCTGATATTTGATGAAAAAAAAATGATATCTCCTATTTGAAATGAAAATATTTGATCCATGAATTGCATTAATATTCCTTATTAGGCTGTGAGCTCATTCCCAATTGTTGAAAATTTTTCAGGTACTCTTAGTTCGGGTGAGGAGTGATGACTAGGCTGAGGAATAGTCATCATTAGAATTTGACTTAAGATTTTATGTTGGATTTTGTTTTAACTGTTAGTTATGTTCATTTGGATTATTTGATATTTGGAAGTTATTTGGAAATTGAATTTGAGGATTTTAGATTTTGTTCTGCTACTCTGAACAGGTATTTGGTAATTGGTAACATCTAGTTACAATATGATTGTTTGGGTCAGATTATACTTTAAGCCTTCGGGTTTGAGGTGTGAAATGACCGTCACGCCCTTGGAGTAGGTCTTGGGGCGTGATATGAAATCTCAGCCAAAATAGGTTTGAAAAAACATTTTACAATCAAATTTAAAGGAAGAAACAAAAATAGTCAAAAGAGGCCTCACATGGTGTTTTCTATTGAAAATCTATTTGGAAAATGAAAAACACCTTTGTGGCTCCCAATTTTATTTTGAAATCTATCAAGAAAAACTTTGAAAAATCAACAAAAAGTAGGGGAAAACTGAAATTCTCAAAGTGGAAACAAAAGAAAACAAAAATTCATAATATAGCAAAGTCTCACTTCATGCATCATCAATTGGCTTGAAATTAGATAGAAGCACGCAAAAGGAACCAAAATCCAACCAAATAAACTCTCAAAATCTATTATACAACAGCAACAATCCAATATTAAACCAAGTTTCAAGCAATCATGATGAATCAAATGGAGATTAGAAGAAGAACAAGCATATATCACGAATAAAATCACCAACAATCCAATGTATACCCTTCAATATCCACACCTAACATATGAATAACCTTAAGAATTAGTAGGGAAAGAGGAAGCATAACAAATTAAGAGTAAAAGAATGAAACCAAAGTTGATCTCACTAAGAATCCTCCACTCAAGCAAGATTTGCTTAGCTTCTAATAAACTTTCTTTCTTTCCAAGCAAGAGAAACTTTTAATATTCCTAACGTTTTCCTTCTCTAAAAGTTTTAGTAAAGTCTTCCCTCCAAACTATTAAAAAAAAGTCCTCTAAAATGTGCCTTTAAGCCTTCCTTTTATAGGAAAAAAGAGGACTAAGCTATTTGGACACTTATTCTCATCTCACCTTATGCTTAGAACAACCAAAAATCTACTTAAATAATAATTAAAGTTAAGGGACCTTTAAACCAAGGTTAAAGGTCACCAAAATAATCCTAAAACACTCCTAAGAATGTAAGAAAATAAAAACAAAAAAATCCAATCAAAGTTAAAATAAGGGAGAAACAACCAAGATATGACAAACCAATTGAGGAAAGTGGGTTGACTGGTTGCTACAATAGCCGATTGAGCTTATAGTCACCGGTTGAATCCTCAACACAAGTCAAAATAGACCAAAATGAGTTTTAAGTCACCAAAAAATACCTAAACAAGCTCCGCCCACTTCAAAATTTTGGGCACACCTAGGGTACCTCTAAAGTCATGTTATGGATAATAAAAACTCCCTCAAAAGGTCTTTAAAACTGGCCTAAGATTTTGCTAAATCAAGTAACATGCGGACCACCAAGGAGTGCAATAAATGGCTAAGTAAAAGGGGATACTAAGCATGTGCTACATGAAAAATACAAGATGAGAGGAACCAAATATGATGAATAACATGTGCTATGAGGACAAAATTGAGAGTCTATAGATATTGAGTTGAGTTTGGGTTTACTAACATCCAAAATGAAAAACTAAGCATGTTAAGGATTTAGAACCAGAGTTAACTTGAAGCTCAATTGTCATCCAATCTAGGGACTATTCCTTACCATTAGCAGTATGCACATACAACACATAGCATTTGGTTGTGGGGGGAAGACCAATGGGTTTAAGGCTATCACATAAAGGGGAAAAAAAATGTAAAATCATTATAGGAGAATTATGTGTACTTTGGAATTTTTAGCCTAATTTTGTTAAGTTTTTTTTAATAAAAATAATAAAAGAAAAAAAAATACATATATTTATAATAAAGTGGGTGAGCCAACGTAAGCTTGGAAACTCATGTATAGGTCTGAAGGGGGATTTCAATCCCTAGTGCCCTAAACAAATTGGTTGGGACTCACTAACCTTAATGCCCACTACATAGGTCAAAAGAGTTCAAAATTATGTATTGCATCACCTATTAAAGTAAAATGAGAGTTGAATAAAATGATTATGGTTGAAGTCCTATGTTAAACATTATGCTCCAAACATCTAAAGTCTCCTTTGTCCCTAAGTATGAAGCCAAAAACTTTAATGGAAAAAACTTTCACATCCAAACTAAACCATTCACCTAAGAGTGGCGAGGAAAGTCCTTTAGTAGGGGTGACTTTTAGAAGCTTTAAGGGATTTTGGGTGCCCATCCTTGACATGTGAGATTTGGAGCGAAAGGTTGAGGTTGGAACTTGAATGAGGTAAATTATCTAAGCAAACATGTTTTCATAAGGTGAACATTGTTATAACGTATTTGTATGTCTTTTAATTTTATATTAATCCTTTTATTGTCAACATTGCTAGGAACTAGCAATGGCTTAGTTGGAGGAAGGGAGAGGTGGGGAGGGGTGTGAATAATGCTATATTTTGTATAAAAACAAAGTGAATTATCATATCTTAAGCTTGAGTATATCATTAAAAGCATCCTTCAACTGAGCAATTGTATGTCATGTTGTGTATGCTCAATTTTCTCATGTTTTCTTTGAGGCGTTTTTTCTTTCTATATTTATAGTCATATTTTATAAATAATGATGACCATGATGTCCTATTGGGATGTCTCAAATGTGAGGATTAAAGGTGAATTGAACCAAAAGATCAAATTTACAAGGAGTTTTCGGGTGTTGATCCTATCTAACCAATAAAATGTTTTGAAATGGTTGAGGGGTTAAACATGTCTAATTAAATGGATTATTTTATTTTATTTTATATTTTTGCATTCTTCACTTTTCAAACTTAAATTAGACCAAATTTCATAAATTTTAGAGGTTGTTTAATTAAGGAATCAATTGGAGAAATACGAATGATGTTCCAACTCAAGAGGGTGCCACCAAGGGCTCTATAAGAGTGCTAGTTGCTAGTTGCCACCCCATTTCTTTAAGGAGCATGTAATTGTAACCCATAATTGAAATGTTTTTATTTTTTTTATTTTTATGTTTAAACCCAAGAAAATGGGCTAAGCCCAATGGCTTACTAATTTCAAAGCATGCTTAGCCTTTTTCAACATAGAAAGGAGATGTTCTCACATGGGGAGAACTTAAGGTTTGCTTGGGAATGATATAAAAGGAGGATTGGCAGTCATCAATGGGGGTTCAAATCTTCTCCCTTGAGGGGAGTTATTGCATATTCTTGATCATTCTTGGAATCAACCTTGGAAGAGGAGATTTTGGATACACATTCTTTTTAGGTTTTGTTTATTTTCTTGTTCTTGATTTCATTGATTTCCTTTGTCTTAAATTGGTTTTATTTAATGCATAATTGAATATTTTTTATCGTCATTAATCATTGAAATTTTAGATTTGATTTAGGATTCAATTTTCAATTTCTTTCTTTCTATTTTATTCTTCCAAGTTAGTTTCTATTCAATGTCTATTGAGTAGTTATTTAGGTAGGGGAAGAGGTGCTCTAGGGCCTCCCTTTCTTCTATTGGAATGACCCTATGCTCATATTGTAATCATAATTCAAAGTAGCTTGTCAATTGATTCCCTCTTATTTAGTAGAAAGAACCATATCTCGGAAAACACTTAATGAGAAAGCCATTTTAACTTGGAACGACCTTTATTGAGCTCTTAATGCAAAATTAGACAAATATATGAGATATTAGGCTCATTAATGAAACCATCAAATTTGAAAATTAGGGTAGGGTCTCAATAGAGTATCCCAAGCATTTAATGGGAAAGCCATTTTGACTTCAGACAACCTCTATTGAGTTCTTAATGGGACAATTCAACAAATAGATGAGCTACTGGCTCAATGAAACCATCAAATTTGATAATTAAGCATTATAAAGTCTCAATAAAGTCTATTAAGCACTTAACAACCTTTATTAATCCCTAAATACCATAAATTAGGCAAATGGTTGAGATATTGTGTTCACGAAACCACTAAATTTTTATACCTAACTAGAGATTGGAGTTTAAAGTCTCCATAGGGTATTCCAAGAACTTAATGGGGAAGCCATTTTGACTTGGAATAACCTTATGTAAGCCTAGGACAATAGTTTCAAATCATTAATATAATGGGGAAAGAGGAATGTTATAGTGGGCATCAACTAATAGGTTAATATATTTGAAATCAATTTTAATGATTTTATTGAAAATATTCCAACCAAGGGAACCTTCAAGTATCTTGGTTGAGATAACAATAGCAAAGATCATTCCATGGTGAGAACTGGGAACCATAAGGTATTTCTCTCCTTAGTTGATAGTTGCAATTAGTTAAGAAGCTTAAACTAATTCTTATTTTTCATAAAACCACTTTTCAATAACTTTCTTGGCCAAAGTAAGATTCAAGAAGGAATTCTCCACTACATCCATTTTTCATCCTTTGAATCTCTTAACTTCAGTTGCATTCCAAGGTCACTTCCTTAAGGCTCGACACCTGACTCATTAGGCTTTTAAAGCTACAACCTCATCCTCGCATTTAGGGAATCACCATATTATTTATACAGATTTTAGTTTGGTCATTAAGTTCATGTTTCAATTATTATAATTATCATTTTAATTTAAATAGTTCAAAGCATTTTGTTAATGGTTTATTGATGAGAAGAACCATAATGCACCTTTGAATAGCAAAGGTCTTAATCCCTCTCTCTATTTGTACAATTCTTGGAATCATTTGTATAGACATCACTAAGAAGTGCATGAAGGCAGGATGGGAAATTGATGATCGAGGGTGAAAGAGTTCAAGACAGTTACTTGAAGAACTTCAAATTCTATTGAAGTTAGGAGTATGGATCAAGGTATGCTTTCTTCTTCATATCCTAGATGTTAATTTAAAAGTTCGATATTAAACACCAAATGAAAATATTTTCTAATATTTGGTATCAAAGCAAAGTTAATCATTTGTATGTTTAATTTTTAAATTTGGATATAGTCAAGAAAAACCACAAACCAAAGTTATGGAGAAAATTACTTCATATGGAAAATCATAACCTAACATTATGAATAAGATATTATTTTTTTTCATAGCTTAAAACTATGATAACATTTATAACTAAAAGTTATGAATAAACGAATTTGCATATATCATAACTTGAAGTTATGTATAAGTGAGTTTAAATTTCATAACCTAAATTTAAAAATAAAGGGATTTGTTAGTATCATAACATGTAGTTATAAACAAATTATTTTGTTTATAACTATAACTTAAAGTAGTGTGCAAATTCATTTATAACTTTTTACAAAAAAAAAAAAAAAACATTTTAATAAAAACTACATAAAAAATCATTTTATAATTTATAATGAATACAACCTCTTTTATCCTTAACTAGAACACAACCTCAGCTATTTCCTTCAACATACTCCTTTCTAGTTTGGTATGTGGAAAACCATTTTATAAAAGGAATGAACCACAGCTCTAGAGAAGATTTCAATTGTTACCAAAGAATTTATTAAACATTTGTACAATATTCTGAACAACTCAGAATAATAATGTATATAAATCATAGATTTTTACTTCACATGATAGTTATATCAAATCCAATAATAAATATTACACCATATACCTCTTTTGAATAAGTTATTCCCATAACCTATAATAGTTATTGAAAAAGCCTTGTAGTCCAATAAGGTAACACCTAAGGAGGGGGCAAGAGGGGTGGAGAAAGGGGGCGAGGGGTGGCGAATGGGTGTGTTGAAAAATTACAATATAAGGATTAAATATTATGCCCAAATTTTAACCTTGTGAGTAGTTAAGGATTATCAATTCAAACCATGATAGCCAATTCAAACAAAATAATCAAAATATATAAACAATGAAGCACAGAGATTTTAAGTAGAAAACCCCATACTAATTGTGGAGATAAAAAAAACCACAAGGTCTAAGATCACTAATCTAAATCCATTATATAAGATCAAGTTACACATATTTACCTGTCCGATTTACCCAATGACTTACTCTCAAATACCTACAATTTGATCCACATCCGCAACAAACAACCTTTGATTGCTCCAATGAATACACTTTAGTTTTGCCAAAAGGATGAAGGTCATCAACCCAAGATTCAAATATCAAATCCTTGAATGAGAGATCAGAAATTGTGCGGCATGTTAGGCTTTCTCTCTAAGAACCTTTCTAAAGAATATGTGATATCTTAATGCTCTTTACCCCTTAAGGGGTTATAATAAGATATTTATATAATTAAACTCCAAAGAGATTTTAGAAGACTTCTAAATTAGATTTGAGTGAAAAAATCTTAGTTAAAAATTCATGATAGCTTGAGCCCACTTAGGTAGCTTGAGTGCTTCAAGCGCTTGAGCGATGTGGAGTGCTTAAGCGATCAGCACTTAAGCGGTGCTCCCCATTTAAGCATTTCTTATTTTTAAAAAACTTCATAAAAATTAATTTTAAGTTCAAAACAATTACCAATCCTCTCTATACCTCAATGAAGCCTAACTTGCAACAAGCCAAAGCTTTTTAAATGTATCAGTGACTTCTTGGTTGGACAAACAACAATTTGTAATCTTCAATGACAACAAGTCACTATATAAAAAGACTTCTATAATCAAACATTAAAAGGAACAAACTTGCCAACATATAAATAAGACTCTATGTCTTAACAATTATAATAGTACAAAATGTATTTTCGGGATCTCACCCAAGAGCATGCATCCATGCCTTCCCATTAATCCATGCATGGATCTTCTTAAGGATGTTTTTAGGTTTTCATCCTAGACTACTCTACCTTTCTTCCTTTAGGGACTATTAACCAAGATCATTCTCATATATTGCTTTTTACCTTTCATTCAGGCCACCCATCATGGTGCCTTTTCCACAAGTTGTACCAATGTTTGTAGTACCCTTCTATGTTGCCCAACTACATTAACAAGTTAGTTCTAGCAAGAATAAAATATATTTCAACACAATAGAGTATAAAGTATATTTCAAATATGAGCAACACATTTCACACGATAATTCTTATACTCATATATCATGCACAATTAGAATTGATGCACCTGCACACACCATATCACCCAATAAACCATTTTTAAAACCGAATTTAACCGAACCTTTCATCCAAATTTTTCATAAATAATAAAAAACAAAGGTTTTAAAACAACCTTAATGTCCTACAGTTAATTGGCTTCTCACACTTATTGTAACCATTTTTAAACTAAATTTTAAGGTGACAAGGACTCTATTTAGCCATGTAATTAGTTACCAGCTATTGGATTTTTAGCTACCCATTCAAACAAGTAGCTAAGTTGTCAACTTGCTACCATAAGGAAAAAATCTATAAAGGAACACCACTTATTCCTTAACATCTTTTAATTAGCTTAACAAGTTAATTAACAAACTAATCAACTCCTTTAATTTATCAACTAAGCAATTCACTAACCAAGCCATTAATCTTCATTAAGGGATTAAGCAAATTTGAATTAACCTTTAATTAAATTTAGCTTATTACAATAACAATTTGCTGAAAGAAACTAAAGTTTTTTCTTTATGAGAACTTTGATATGGACATAGGTGAAGAGTCCTTTATGATTGGAATTGGAATAATTTAGGACAAAATGACTTCTTGAACTATCCTAAGAGAATTATATTAATAAATTTCATGAAAGTTATAACATGAAAAATTGCTCAATTCGAGTAGTGCCTAAATTTAAAGGAGAAAAATGCAATTTTAATCAATGCCAAGAAATGAAGTTGAGAAGAACAAAGTGAGAGAGATTTCATATGTTTCTGTAGTGGAAAGCTTAATATATACTCAAATTTGCACTTGCCTTAACATCAATTTTATGGTTGCAACATTGGGAAGATTTTAAAGTAATCTAAAATACGATCATTGGGTTGCTACTAAGAAAGTAATGTGATATCTTCAAGGGACTAAGGACTACATGTTCACATATATAGAAATTGAAAATCTTAAATTCATTGAATATTTAGATTCAAATTATATTAGATGTCTTAATAGTAGGAAATCATATGTTTTTCTACTTCTTTGTGGAGTTCTCATGGAAACATTCAAAGTGATTACTAATTGCTTCCTCCACTATGGAAGTAGAATTTGTGGTATGCTATGAGGCCACTTCTCATGCACTTTGGTTAAGGAACTTTAAGGCTTTGAATTTTAGGTTCCATTTCAAAGCCGCTAAGAATTTTATGTGATAATTCCTTGCAGTTTTCTTCTCAAAAAATAATAAGAGTTCAAATGCATTAAAGGCTATTCACATAAAATATCTTGTTATGAGAGAAACAGTATATGATCAAACAATGTCAATTAATTAACATATTGGTATGAACTTGATGATTATAAACCCTTTGGCTATAGCATTGGCGCCAAGGACTTTTAAGGAACATCTTTGTAACATGGGTCTCTATATTTTATTAAAGGATTTTTAGTTGAGATACCATGAGCTCTATTTACAATTTATAATGACTCTATTCTATCCTAGTTCCATTATATCCACATTTGATGGTAAAACATTAGATGTATTTGACATAAAAGTTGGAATTTTAAAGTTTGTGGGTATAATGGAATATTTTAGCCTAATTCTTCATTTAAGGTAGTTTGAATAAGAAAATTACTAATATTGTGATGCATGCTTGGAATTATCTTAAAAGAATAATGTAGGACCACCACGATCTATATTAGCGGTTTATTTGTTCAAGAGATATAATTTTGGAATTTAAAATAGTTATGATTATGGACAATAATGAATCTAGTAAAGAAAACTTTAAAGTCGTCATTAAAAACCAAGTGGGAGAATGTTAGAATTAAGAGTAGTCTTCATATTAAGTTTTCTTTTCTTAAAAGTTAAGTTTTATTTTCTTAAAAGTTAAGTTTTATTTTCTTAAAATATTTAGATTCATTTTTCCATGCATGAATTTTTGGTGAAATTAAATTAGATCCATTTTAGAATTCATAATACTTATTAAGTTTATGTTTTAGTTATTATTATTATTATTATTAATTAAAGAAAATTTTAAAGTATTTGGTTACTGGTTGATTGATGGGAAGAAGCATAATGTAGCAATAAATAGAAGAGCTTTTGGTCCCTCTCTCCACTCACATAATTCAATAGAAGCGTTTTTATAAGCATATTTGTGTTGGCAATTCCAAATCAAAATTCTCATTGTTCCAAGCTCAATCACTCCAAATCCTCCCTTGTACTCTTATAATTTCCAAATTGTTCATTATTGAAGATTGTTAGAGGAGATGGGAATTGGTTTTGAGGTGATGATAAACCGAGTTTTAATCTTTTATCCTTTTGTTGAAAAATGGTTTTGAAGCTTAAGAGTGTCAAAAAAAAAAAATGTTTAAAACTTTTGGATTGATTTTTATCAATCAAACTAAAGGGTAACAATACCTACTACACATAGATTTATTTTTCAATTTGATCTAATCTATTAGAGTTTGATCACATCTGCAAATTTTCATTATTTTCCAAATGAATCTCAACAATTTAATGGGTTTTAAAACCTTAATATTTATAGTACTTTATTTCCAAATGAGGAAGTGTGGTTGTGAGAGCTTAGTGAACCTTCTTGGAGCTTCATGTTTCTTACCACATTTGGAGTGTGTTTGCCTTGAGAGAAAATCTTATGGGTTTGAGTTGAAAATCAATTTTTGAGTGAGAAATTTTCTTTCAAAATAGGTTGATTTAGTGTGGTTTTCATCCATATTCTCATATTCATCCTATTTGGGATAAAACCCAAATTTCTTCTTATGTGGATTTAAGAAGAGGTCAAGATCAAAGCTTGGATTAGATTCCAAGTATTCTAAAAAAGAAGAAAGTCGGTAGTTAAATTTTGTAGTTTCTAAGCAAGTGGTTTGAGAAAGGATAGAAGGCTTAGTCTAAGTAAATTCTTATACACAATTAATTTTCTTTATAGTAGATGTTTTGATTGCTTGAGGCTTATAGTTTTTTATATCTTAAGAGGTTTTCCACGTTAAAATATTGGTGTTATTGTCTTTTTATTATATCTTTTCTTTTTTTAGGTTTCCATTAGCTTATAATATTTCCATTGAGTTATTTTGATGATTGATTGAGATATGAGTTGAAATTGGATCATTTAAGCTTTGAAACAATGTAGTATATATGTTTCAATTTTGATGTTGATGTCAAGGGACATGTGAAAATGTGAATTTGAGTTAATGAAATGTCTTATATATCTTTCTTGGGGAGTGTTAACTCATTTGTATGTGAATTGTATTGACTATCTTGTTGGGAAAGTGTTAGTTGATCTATTATTGTTTGTGATTTTTTTGCTCGTTAGTAGGATTGAAATAGAAGGTCAACACTTGAAAATTTAGGGGTGTTGTTTTCATTTGTGAGATACCATCTCAAATTGTATTAAAAATACTTGTTAACATCCCCACTCTAGGTGAAATTCATCTTCAATATCTATACCTATTACTAAGGAGTGCATAAATGGAGAATAGGAGATTGAAGATCAAGAGTCAAAGAGTGCAAGATGGTTACTTGAAAAACTTCAAATCATATTAAAGTTAAAGAGTATAGATCCAAGTATGTTTTCTTCCTCATATCCTACATGTAACAAAGTCTAACAAAAAAAACCCACAATTTTGACTTGCAAGAGTCTAATGGAATATATTTCAAGTAGAGTCCATAACCCCAATTTCAAAACTTGGTACACGCACAACAATTTTTTTAAAAATCTCTCTTAATTTAACTTCCATATAATTTTAAAATAAATTAAATTAACAACAGAGGAAGATAATCAAGAAGACTTGGAATATCATATCATGCACACTTAAAAGATAGATAGAGTTCATATGAAATGAACCATAACATATGGCATTCTAGATAATAGCAATAAATAGAAAACCAAGTAAATAAAGTCGTCTTAATCTTTAAGAGGGAATCATTAAAGGATGAAATCCATGTTGAAGATTGGCTTCCCAAATCTTCTCAATATTGAATATGGTGTGATCGCACTCGTGTACATTCCATCCTTCTAATGCATGCAATATTCCAGCTACACGCCATGCACTCATTGCACCTGATGAAGAAATTGTTCAATTTGAAGATGGCAGAGAATGCATCAGTAGCATAACATCTGAAGGAACTTAATGCAATCACAAATCAATTATCGTCTATAAAAATTGATTTTGAGGATGAGATTCGTGCTCTAATCATCTTGGCTTCTTTACTAAACAGTTGGAGGCAATGAGGATGGCAGTAAGCAATTCTACGGGAAAGGAAAAGTTCAAGTACAATGATATACGAGATTTAATTCTGGTTGAGGAGATTCATCGAAGAGATGCAGGTGAAACCTCAGAATCTAGTTCTACCCTAAACCTTGAGACAAGAGGCAGAGGTAATGACATAAATTCAAACCAGGGTAGATCAAAATCCAGAAATTCTAATCGGAACAGAAGCAAATCTAGATCAGGCCAACAAGTACAATGCTGGAACTGTGGGAAAACAGGTCACTTTAAAAGGCAATGCAAAAGCCCTAAGAAGAAGAATGAAGATGATTTTGCTAATGTTGTAACAGAAGAGGTACAAGATGCATTACTTCTTGCAGTAGACAGTCCACTTGATGATTGGGTTTTGGATTCAGGAGCGTCGTTTCATACCACTTCACACCAAGAAATCATACAGAATTATGTTGTAGGTGATTTTGGTAAGGTGTATTTGGCTGATGGTTCAGCCTTGGATGTTGATTACTACTCAAAAAGTGCTATTTCATAGCTTGTAATTAACTCTTTTAAACACTTTTGAGTAGTAGTTATTACCTTTTAACTCAATTGGCATGTTAAGGACCCTTGCAATCAATTCTAATCAAATTGTGTTAAGTTTTGGTGTTTTGATAACTTTTTGATCACCAAAGCAATCCGAGATTGAGGAGAGATTCTTTGGAATCCATGGCAAAGCTGTCCGGATAGGGAGTCCGGACAGACCATCGGAGGGCAGCAGAATGTGGGCTGTAGCAAGGCTTGCTCACTTTAGTCAATGATCCGGACAACATATCCGGATAGGATATGCTATCGTCCGGGGTGTGATGGTCGCGAATGCCGTGTGCTTTTCCTTGAGGGAATCCGGATGGAGTTGAGCCAGATAGCATTGCGGCGCATGTCCTCTTGGGGAATCCGGATGGAGTTGAGCCGAATGGGTCCCTACACCTTACATATGCAAACGATCCCCTTTGCGGCGCGCAAGTATAGCTCATTCCACCAGGGGGTAGGAATTCTGTCCAACCGATGATTCCATCTTCTCCGGATATTTCACATCCAGATCCCCCGACGCTGGATGGGAGAGGAGGCGTTTCAACTTCCCCGGACAAGCATGTCTGGATCTTCTGATAGCGTTCACCCGGAGAGATCCACGGTTGACATTTCAGATTACCCGGATTTTGCACAGTGCCGCGGTGTTCTCCTGAAGCTTCCTGATATTTCCGACCAACATTTTGAGATATTTTGGGATATTTTGCTTTAGATATTTGATGTCTAAATCCCCAAACTCTCCTTGTAATCCACCTATCATAGGATTCCTTAGTCTTTAAGTAATAACAAAGGGTAAATAACCCCTTATATATAGCTTTGTAATTTTCTTTACAAAAGAGGATCGATCATATCATGTAATCATATATAATATATGTAATCGACGAACAGAGCACTTGCTCTGTTTTTCCTATATTTTTGTCTTCTCATTCTTTTTATTTCTAGCTTATCAAACTCTGAGGATTTTTCCTCAGAGGATGAGAGGCTAGAATCTTCGTCTCTTGGAGTAAAGAAAGCCGGGTAAGTTTCCACATGCATAAATTGGAAGTTTTGTTGTTTTAGTTTATAATGAAAAGAAAGTGTGACCCGTTAATGGTTTTTATCTTTTTAGTTAACTTAAAACGCCTTTAAATCACCTGGGCTAACACTTGGTAAGGCAAGTGATCTCCGTCCATAGAGATTCACTAGTTTACCTCCTGCGAGCCTTTGGGAGGTGGTTTGAAGGTAGGATTTTCTAGAATAGCCAACACTTGGTAAGCTTTTGGACTCCAAGGAGACATCCATTAGTTATCTCTTGCGAGCTTTTGACGGGTAATCCAAGGTTAAAGATCGCCTTAAATGGTAAATGCTAGGTGAGAGGCATGAGCCATTGTAAGGTGCATCAGTGAGAGGGATTTATTATTTGAACCCATTAAAGGGAAGCATCTGTACCATACCGATTAGAGAATTAACTATATGTTAATTCTCTAATTCGAGGAAAAGAAACAAGTGACCGGAACTCTCCTTTTTATATGAGGAACCTGAGCTTAGTGATCTAAACTCCAAGAAACACTTTTCTTTGCAAGTAAAATCAGTTACTATTTTTTGTTAGCTTAAAACCAAGCCTTTTTCATTCAAACATATTTATGTTTTCTTTTAAAGCTAACCTTGAAATGAAAAGGCACCAATTCATCTTTGAATTGATATCAATTGTGAAGTGAAAACCCATCCCAGTGAACGACCCTAGAGCCACTATGCTATGCTAGCTAAGGCTATCCTAGTACATGGTGTAATAGGTTATAAATTTTGTTGATTACTCCCTAAGAACTACAATCAAGGGATACCAGCTGGATACGAATCAGTTGAGACACCAATTAGGAACGAATCAGATGTTGTGGGTCTGGGAGACATCCGAATATCGTTGCCCAATGGGTCTGTTTGGTTACTGGAGAAGGTTTGACATATTCCTGACCTGAGGAGGAATTTGATTTATGTTGGACAACTTGATGATGAAGGATGTGCAATACTATTTGTTGGTGGTACTTGGAAGATTACAAAGGGAGCTAGGGTATTGGCTCGTGGAAAGAAGACTAGTACTCTGTATATGACCTCATGTCTAAGAGACACAATTGCAGTTGCTGATGCAAGTACTGATACAAGCCTATGGCACTGTAGACTTGGTCACATGAGTGAGAAAGGGATGAAGATACTATTGTCAAAAGGAAAACTACCAGAATTGAAGTCCATTGATTTTGACATGTGTGAAAGTTGCATCTTAGGAAAGCAAAAAAAGGTGAGCTTCTTGAAAACTGGCAGGACACCAAAGGCTGAAAAACTAGAACTAGTACACATTGATTTGTGGGGGCCTTCTCTGGTTGCATCCCTTGGTGGTTCAAGGTACTACATCACTTTTATTGATGACTCAAGCAGAAAAATATGGGTTTATTTTCTGAAAAATAAATATGATGTATTTGAAACTTTTAAGAAGTGGAAGGCCATGGTTGAAACAGGTTTGAAAGTAAAATGTTTGAGGTCAGATAATGGAGGAGAGTACATAGATGGAGGGTTCAGTGAGTATTGTGTTGTATAGAGAATTAGGATGGAGAAGACCATTCCTGGGACACCACAGCAGAATGGTGTGGCTGAGAGCATGAACAGAACTCTCAATGAGCGTGCTAGAAGTATGAGGTTGCATGCTGGACTACCAAAAACTTTTTGGGCTGATACTGTTAGCACTGTAGCTTACTTGATAAACTGATGACCATCAGTTCCCATGGAGTCCAAACTTTCTGAGGAGGTTTAGAGCGGTAAAGAGGTGAAGTTTTCACATTTAAAAGTTTTTGGTTGTGTTTCTTATGTTCATATTGATTCTGATGCTCGTAGTAAACTTGATGCAAAGTCAAAAATATGTTTTTTCATTGGCTATGGTGATGAGAAATTTGGCTATAGGTTTTGGGATGAACAAAACAAGAAAATCATTAGAAGTAGAAATGTGATATTTAATGAACACGTTATGTACAAGGACAGGTCAACTATAGTGTCAGATGTTACAGAGATAGATCAAAAGAAATCTGAGTTGTTCAACTTAGATGAATTGACTGAAAGTACTGTCTAAAAAGGGAGTGAAGAAGATAAGGAGAATGTAAATTCACAGGTAGATCTGAGTACACCTGTAGCTGAAGTTCGCAGATCTTCTAGGAACATTAGACCTCCACAACGTTATTCACCTGTTTTAAATTATCTCCTGTTAACTGATGGTGGTGAGCCAGAGTGTTATGATGAAGCCTTGCAAGATGAGAATTCAAGTAAGTGGGAGTTAGCCATGAAGGATGAGATGGATTCCTTATTGGGGAATCAAACATGGGAACTGACTGAATTGCCAGTAGGAAAGAAGGCTTTGCACAACAAGTGGGTATACAGAATAAAGAATGAGCATGATGGTAGCAAACGTTACAAGGCCAGATTAGTTGTTAAAGGGTTCCAACAAAAGGAGGGCATTGACTACACAGAGATATTTTATCCAATTGTGAAGATGTCAACAATCAGACTTGTACTGGGAATGGTGGCTGCAGAAAACTTACATCTTGAGCAGTTAGATGTGAAGACAGCATTCCTTCATGGTGACTTGGAGGAAGACCTTTACATGATTAAGCCAAAAAGGTTCATTGTTCAGGGACAAGAGAATCTAGTCTGCAAACTAAGAAAGAGGTTATATGGCCTTAAACAAGCTCTTAGACAGTGGTACAAGAAGTTTGATAGTTTTATGCATAGAATTGGGTTCAAGAGATGTGAAGCTGATCACTGTTGCTATGTTAAGTCTTTTGACAATTCTTACATCATATTACTGTTGTATGTGGATGATATGCTTATTGCAGGGTCTGGCATTGAGAAGATTAATAATCTGAAGAAGCAATTGTCCAAACAGTTTGCAATGAAGGATTTGGGAGCTGCAAAACAAATCCTTGGTATGAGAATCATTAGAGACAAGGCTAATGGTACATTGAAGCTTTCACAGTCAGAGTATGTGAAGAAAGTTCTCAGCAAGTTCAACATGAATGAAGCTAAACCAATGAGCACACCCTTGGGTAGTCATTTCAAACTAAACAAAGAACAGTCACCGAAGATAGAAGAAGAAAGGGACCATATGAGCAAGGTGCCCTATGCCTCAGGTATTGGCAGCTTGATGTATGCTATGGTGTGTACAAGGCCAGACATTGCACATGTAGTGGGAGTTGTGAGCAGATTCATGAGTAGGCCTGGAAAGCAACATTGGGAAGCAGTCAAGTGGATTCTAAGATATCTAAAGGGTTCATTAGATACATGTCTTTGCTCCACAGGTGCAAGTTTGAAACTGTAGGGTTATGTAGATGCTGATTTTGCTGGTGATATTGATAGTAGAAAGAGTACTACTGGGTTTGTTTTTACTCTAGGTGGTACAACTATATCATGGGCTTCAAATCTACAAAAGATTGTTACTTTGTCTACTACAGAAGCTGAGTATGTTGCAGCAACTGAAGTTGGAAAGGAGATGATTTGGCTACATAGTTTCTTAGATGAATTAGGTAAGAAGCAGGAGATGGGCATTCTATACAGTGACAGTTAGAGTGCAATTTTTCTTGCCAAAAATTCTGTTTTTCATTCAAATTCGAAACATATACAAACAAAATACCACTTTATCCGTTATCTTGTTGAAGATAAACTAGTAATACTTGAGAAGATCTGTGGATCTAAGAACCTGGCAGACATGTTGACTAAGGGTGTCACTATTGAGAAGTTGAAGCTGTGCGCAGCTTCAATTGGTCTTCTAGCTTGAGGACAAGAGGACGAATTGCAGGGATGAGGGATTGTTTCTTAGATGATAGCGGTTTGATGTTGGTGATTGAACTAGTCTCCAAGTGGGAGATTTGTTGGGCTTTGTGGAGCCTAGTTTTGTTTGATCCGGTTTGGCGACCCGACTTGAATAATATTGCATGGCTTTCTAATGGGAGATTTACTGAGGCTTGTTGGGCCTGTTTAGCCCATTGTGGAAGCACCTTTTGTAATTAGGGTTTTTTAGTGTGGTGTGGTTGCCATGTTATATATAGAGAGAAAATATTGTAGCCACTGAGGTTGTACTCTATATTCTTCCCTGATAATAGTGATATCCCTGCAACTCCGTGGACGTAGGCATATTGTCGAACCACGTAAATACTGTCTTGTGCATGCGATTGTTTTTCTTTGGTGTGTGTTTTCCCTATTTTTTGTTTCTCACAGGTTGGGAATTGGGTTTAGTTTCCTACAAATCCATGTTCTCAAAATATGTGGGAAACATCATTGCTGGTGTGGTATGGTAGAAGCAATCTTTACGCATTCTCTTTGGAGGGAATTGAGAAAAGGGAATAAATAAAGCTCCTTTTGGTGTTTTAAATTGTTCTTCATCGGTCAAGCCATTTCCAACCAACCATATCTGTACAATATTTCACTACTATATCTCAAACATCTTTAATGCTAATTCCATTTTTTTTCCCAAAAAAAAAAAAGAAAAAAAGAAAAAAAAATGAGAAAATGGTGGTGGGTCGTTGAGAATTTTTTTGGCAAAAATCTTGTTTTGATTTTCAGAAAAATTGTTGTGATATGTAAATTCTCCAATGCTTAAATATTATGTTAACTTCATCATAGTAGTTCTTTGTTTATTAGCCTGTCATTAAACAAAAAGTTTTTCTCAATGAATACACTAAACAGTACAAGTATAATTAAAAAGGAGTTTTCAATGGTAAGCATTAAGGAAGATTATAGAAAAGAAAAAAAATAAGATAGAAGGATGAAAGAAGGGATTTTTCCTTATGGGCATAATTTTTTGAAAGAGCCAATTTACCTCCCAATTTGGTGTTCAGCTTCATATTGATATTCGCACACTCTTCCTCATGGAAAGTAGCCACCTAAGAATTATTTCAATTGTATTCCAATATAAATCAAAACTAGGATTGAACATATATTTTAAGTGCATTACATTTAACAAAGGGCAAGCTTGCCCTGGTGGTTTGACAAATCCCTTCAATGGCACAAAAAAGATGCATTTTTTAGAGTGCACTGTAGCGGGAGCACTATAGCGCGTTGATCGGCTGAAATATCGGCGATTTTCTTCCTTTATGGCCATTTTTTCCATTAAATTGACAATTTATGGCCTTATGCCGATATATCGGCGATATATGGACTATTTTTTGCTGATTTTCAACGATTTTTCTCCACAAAATATCATGTCGACATTTCCTGATACACGATATATCGGCAATATATCACTGATATATCCCGACATTTTCCTCTTTGATGGAGAGTAAGTCGATGTCTAAAAAGATCCTATGCCAGAATAAAAAAGAACAAAATTGCCAACAACAAAAACAAAACATAATACCCTAACACCAACACCTCTCTGCTATTAAGTTAATGACAAAGGTAAATAGATAAAAAGAATGATTCATTTTTTTTGTGGGTACCTTATTCTTAGTGGAATTCCTTTTTTGATAATTGTTTTTTCTATGGTAGTGAAAGAGTTGGTTACTTAGCATATTTTAATGACTTGAATGTTTTTCTCTTTAATGCTTTGACTATTTAGTTGTTAAATATGGGGTTTGGTAGTTATGCTAAAGTGTTTTGACCATCCCTTGGTTGGGCTTCCTTTGTGGTGGTGGTGGTCTTGCGCTCAAGGTTGATCTATGCTTTAAGATAATGATGGTAGTGTTCTAATCATAATTAATGCTTTGTAGTAAGATAAGGTGGCATTATGACGGTTGCTAATTGGCTCTCACATGTCTTAGCGTTTTTTTTGTAAAATTGTTTTGTAGAAATAATATTTTTAAAGCAATTTCTAATTTTTTTTATATATTTTTTAAAAAATAAAAGTCTATTTAAAAAAATTAGAATATTTTAATAACAATATCTCAATTATAATGCAAATGACCAACAATTTTGACTTAATACAAGAGTCAAATGAAATATACTTCAAATACAATTCATAATCCCAACTTCAAAACTTGATACATGCACTATAATTTTTTTTCAACTTCTATATATAATTAGAAAAAAAGAGAGTAAATTAACAACATAGGATGATAATCAATAAGACTTGGAATATCATATCATGCATACTTAAAGATAGATGGAGTTCATATGACATGAAACGTAACATATAGCATTCCAGATACTAGCAACAAATAGAAATAATAAATAAAGTTGTCTTAATCATTAAGAGGGAATCATTAAAGGACGAAATCCATGTTGAAGACTGGCTTCCCAAATCTTCTCAATATCGAATATGGTGTGACCGCACTCGTGCACATTCCATCCTTCTAATGCATGCAATATTCCAGCCACACGCCATGCACTCATTGCTCTTCTTGGAAGCCAATTCTGCATTTAGATAAATATTTTCATAAACCAAAATTGTATGGAACCGTGTCATTATGCTTAAAATTAACTTTTGTACTAATATATAATGCTTGTTATCTTTGAAATTAATAATATTGACTGACCTCACAAGAATCCATGTTCTCAAAAGAAGTGGGAGACATCATTGCTGGTGTGGTGTGGTAGAAGCAATCTTTGCGCATTCTCTTTGGAGGGAATTGAGAAAAGGGAATAAATAGAGTTCCTTTTGGTGCCTTCAACTGTTCTTCTTTGGTCAAGCCATCTCCAACCAACCATATCTGTACAATATTTCACTACTATATCTCAAACATCTTTAATGCTAAGTCCATTTTTTTCCCCAAAAAAAAAAAAAAAAGAAAAAGAAAAAGAAAGAAAAGAAAAAGGAAATGAGAAAATGGTGGTGGGTTGTTTGTTCATTAGCCTGTAAATTCTCCAATGCTTAATTATGTTAATTTCATCATAATAGTTCTTTGTTCATTAGATTGTCATTAAACAAAAAGTTTTTCTCAATGAATACACTAAACAGTACAAGTATAATTAAAAAGGAAGATCATAGAAAATAAAAAGAAAAAGAATAAGATAGAAGGATGAAAGAAGGGATTTTACCTTATGGGCATAATTTTTTGAAAGAGCCAATTTGCCTCCCAATTTGGTGTTCAGCTTCATATTGATCTTCGTGTACTCTTCCTCATGGAAAGTAGCCACCTAAGAATTATTTCAATTGTATTCCAATATAATCAAAACTAGGATTGAACAGGTAAAACAGTAGTTGTTGTTTGACATTAATGAAAAAAGTTAGTTTTTGCTAGTCATTAAGTAGGTGATAAAGTAGGGATACATATATGAAGCACCATTCAAATTTTAATAACATTTTTTCATTTATATTAAAATACCTGGATGCCCTTTTGGCACAAAGCAAGGGCTGTGAAATAAGCAACCTTGGAGAGCTTGCCTCGGAAGAGTACTTGAGTGGTTCCTTTTGGAATGCTGTTCAAAACAACGGCTACTGCTAAGCTGCTCCCATCCACCACCCTGATTTTGAGCTTAGGATTTCTATGGATATAAAGCTCACCATATATATTAAGCTCTTCACCCTGCATAATTTTTTAATTAATTAAATAAAAAATTATTTTTAACTAAAACTTTTCACATATGGATGATGAATTGCTGGAGGGCTCAAAATGAAGGAAGGAAATGAGTGAATTAATCATATATAAAGTATAAACCAAGATGCTAAAATTATTTATAGGCACAACAATTCTCTTCTAGTCATCAAAGACTTACTTTTTTTATAATGAAAATAGGGGATGTGAATGAAAATAGGGTATCTCAGTGGATCTCAAATGTATAGCAATCTAAAGTTGGTTCAATAAAAGATAGTTCAACCTCTATCAATCGGAGATCTTCTTGTGAAAGTTATATTAACTATATGATATCCCACCTTGATTAAAGGAAGAAGTTTCATGTAAATGTATTTTGAATTTTTGAGGCCTAAACAAACAATATTTGCACATGCAAGGACCTCCTCACAAGGATGTCGTCTCCCACCATAATCATATGTTACATTTTAATATCTCAATCAATTTCTAGTACTATATTAAAGTGGACAATATTCACATAAAAGGGATTTATGATATCTTAATCGGTTCTTAACATTATATTAAAGCAAATAATATCTATATGAAAGGAATTTGTGATATTCCTATCAATTTTTAGTATTATATTAAAATGGATAATATTCATATGGAAGGGTGACACTTGATTAAAGTGAACAATATTCATATGCAAGGATGTAGATCAGTCATATAATTTCTGTACATCTATGCATGAAAGGGACCAAAAGGAATGGGGGAAATTAAAGAAGAAAAAAAATGGAACCAAAATGGTAAAGGAATAATAACTTGCCTGGTTGAGAATGCCTAAACTCAACACTTTAACACCACTTTGGTCTGCATCTAGTATGGCTTCTTCAATCAAGCTATTGATGGGCTCATTTTGCCCTTTCAAGAAGTACTACACCATCCAACAATTGAGTCAATGAGTAATAACTAACTAGAAATAAATCATTCTTAAAAAATAAGAAACAATGACAAAATACATTAATAAATTAAGAAAATAAAATAACAACAAAATATGATTCTTACTTGAATCCTATATTTTGGTATGACCCATGTTTGTAACTTGAGTTTGTTGAAATGGTTCCTTTCAAGAACAAATGTACGAGAACAAATCCAAATCAACATCATATACCAAGATGTTAGAGGCCACATTAGTCTCAAGTACCATTTGGAGATGTATGGCTTGGAGGCCACAGAGGCAAAACCTAGCCTTATATGATAAATGGAATCTGGTGTTGTGAGATGGGTGAGATGCACTACATCAGGGGATTCTTCAGGCCTTGTAAGTGATTTTTCATATAATACATCTGAAGATTTGTCCATAGTACCATAAATGTAGTCATAAAATGGCATGAAGAGTGAGTAATTGGTTCGGAATTGGGTGTGATGCAGAGAGTGAAACTTGAAATTTGAAGAAGTTGAAATCATTTATCATCAGAAAATATATATGATTTCTAACGAATATCCAAAAAACTAGAATGTGGAAATGATTAAAGTATTACTAAAAGCAAGTTATTACTAATTGAATTACCTACTATTTATTTCATTTTTTTCATTAATTTTTAAAGTTATTTGATTAAAAGGTCCCTAAGTTTAGAAATTTGACCCTCCGATTTTTTTCTCTTTTTGACAAAAATGTCCTCTCATTTTTCTTGTAAAAATAACAATTTCTTTTCAAATTTACATGTAAATATTCGAAATGGTGAATGGTATTTATGTAAAAAAAAAAAAAAAAAAGAAAAAAAAAAAAGAACTATTAAGTTACTTTTCAAGTAAAAAGTATGGAAGAAGTTAGATTTATAATTTGGGAATCATTTCATCCCTTTTAATCAATTTATTCTATTTTTTATGGACTCATTTCAATTGCAAGTTGGGATTTGATCAAAGGAAATATTTATATGTATTTCTTTCCTTTTTTTTTCTTTTTTATATTAAGCAAGTGCCTTTTAATATAATTAAGTTTTAATGATGTAATTGATGCAAAACAAAGCATAAAAAATATAACAAATATTAATACTGTTTTTTTATTGGTTCTTGTTCTTCAAATATTTGGAGTAATTATATTTAGGTGATCAATTTGTTAGGTTTTTAATTCTATTTTTTTTCTTCTTTTTCTTTTGAATAAAATAATAAATATTGATTAATTTTGTTGTTGCATTTATTTTATAGCTTCTACGTCAATTTGATGTGTAAAATTTTATTTTGTTTTTAAGTCATAAGTAAAATGCTTAACAATAGTTCTACTATCCAATTACTAATATCTTAGCATTATTTTTATATTTTTATTGTGTATTTATTTAAATTTTAGGAATAAATTAAAATGAATAATTCCTAGTTTTTATGGGTTCTATTATAATAAAAATTTTATTTATTTGTAACATAATATTTAGTTCTTGGGACCACATGCAACTAATTTGGTCCCCGTGACCTTGAAAAAGGTGTCTCATGTTGGACCAGATAGGTGTCTCTTTGTCTACTTCATCATGATTACATGTGATCTCACTTTTAAATTAATATCGTGGTGATCCAATGTTTTTGCCATATATTTTATTTTTAACATTTTTTATTTTATTGAATCTATATATATATATATATTTAGTATGATCTTTATCAAAACTTTCCATATTTATCCATAATAAATAAAAATATTCATATATTAGAGTTCTCTGCCTAATAGTTCTCACACCTATTAATGTTACAATAAAAATGTTGTGGCCTACGAGTCCCAAACATGTGGTAGTTGTGGAGGGCGTAGTGGTACCAACATGGACTTTATATTCATTATGGTTATATGTGGTCCTCATAGGAATAGCAATGGGATAGGTTCAGGACGGGTCACCCCCATCCCAACCCCAACCCATTTATTAAAAACAATTCCTATCCCCATCCCGTTTAAAAAATTAAACGGGGCGGGGCGGGTATGGGAATTTCTCATACCCGCCCCGTTTAGTTTTTTTTTTTTTAAAAAAAAAATTTAAATTACTTTTAAATTTTTTATTACATTGAAATAAATATATTTTATAAATAATAAAATTATTATATTTTTTATAACTTACTTTATTAAATTTTTTTATTATTATCTATATATTAAAAATAGTAAAATAAAATTTTAAATTAAATAAATTTTAAATTTTAAATTAAATTAAATTTTAAAATTAATTTCATATGTAAACTGGACGGGGCAGGATGGGACAATACCCGAACCCGCCCCGGGTTTAAAAAAAAATCCCGTACCCATCCCAAACCCATTTATTAAATTTAAACCCCGTCTCATTAAAGGCGGGGAGGGGCGGGTACCCGAAAAAACCCGCCCCGTTGCCATCCCTAGTCCCGCATACACCTATCATGGGTAGTCCACGCCCAATTAAATACACTCCTTTCAACATTTTAAAATTTACATTTCTTCCTTGTAGATTATACTAATGTTTTAATCCCTCTAATATGCGGCATTTGAATTAAAGATAAACTAGTTTTTGTTCTTTTCAATTGAATGTCTTCAAAGGCATGGGCCTTATTTAATACTACCAGTGTCTGTATCATATCGTAAAACAAGAAATATCAAATTAAAGAGAAGCATATAGTGATGGTAGGGGGGACTTACGAGGGGGTATACATAAGATACTTGAGGAAGGGAAATATGGAGAAGAGCCACTTGGGCACAAGCTCGAAGTTGCGGTGCCCCATGTTGTTCATGAAATCAATATAAGAAATGTAGCCGACAAAAGCTACAATAGAGCTTGTTCCGGTGAAATTCATGGTCAGCAGTGGTATTGAAAACAGCAGAAAATATCCTATATGCTCAGCAAATGGATGAATGACCGCTGCCATACAATATAACAATATAATTAACATAATGAAACTTATTCAAAGTTGAAGAGTTTTAATGACCGATATGTCCCCTTCTCTAGTTTTGATTTTATTGGTTGAAAAGTTTTATGGGTTTGATTCCACCTCATACATTATTAATGGGTGTTGTCCCATCTTAACGCTCATGTTGGACTAAGAACTCGTTTGACAGTAATTTTAGAAAACGTTTCTAACATTTTTAACATATGAAAATTTTTATCATTCAAATGTTAAAAATACTAAAAACGTTTCCTAAAATCACTATTAAACACACTCTATATCATAGGACATTTATTCACTATAGTTATATTTATTAACTATGCATGGCTGAATCCACCACAAATTAATTCCTTTGGAGCATGAGTATCTTAAATAGTTTATCATTTGTGATAAGATTTTTCTTTGGAAAAAGTCATTTCGAAATATATACTACAAGCCAATCCATCTTTTCATATTTTTAAATTATCTCAATTAATCAAAAAATATTTATTATTTTATGCATTTTTATGTCAAAGATAATATCGATGCAGTTTCTTTGGTCCGGATGAATACAATCAAAATCTAAAAATGTTTAAAATTTTAATTATATTTAGAGGGTATTTTTATTTATTTATTTATTTTTTTAAGAAGTCAGCATAAAAGGATATATACTTTTCTATTCTTTTTAAATATTCCAGAAGTAAGTCGAAGGCAGTTAAAGCTGAAAAGGAAAATACTAGTTCTTACAGGTGATGGGCTCAGTGACGATAGAGGAATGGTGATGAGAATGGTAACGTGACTAGAGATAATGATGGTGCAAAGCCCTGTGAAACCAGTAATACAGAAACTCCACAGGGCCCATATGAAGCAGAATTGTAATAACCACACCATCTGCTCTCCAAAACGGCATGTGAGTTCCCCCTGGAACTGTGAAATAAGTTATGTAGAATATGATCCCATTGAAAATAATCTGGTCATCCCTACAAAACCAAAACACATCTGAAAACTTGGACTAAGACCTCCCACAAGGATTGATTTGAGGTGTTAAATTTTTTAACTTTTTGTCTTGCTTCAAATGATAGGATGCGTTTATATACCAGTTTCTTTCTCTGTCAACTTGCTCAAATTCAATGCCCTTGTCAACAATCCTGTTGTTGCCCTTGGCTGTTCGATGGCGAGAAAGTGAAATCCAAAGCTGGTTGTGGAGCATCCTCCATAACAGAAATGGGAATATTAGAAAGTGAGAAATGTCTCTCTCCTTGTCATCTTTCACTACGAACGAGTATATGGCATGAATCGCCCATGGTGCCAAGACTACATACTTCATCCACATCAGAAAACAAATTAGTACAAGTGAAAAAGTAAATAAATAAGATGGAATGAATATATAAAGGAAATTATATTTGAAATTCTTCTTCAGAAAAACCCTGTATAGAAATATGCTTGAGTTTATAGATCCTGCATGTCATTAAAAAGTAGACCCTGTATATCTATCAGTATATATGACTGTAATTTTGACGACAATTATTGGTTTCTAAAAGATTTTTATCTTGTCAACTTTTATGTTATGCGGCATAACAATCAAACATGGCAAGATCATATCCAGGGAGACCCCTCTTTAGTAAAGAGAGAGAGAGAAAAAAAAAGAAAGAGAAAGAGAGATTTGAGATTGACTAAGGAGGAGTACCTTGAAGTTGCCAAGAGGTGTCCATGGCCAATCAGTGAGTATTCCGGGTTTAGAAGCCATATTTGGATTTTGCTACTTCTCTTGCCTCAAGAATGCATATGCTCAGGGGTATATGTAGTGTGTTTTTCCATCAGAACTCAGCTGCTATCAATGCAGTTGTGGTTTCCAACACCTAACAAACAGCTACGTGCCAACAAGGAGAAGCTCCATGCGACAAATAATTGGATCCTGTCCACGTCGTCATTTAAATTCTAACCTAAAAGCAGAAACGAAGTAACATTTCATACACGGTGTGGTCATCCTTCAAATTTAATAGTGGGGAAGAAATAGTTGATTCCATTGCAAATTTTATTGATTATTGATGAAGAAGTTCCACCAAAAGGTCTTTCCTAGACATCAAGGTACATTTTTTTTTTTCTTATTACTAGAGATAGCTAGCTAGTATTAAAGTACTATTTGATTAATTTTCACAAATATAGTATACCTTGATTTTCTCCTAGGAAGAGACTATACATATATAATCTACTTGCATTTGATAGATGGTTTGCACTTATTTTGTTGATTTGATATGATATTAACTAACGACTTTCAAAATATGTATTTTAATGTTTTTTGTACTATGGTTAAAATAGTGTTATATGTCCAAATTCATGCCTACACTCATAAGCATGCAAATTCAGGTTATTATCAACCTCATTTTAGGTTTTCATTGATCATTGTGGAAGAAGTTGTTGTTCTAAGGGTATCAAACAGAGGACTAGCCCAAAACACACAAGCAAAGAACAAATGAGGAACTAGAAACTTATCGATGATAGGTTGAGGCGTGACAATGCATTGTCCTTAAAATAGATCCACCCTCCTCAAAGACGAACTCGGTGCACTAGGGTACCAGTAGTCTATCTCTAGGATCCAACAATCAGAGAATCTCGCCTTGGGTGCATTTTGTAGGCAAGACATGTATAGCTTGAGTTCAAATGATGGTAGTGGAGACAGAAGCAGGGTAAAGAATGTTGCGGAAGAACTCTATGAAAAATTGGTGTATTGAGATATGAGGGGTGACTTGTTTTTATAGACCACTAACACAGTCCCAATGTGACTCTACTTGTAATCGAAACCACTAACACAATCCCAATGGGACTCTTCTCAAAGAGTCAGTAAAAAATAAAAGACTAAGTCAAATGAAATAAAATTAAATTAAAAAAATATTTTGAATTTTGTAAAAATTAGTTGAGGTCAAGCGCATACGCAAGGGAGAGAGGGGGACCCCACGCATAGGATGCATGTGCAAACACAACATATATTAAGGAATTCTGGCCTAACTAGCCTGAAGCCCCACTCAAATGGGCTTGGGCCTATGGGCACACAAGGCTCTCCTACACCTCTCCACAAGCCCATTAGGTTAAGGAAAGTGGCCTAGTAAATAAACTCACTAAAGGTGTTCCTCTTTTTCCTATGTGGGATAAGGTAAAATACAGAAAACATTTTTTTCACATTTACACTCTTCCTACAATCCCCCACAAAGTGTAGATGTGAAGGAAGAAAAAAAAAATTGAAGAAAAAAGAATCCAATGCACCAATACTGGTGCCCAAAGACTATGAATCATTCTTAAGACAAATAAGTATTGAATCACAAACCACAGTGAAAATAAATTTCTATGAATTAGTGTTTCTTGATGTAACTCAAGGGACCTTTATCCACATTGGTTTTCTCAACTACACTATGAGCTGTACAAAATGGGTTGGCACAAATAAGCCATGCGCCCTGCTTAGATATTCATGAGAGCTCTAGAGAATCTACCTAAGTTCTTATAGGAAGCGACCCCACCTTCACTCTCATATAGGTGAATCCATAAAGTATTTTTTGTATTAGACATACCATCCATAAGGAATATGGTATTCATTAAGAGCAAACACTTAACCTTAGTCAATGCAGAATACGCTTCATCTACACCATAGGGATGGACTCTCATACAATTAAAGTTGATGGAGCACCTTAAGTCAACAAGTGATTTGTTATTACTCATATGAACCTACTTCATGGAATTTCCTTTCTAATAGGTTGGGTTACCACCACTGTTGACTTCTATAATAGGCATAAACCCCATCCCCCTCAATGTTTCTTCCGCTAGTTTCTTATTTAGTGGTTTGGTCAAAGGATCAACCAAATTCAACTCTGATTTCACAAATTCTAGGGATATAACCCTTGTTTCAAGCATTTGTCACATAATATAGTGCCTTAGGCGTATATGCCTATTCTTCCCATTAAATATTTTACTCTTAGCCTTAGCAATTACAGCTTAGCTATCACAACACATAGACACAGACGAGACTGGTCTCATCCATAAAGGAATATCTACTAAGAGGTTTCTAAGCCACTCAACCTCAGAACTTGTCTTTTCTAAGGCAATAAACTCAACCTCCATAGTAGACTGAGTAATGCAAGTTTTTTTGGTAGACTTCCAAGAAACTGCACCTTCACCAAGGGTGAAAACATATCCACTAGTGGATTTTATCTCATCTAAATCCGAGATCCAATTTGCATCACTAAATCCTTCAAGGACACTTGGAAATACACTATAGCACAAACCATAGTTAATGGTGCCTCTCAAATACTTAAGTACTCTATGAACAATAGTTCAATGGTCCTGATTAGGGCTTTGGGTGCACCAACTCAATCTACTTACTATATAAGTAATATCAAGTTTGGTACAATTTGTTAAGTACATTAGGCTCCTTACGATCTGAGCATGCTCAGTTTGAGCAACACTATGTTCTTTATTTTTCTTTAGCTATGAGATGGGATCATAAGGGGTTGACACTAGTTTACAATCAAAGTGTTCAAACTTCTTTAGGATCTTCTCAATATAGTGTTCTTGAGAAAGTTTAAGCCCTTTAGGTGTTCTAGTTGTTTTAAATCCTAGAATCACCTTTACCTCTCCTAGGTCTTTCATGTCAAAATTTAGAACCTAGGAATTTCTTTGTCTCACAACCTCTAAGCTAGTTCTAAAAATCAGCATGTCATCAACATAAAAGCAGAAAACTTGCACATGTGTTATCCTCATACTTGCTGTAGATACATTTATCAACATTATTAATGGAATATCCATTAGTTACTAACACATGGTCAAATTGGGTGCTTGTTTTAACCCATATAGTGATTTAACCAGCCTACACACATTTGTCTCCTTCCCTGGAACTACATAACCTTCAGGTTGTTCCATACAAATTTCTTCTTCCAAATTCCTATTCAAGAATGCAGTCTTGACATCCATTTGGTGTATCACCAAATTATGAATGGAAGCTATAGCAATCAATACTCTAATTGATGCTATTCTAGTCACAGGGGCAAAGGTGTCAAAGTAACCTACTTCCTTCCTTTGTTTAAAGCCTTTAGCAACTAAACGAGCTTTATACTTCTTTATCTACCCATCTTGTTTTAACTTTTTTTTAAAGATCCACTTACAACCAATAGTCTTTGCACTAGGAGGTAAATCTATTAACTCCTATGTATGGTTATACATGATTGATTCGATTTCACTTTTAATGGCCTACTTTTAGAATGGTGCATTAGGCGGAGTTATAGCTTCTTTGTAGGATCTAGGGTCCTCATCTATTAGGAAGGTGTAGAAACCATCTCCAAGGTTTGTTTTTGTCCTATCTTTTTTACTCCTTCTAGGTTCAAATTCAGAAGGTTCAATAGACTCATCTCTACTTGTTTTTAAACTTATTGTTCACCACCACTTAGTTTCATAGGAAAGACGTTTTCAACGAAATCTGCATTCTTTGTTTCTATTATGGCCTTTACATCTACAAGACTGTTTTTTGACTTAGTAACAAGAAACCTATATGTCACACTATTCTCAACATAGCCAATGAACATTGCATCAAAGGTTTTAGGACCTAGTTTTCATTTTTTAGGTTCAGGGAAAAGAACTTTAGCTAAACACCCCCACACTTTAAGGTATGTTATATTAGGTGCATAACCTTTCCACAACTCATAAGGAGTTTTACCAGTTCTCTTGTAAGGTATTATATTTTGAATATGACAAACAGAGAGAATAACTTCTCCCCATAAGTTCAAGAGAAGAGTGATCTTGAACTTACCAACATTGCATTCATCATTTATTTTAAGGTCTTATTTTTCATTTATGCTATTCCATTGGATTCAAGTGAATAAGGATGAGTGGTTTCCTGAATGATCCCATAATCTTCACAAAAAGAGTTAAAGGGGTTGGACTCATATTCTCCCCCTCTATCAATTCTAAGCCTTTTAATTATCTTTGTTGATTTTCCACTTCATTTTTGTACTTGATGAAAGCATCTCTTGCTTCATCTTTGTTTCTTAAAAGATTTACCCTTGTGTACCTTGATCAGTCATTTATGAAAGTTATGTAGAATCTTTTACCACCTTAAGTCATTATATTTTTTAGATCTCCTAAGTCACTATGTATTAAACTTAGTAGTTCTGATTCTCTTTCTATTGATTTACAAGATTTCTTTGTGGTTTTTTATTCTACATAGGATTCACATTTTCCATGGTTTTATAAGGACAACTTAGGGATTAAACTGAATTTAACCATTTTCTTCATATATGAAAAGTTCACATGTCCTAATTTACCATGCCAGATATCACAAGAATCAACTATGCAAGGAGAAGAAAAAGATGCATTATTATTGATAATATTATAAACATTCAACATAAATAAACGCTAATTACAATAGCCCTTCCCCACAAATGCATCATTCTTGGTTAAAACTATTTTATTAGAGTCAAACAAAATCCTCACTCTTGCTTTCCCAAGCAGAGATACTGACACCAAGTTCCAGCTGATATCTAGCACATAAAGAACATCACTGAGGGCAAGCACTTTTCTAGAGATTAGCTTGAGGAGAACTTTCCCTTTGCCAATCACTGGGGTAGATCTAGAATCGCTCATGAACACTTGTTCCTCTCTTTCTTTTACAATGGTATAGGAAGCAGATGCACTTTTGTTGCCACACACATGCCTAGTAGTCCCAAAGTCTACCACCCAGTCCTTCATATTGGTGACCAAGCTCACCTCAGAGGAGACTACTGTTGTGTTCACCTCTGTCTCTGCCATATTTTTCTTTGAATTGGACTTCTCAATTCTCTTCCTATAGCATCATTAAGCTGCATGGTGTCCAGACTTTCCATAGACAAACCAATTACCTTGTTTTTTAATAGTTAGGTTCTAAACCTTATTTGATGCATTGGGCTTAGTCTTAGAGTTTTGTTTTCTGAACCTATTGTTTTGGGGTTTAGGTTTTTCTTCCACTACATTAGCCTTAGAAGACGGTTCCTTAGCTTTCTCAACATTGTCCTTATTTTGGTTTTGTTCCTCAATCCTAATATAGATTACGACATCTTCTAGGGACATTTGTTTCCTTTTATGTTTCATGGTCTTTTTTATAGTCTTTCCAAGACTCTGGAAAAGTCTCTACTAAGTAACCAACCACAAAAGGTTCGAGTAATTTAATGTCTTTAATGACTAAGTCGTTAATCAACAAGTGGTAGTCATTGATTTGAGATGATACGTCTCTATCCTCGTTCATTTGGAAATTTCTAAAATTCCCTATGGCATATTTTTGAGTTCTTGCATCTTCCAAATTATATTTTTTATTCATTGCATCCCAAATTTATTTTGCAACTTTATATTGACAATAAACATAAAAAAGTTCATTAGAAAGGGTACTTAAAATAACATGCCTAACATGTATTTCCAGTTTCCCAGGTAGGCAACAAATCAAGACCATCTTCTAGTTTTAGGTCAATCAAAATGTGTCCCAAGTTCATTACATCAATTGTTGAGAAAACCCTTTCCTGCCATTTTTTCATGAATGTCCCATTAAAGGGACCAATCTTAGAGGTGTTAGGACATGTGTGGACTAGAGAAGATTCCATTGATCTATTTCAAGATTGTTGTTCTAAGGGTACCAAATAGAGGACTAGCCTAAAACACACAAGCAAAGAACATAATGAGGAACTAGAAACTTATCGGTGATAGGCTGAGGCGTGACAATACACTATCCTTAAAATAGATCCACCCTCCTCAAAGACGAACTCGGTGCACTAAGGTACCAATGGTCTATCTCCAAGATCCAACTACCATAGAATCTTGCCTTGGGTGCACTTTGCAGGAAAGATGTGTATAACTCAAGTTTAGATAATGGTAGTGGAGACAGAAGCAAGGTAGAAACTGTTGCAAAAGAACTCTATGAAAATTGGTGTATTGATATATGAGGGGTGATTTGTTTTTATAGGCCACTAATACTGTCCCAACGGGACTCTACTTGTAATCAAAACCACTAACACAGTCCCAATGGGACTCTTCTCAAAGATTCGGCCAAAAATAAATGACCTTGAATAAAATTAAATAAAAAAAATTATTCTGAATTTTGTAAAAATTAGCCGAGGTCACACGCACTCCTGTGCATTAAGGAATTCTGACCCGACTAGCCTAAAGCCCCACTCAAATAGGCTTGGCCCTATGGGCGTACGAGACTCTCTTACACCTCTCCACAAGCCCATTAGGCTAAGGAAAGTGGCCTAGTAAATAAACCCACTAAAGGTGTTCCTCTTTTTCTTATGTGGGACAAGCTAAAACACTTAAAGCACTTTTTTCACATTTACACTCTTCCTATAGAAGTGTTAACCAAATCATGCATACATAAGGATAGAAAATAAAGAACACAAGATTTTTAACATTGTTTGACAATTAATGTAATTCTTATATCCACGAAGTGCACCAATACTCAACAATTCATTAATCAAATGATAAGAAAAAGTATAATGAGTGAAGCTCTCAAAAAACCTCTCAATTGTTGTTGTATTCTCTAAAAAAACAAAACCCTAAAACAAAAAAAATTAAAATATATAATAGGGGCAAACTCATCAATTATCACATAAAAATAAATAAATAAATAAAAATTCTCTAGGGGACACTACCCACTTCAACCCTTGTGAGCTCAGTAGGGAGCTCCACCTCTTTGAGCTAACCGAATAACTCAACCTTCAACATCCTAGGTGAAGCATAATAAAAATGACTCGGACTTCACAATCCAACAAGAAGTTGCACCAAAAGGTCTTTTTTAAATATCAAAATTTTCCTTCAAATTTTCTTAAACGTTAGTTTTCTATATACCATTGAGTTGATGAGGCATATTTAAATGTGATATGAACTTATTTTATTGATTTGACATGATTAGTTTTTTTTATTTAATTAATTTAAATTTAGAAAATGTTATTCAATGTGTTTAAAATTATTATGGTTAACAAGAAATTTATGATCGATGTGCTTAAAAATAGTGTTAACTATTTATTGTACTCTTACAAAGGGTAAATATACAATTATCAATAAGTAATATTAACTTTCATTTTATTGAATAATAAGCCAAAAATGTAGATCAATTAAGAAAATTGAATAATAATAATAATAATAATAATAATAATAATAATAATAATCTTATTGATCTCTCGTGAATTAAATTTTGAGCTATATCATCAATCTTGCCAATATGCCGACTTTGTTGTTCTCCATTTCTTGGCAAGTGGACAAATGTTGCATTAATCACACCATAATTATTGAGATGTAACGTTTCACTTCAAACAATTAATGTGCGTTTGTGATCATTTGACACACAACTGATCCTATGTTTTATGTATCTGATTTCATTTAATTCTTGTGAGTAAGCTGATTACAACTTCCCAACAAATTCTAATTAATATTCCACCCAACTCATGTATTTAATTTTGCAGACCTATTTGCAAAGCAATACGGCAGCATCGTACACTATTTGCAGATTCTTTGGGGATTTTTAAATAAATATGGTACTTTTTCAAAGTATTACAATCTGAAAATCCGAAAGAATTGATTTGGAGGTTGTCTCTTAAGAAAAAAATATCTTTATTTGAATTTTGAACCTTTTTTTTTATATTTTATTTTTTCCTTTTGTAAAGATAAGTTGAACTTGTAATGATAATTTTAAATTGATGTTTTAAAGGCTGTTTGTATTTTTGTCAACATTCGAACCGTTGGGGTTACAGGTTTATTTCTCTGTCACCTACTTATTGATCCAAATTAAAATACCTTCAAGTATTTTTCAATACTTTTCCTTTCCCTTTCAATACTTTTCTCTTCCTCCATTTCTCTCCATTCAAGTAGAGACTCCACAATTTGAAAACTCTCAATCAATCAACGTCATTGAACTCTACTCCAAGGTGCTCTTCATCATAAATGGGTAAGTTTTGTAAAGTGAATCATGTATAAAAATATATATTGAAAATTAATGTCTCTAGCCATTATTATTTTATAGAAGGAAAGAGATTGACATATGCTTATAGTGGACATATGTGGTTGTTGCCTAAACTTGTAAATTACATACATATCACAAGTATCATAAAGCTACACTTTCAACCATATTTTATAACTCAACCCCATGTGGTTGTTTCAACCTACAGATCACACACATATAATAAGTATCATAAAGCTACACTTTCAACTATATTTTATAACCCATTCCCCACTCCAGGAAAGAATACAGTAGGGGATAAGATTTAATATTTGACTCATTCAATTTTAGGCAAATACAATATAATTAGATTTTTAAATCCTCAGTAGCGGTCACCCATCACTTTGTGATTAAAAAAATATTATATTTAATATAATATATAATTAAATAATTTGTTTTATTTTGAAAAATAACTATATCATGATCGATGTTTATTTATTAATCCTTTTTTTTTTTTTGGTAATCATAAAAATGATTAATTTTAATTTTTTTAGACAATATAAATATTTATATATTCTTTTAACACAATAGATGTTATATATTCTTTATAATGAAAAGTTCTTAGGTTTATTATAATATTTCCTTTTTCTAATTAAATTCTATGTCTTTTTTGATAATTTATTAATATTAAAAGTGTTTTCATACTTAATGTGACATGTTGTCAACAACATTATTAGAATCACTTTTTTAAATTTTTATAAAAAAAGTTTTTCATAGAAGTATCATAGAAGAAAACACTTATAGTGGATGGATAAGCCAACATTGCTGCTCATATGGTATCTTAGAATCAAGTAGCTTTTATCAAAGGGCATAGAATCCATGATTGCATAGGCATTGTATAAAAAAATATCAACTTGTTGGATAAGAAGGGTGGCCTTCCTTTGTTTAGTTAGTAAGAATATGCCAATTCTCTCATTGAGAGGTACTAGGGTCTAATTAGAAGTCTTTATAAGAGGGTTTATTTTGTGTAATTGCACCATACATGGTTGTAGGCTCTTATTTTCTAAAGTAGATATGCTATTTTTTGTTGCTAGAAAATTTGAAAATATATTTGATTTTTTAAAAGAAAAAGAATTATAGAGGAAAATGATTTTTCTTATATTTGGTTTTATCATAAAAAACAAAAAAACAATCTATAATTAAAATTAATTGAAAATTTATGCAATTTTAAATTATTTAATCTTTATATAAAAGGGTTAAAATAAGTTAAATGAGTTTAAAGTAGTATATAAGTATAATTTACTAGTATTAAATCTATTTTTTATAGGGTTCTCTTACCAAGCTTTAGTAATTTGAGCCCACCAAGGCTTTGGTCACTTAATATAACCCAAAACTAGTCCTAATTGATTAACTAACCGCACAAGACCATCTAATTAATCAATTAGTCTAATTCAGGTAACTTGTTCACTATTCTTTGTGCAACCTTGCGTAATTACCAAAATATCCTTATGCGTAAGTGAACTAAGAGTCAAACCAACCCTCATAAACTATGTCATCATGGTATATGATCTCAAAGTAGGGACCACTAGGACCCATAAGAGTATTATCTCCCTTAAAATCAAATTTTGAAGTTGATTCAACATTCCACTAAAGACAACTAATTGCACTCTTATTCCCTATGTAAATAATGAGGCGAAGCTTGGGTTTGTGACCTAGTATCCACTGTATGTAGACTTCTCATGAATTAGTGTCTATAATCTGACAAGGTTGTACTATCACCTATCACAATTACCTCTCTAGTTCTTGAGTTACAAATCTCACTTATTATGTGATCAACTAGTATACTCTAACTCTAAGGAGTATAGGTTAAATTCCATTAAAGGAATTACTACAACCATAGATTTCACGATCACATGTCCTTTGGATCACCCAATGGAACATATTGTCTCAATCCCATGAGATATGACAGTGCCTCTATTGAGAATACATGTTGCCACTAGCCTCTATCAATAGTGATCCAATCCATAGGGATATATGACTACTTTAGTATTTTACCCATAGGTCAAAGCCTTTTATTGATTTCAACACAAGCTTAATGTCATCTCAAAGTTGAGAGTCCATATAGTATAATAACTTGGTGAATCATGACAATTGATAATCTTAAGTCATGATTCACCATAGGTCATAGTGCATCACATACACTAGTGCACTCACCATGAGAAACCTATTCCGATGGCCAAGAAAAACCATTTCTCTAAATAAGAGGTGGTGCACTATAGTCTCTATTAGATTGACCAAATCCATGAATTGATTGTGGACAAATTATCTACTTCCAAGGAACCTATGACTTGTATCCTCTATGTAACTCCTAATGTACCTAAGTTATGTACAATATAAGAGATATGAGTCAAATGCTCTCAATGCATAAAAAGGATAGCAAAGGGATAGTTGAGTTTAACTTTGTTACATCATGCCTTACTTTTAAGGGCTCAGTCCCAATAGGGAGTACTAAAAGATGTTGCATGGCTAAGGGCTTCTTTTTTACCTTTCACAAAAACAGTTTCCCCACTAGTAGGAGTTTCAACTTTATTAATATATCCCAAACCTTTCTTGTCACCATGGGTTTTGCATAGTCTCATAAAGCATTTTGGTTCCAAGGTGAAACATTTTATTAACAAAAGGAGAGGATTTAATTTTGTTAATCTCTTAAGTGATAACATTATTTCTCTTAAGAAAAAAATGATATTCAGACTCAAGAAATCAATTTTTTTCAAGAAAATTGGTCATTTCCTCATCAAGAAATTCAATTTTGGCCTTGTCAGCGTCAAGAATGTCATGATTCATCAAGTATTTCTTAATAAGATTTTGATACTCAACAACAAAATTATTAAGAAAAATAGTATTTTGTTCATCAGTATACTCACAATCACTATCACTATCACAATTACTATTATGCACAATATCAACAAATGCAGTAAAAGCTTAATAAACATCTTGATCATACCTAAAATCTTCAAAAGTCATGGAGTCACTTCCCTTGGAATTTGTCTCTCCAAGTAGCCTTCATAAACTTTTTTGTCCTTGGAACTAGAACAGTTAGTAGCAAAGTGTCCCAAACCACCATAATTAAAACATTTTATCTTTTTATCTTTGGAGACACCCTTATCATTTTCTTTAGAAAATTTATTAGTTCTTTTTCTATTCCGATTCTTGAGTTTTATTAGTTTTTCTAATCAATCTCATGACCTTTTTTAATCCTTTTAGCCATATGAGCTAGTTCATCCTTAGTTAAGTCATTTGGCATTTCAATCTCTTTTTCCTCATTCTCAAAAGCCTTGAAAGTAGATTTTTTAGGCCTTTGAGAATTTGGAAGGGTCATCTCATATGTTTGGATAAAACCAAAAAGTTTATCAAGTCTCATCAAATCAATGTCCTTGCTTTCCTTTATAGTAGTAACCTGAGGCCTAAATCTTTTTGGAAGAGATCTCAATATTTTTCTTGCTACTTTAGAATTCGGAATAGGTTCTTCTAAGTTAAGAGAAGAATTCAATATGCCACTCAATTCAAAATAAAAGAAGAAAAGTTTTGATTTTCATGCATGCTCATACTTCCAAATTTTGAAGTATGCATTTGAAATTTAGAAACTTTCACAATAGACAAGTAGCTATTGGAGAATATCCCATGCTTCCTTAGCACAAGTATAATTAGCTATCCTGCAAAACTCATCAGGACAAACTCCATTAAATATACTAAAAAGAACCTTAACATTGGCTTTACTTCCCTCATTATCAAGTTTGTCCCATTCTTGTTTAGGTTTTAACTCACTAGTTGATGTTCCATTCAAATCAAGTTTCAATGGGGGTCCTCATCCATATTCCATTGAATTCCACACCCATTCACCTTGCTTTAGGAAAAAAAAATTATTTGGGCTTTCCAATGGGGATAATTACTCCCATCAAAATAAGGTTAACCATTCAGAGAAGCCCCAAATCTTGGTTGTTCCATATTGGAGTTGAAAAATCAATAAAAATTTGATTTTTATCCTATATTGAAAAACCAATATCCAGTAGGATGACACCCAAAGGAAGGTGAATGAGTGTAATTAAAAATATTCTTAAGGAGGGAGTTGAATTTTTAACCCAAATTAAACTAATGAGATATCATAGATAATCAACATGATCAAAATAATCAAAATAAACAAATAAATATGCAATGGAGATAGGAATTTTTTTACATGGAAAACCCCCACACTAATTGTAAAGATAAAAAACCATGAGGTCTAAGATCTTAAATCTAAATCCGTTATATGAGATCAATTTAAGATTTACCTAGTTGTTTTACCCTAAAGATTTACTCTCCAATATCTATAACTTGTTCCACCTCCACAATGTAGTAATCTCCAATTGCTCCAATGAATATGCTTTAGCTTCGCTGAAGGGATGTAGGACTTCCAACAACCCTAGATTTAATGTTTTGAATCCTTAATGAGAAATTGGAAATGGTGTGGCAAGTTAGGCTAAAACCCTATGTGAATCTCTAACCTTAAAAGGGTTATAATGGGGTATATATAAGCATATAAGTCATAGGGGATTAGTATTTAGAATTTAACAAAGAAAAGAACTCCTTAATTTTAAAAAATATTATGCTATATTTTGGAAGATTCTACATGAGTGCTTGAACACACTTATCCACCGCTCAAGTGCCTCAAGCACTTGAGTGGTCCCAACACTTGAGCACTGTTTCTATCACTCAAGCGGCCTTGCAATTTTCAAAATATTAACTTTTAACTATTTAAATTGACAAAAATATATTGATCCTCTTTAAACCCTTTGAATACCTAGCTTGTCACTACCAAATCTTTTTTGATATATCTATGACTTTATAATTGAACAAACAACAACCTTGAATCTTCAAAATAGAGTAAGTCATTATCTAAAAAGATTCTTAAACTATAAAATAAATTGAAGCAAAATTGCCAACAAATAATGAAGAATCATTGTCTTATCACTCTTCATGAGAGATTTGGATCTAAAGTGACTACAATATAGAAAAGTAAAAATGTGGACTTAATGGGAGTAGATGAACTTTTTAGGTTCTCTTCAAACCTGTGAGATAACTTTATGTGGACCTATATTTTTCATTTGTGTCCCCACTTGATGGTAAGAGCCATTTTTATAGTGAAATTTTGATTTTTGTTTTAAAGTTGGAGTCCTCATTTATTTTATTACTTTTTAAAAGAGAAAATAAAAATAAGAAAAAAAACAAAAAACCCTAAGAATGACTCCTTATTTGGAAAAGACAAATCTATGAATTAAGAATAGATTTAGGGATCAAATTACCTATTAGGAAGGTACAAGAACAAGCTATAGCACTCCTCTAAGTTTGTATATCTACTGTCTCTAATAAACAAGAGGAGGAAACTTTGGTGTGAATTAACTAATTAACGAATACAATCTTAATATCAAGAAAGAGAAATAAGTGTCTTTGATTGCTTAGATGTTTTTTAGGATAGGTTTGACTTCTTAAACTTTGATTGATTGGTTTTAGGATTAGGTAAGCATTGGCTTTATGTTGATTTTTGATTGCATGAAACAAATTTTCAATCTTTGGTTGTGAGGTTGACACTTCGATTTTATTTTATTATTTTTTTTATCATTGCATTTAGCTAAATATTTTGATTGTTGGTTGTATGTGTTTGATTTTTTTTATTAATTTTTTTTTTTATTGTTTTTGTTTTAAATTGCATGAGATTGATGATTCTAATTTTTATTTTTTTGAATAACATGAAATAATATTTTAATTTTCTTATATAAGCGTGTGATTAATTTTTTCTATTTTCATTTTTATAAATTGCATGATTTCTATTTTATTTTTTATTTTTGTATTTTATTTTGCATGAGATTTCGATAGCTGTGCATATGGAAGGTGGGCTGCCACTTATTGGAAGGATCATGGCTGGGATTTTTGGTTGAGAGATATGGCTCATTGGAGACCAAGGTGGACAGACTGAACTTACCAAAAATAAAATAAGGAGACTTCTTGGAAGGATCATGGTTTTAGAAAGCAAGACACCATGGAGATATCGAGGGGATTTTTACACGTCAAAGGTGGAAAATTTTAGGAAAATATGGATCACATATAGGAACCAAGGACAAGGGGATTCTCCACCACAAGCGGCATCTTGGTGGGCCGCGACTTTCCGAATATAACTGCATTCACAAGCAGCCAACGTATAGCACGCACATTGAGGGCAAGAGAGGGCGACCGCATCATTGATTCTCTAACGACCAGCAGCCACAAATTCTCTTCAAAGTGGGCTGCCACTTTCCACCACACTTGGAGCACACGCGCCGCCTTCAAAAGGGGGAACCACGCACAAACCAGAATTTGGTAAGGCTACCATATGTTCCCATAGAAGCAGAACGCATTCATCATAAATAAATAAAAAAAAAAAAATGGAAAGAGGCACCCACCACACATTCACCATTGAGCACTAGCACGCACCATCAAGAGGGATCCACCATTAGAATTTGGCGAGGAATAAGGCCACGCACTCACGGGAAGGTACAACCAGCAGCATGCCATATATTCTGATCTTTCAACAGCCCATGCATGGACTCTTCCCCACGGGCTGCAATTGAAGGCAGCCGCATACTACTATAACACGCACAAGCCTCTAAGTGAAGAGAGCAGCAGCGGCACCACCATAGAGGAATTCTAGAGAAGGTAAGTTAGAATTTCTAGATTTTAGTTTTAATTTTTTATTGGATTGAAAGTTAGAGCTTTTGTGTATTAATTTTGATTTTTTTTTTTAATCGGATGAAAAAGTTAGAATGTAGTTAGTTTGATTTTGATTCATTGGTCTTGGTTCAGAAGTTAGGTTTTGTTTAGTTTAATTTTAGTTCATTATGCTTGTCTTGAAAAATTAGAATTTTTGTTTGGTTCAATTTTTTATTCATTGAACTAGATTGAAAGGTTAAAATTTTATTTAATTTATTTTTTATTCCTTGAGTTATTTTGAAATGTTTGAATTTTGTTTAATCTAGTTTTGATTTTTTTTTTTTTATATTAGATAGAAAAGTAAATTTTTGTTTGATTAGTTTTGATTGATTACTTTGGTTTAAAAGGTGAGAATTTTTGTTTTATTTTAATTTTGATTCATTATATTATAGTGAAAAATTAGAATCTTTGTGTAGTTTGGATTTGATGCCTTGCTTAGCTCGAAAAGTTAGAATTTTTCTTAGATTGGTTTTAATAGATTTAATTTAAAAAGTCAGTTTTTTATGAGTTAGTTTTTTTATTTAGTTCAAGTGTTTTTATAATTGTTAGTCTATTATTCTAATTGATCCTATGTAATAAAGTTTATGTTTTTAAATTCATTTTGATCATGTTTTGGTACTTCTTATTTAGTTTAGGTATTTTAGAATTTTAGTTCATTAGTCTATTTGATCCCATCTGATTAAATTTATGCTTTTTTTAAATAAAAAAAATTGTAAATCATTTTTCTGATTCATCCTTTTTAGGTTATGAGTTTTTAGGATTTAAGTTGATTAGTTTAATTGGTTATATCATTATTTTCATATTCTAAACTTGCTAATTTTAATTCTTGGTTGATCCACTTTTAGTTTGTTTGTTTTGCAAAGCTTTGGATAACTAATTTAATTAACCCTAAGCCATATTATTCATGTTTTGAGTATACTAATCTTCATTCTTGGTTGATCAATATTTAGTTCATGCTTTTTTCAAATAGGTTAATTAGTTTAACTAATATTATGTTATTTTGCTCACGTTCTAAAATTGATGATTCTAGCTTTTGATTGATCCTTATTTAGTTAATATGTTTTAGAATTCTATATGCTTGTGTTACTATGTTCACATTATTATAATTACATGTTTAGGTGTATGGTTGATTATAAATTGGTTCTTGATTGTTTATCTCAGTTTATGTGTTTGATTGAACCTTATAAATTCTCGATCAATATTTCGTTAGTTGTATTTGATCTAAAGTCGTTCGGTTTGTTGCTTTGGTGAATATTTATTAAATTTGATTTTTAGAGGCCATAAAAAAATAATGAAGATTGGCCTCTACTCTCATCATATTAGTTTGGTTGGTTGTCAAAATTTTCACATTGTGATTTTGTTTTCCTTTGGTTTGCTTTTGTTTGATCCTTTTTTTTTCTTTTTTTTTTGCAAGTAATTTCTTTCCTTTTTTAAAAAAAAAGAAACTTTTTTTCTCAAAATATTCGATGTTAAAAATCTATTTCAAAAACCCTCCTAGGATCCTTAAGGCTAAAAATATTTTTCTTAAAGTATGCAATCAGATTTCATTTTCACATCTCCCTTTTGCTTTTCAATGAAATTCAAATTTTGAGTAGAACATGAATCAAAGGTAGGGGTGATTTTTAGAAACTTTAAGGGATTTTGGGTGCCCATCCTTGACATGTGAGATTTGGAGTGAAAGGTTGAGGTTGGACCTTGAATGAGGTAAATTATCTAAGCAAACATGTTTTCATAAGGTGAACATTGTTATAATGTATTTGCATGTCTTTTAATTTTATATTAATCCTTTTATTGTCAACATTGCTAGGAACTAGCAATGGCTTAGTTGGAGAGGGAGAGGGGTGTGAATAATGTTATATTTTGTTTAAAAACAGAGCGATTATCACATCTTAAGCTTGAGTATATCATTAAAAGCATCTTCAACTGAGCAATTGTATGTTGTGTATGCTTGATTTTCTCATGTTTTCTTTGAGGCGTTTTTTCTTTCTACATTTATAGTCATATTTGATAAATAATGATGACCATGATGTCCTATTGGGACATCTCAAATGTAAGGATTAAAGGTGAATTGAACCAAAAGATCAAATTGATAAGGAGTTTTTGGGTGTTGATCCTATCTAACCATTAAAATGTTTTGAAATGGTTGAGGGGTTAGACATGTCTAATTACATGGATTTTTTTATTTTTTTTAATTTTTTGTATTCTTCACTTTTTGAACTTAAATTAGACCAAATTTCATAAATTTTAGAGGTTGTTTAATTAAGGAATCAATCGGAGAAATACGAGTGATGTTCCAACTCAAGAGGGTGCCACCAAGGGCTCTATAAGGGTGCTAGTTGCTAGTTGCCAACCCATTTGTTTAAGGAGCATGTAATTACCCATAATTGAAATGTTTTTTTTTTTAATGTTTAAACCCAAGAAAATGGGCTAGGCCCAATGGCTTACTAATTTCAAACCATGCTTAGGCTTTTTTAACATAGAAAGGAGATGTTCCCACATGGGGAGAACTTAAGTTTTGCTTGGGAATGATATAAAAGGAGGATTGGCAGTCATCAATGGGGGTTCAAATCTTCTTCTTGAGGGGAGTTACTGCATATTCTTGATCATTCTTGGAATCAACCTTGGAAGAGGAGATTTTGGATACACATTCTTTTTATCTTTTTAGGTTTTCTTTGTTTTCTTGTTCTTGATTTCATTGATTCCTTTGTCTTGAATTGGTTTTATTTAATGCATAATTGAATATTTTTTTATCATCATTGATCATTGAAATTTTAGATTTGATTTAGGATTCAATTTTCAATTTCTTTCTTTCTATTTTATTCTTCCAAGTTAATTTCTATTCAATGTCTATTGAGTAGTTATTTAGGCAGAGGAAAAGGTGCTCTAGGGCCTTTCTTCTTTCTATTGGAATGACCCTATGCTCATATTGTAATCATAATTCAAAGTAGCTTGTCAATTGATTCCCTCTTATTTAGTAGAAAGAACCATATCTCGGAAAACACTTAATGAGAAAGCCATTTTAACTTGGAACGACCTTTATTGAGCTCTTAATGCAAAATTAGACAAATATATGAGATATTGGGCTCATTAATGAAACCATCAAATTTGAAAATTAGGGTAGGGTCTCAATAGAGTATCCCAAGCATTTAATGGGAAAGCCATTTTGACTTCGGACAACCTCTATTGAGTTCTTAATGGGACAATTCAACAAATAGATGAGCTACTGGCTCAATGAAACCATCAAATTTGATAATTAAGCATTATAGAGTCTCAATAAAGTCTATTAAGCACTTAACAACCTTTATTAATCCCTAAATACCATAAATTAGGCAAATGGTTGAGATATTGTGTTCATGAAACCACTAAATTTTTATACCTAACTAGAGATTGGAGTTTAAAGTCTCCATAGGGTATTCCAAGAACTTAATGGGGAAGCCATTTTGACTTGGAATAACCTTATGTAAGCCTAGGACAATAGTTTCAAATCATTAATATAATGGGGAAAGAGGAATGTTATAGTGGGCATCAACTAATAGGTTAATATCTTTGAAATCAATTTTAATGATTTTATTGAAAATATTCCAACCAAGGGAACCTTCAAGTATCTTGGTTGAGATAACAATAGCAAAGATCATTCCATGGTGAGAACTGGGAACCATAAGGTATTTCTCTCCTTAGTTGATAGTTGCAATTAGTTAAGAAGCTTAAACTAATTCTTATTTTTCATAAAACCACTTTTCAATAACTTTCTTGGCCAAAGTAAGATTCAAGAAGGAATTCTCCACTACATCCATCTTTCATCCTTTGAATCTCTTAACTTCAGTTGCATTCCAAGGTCACTTCCTTAAGGCTCGACACCTGACTCATTGGGCTTTTAAAGCTACAACCTCATCCTCGCATTTAGCGAATCACCATATTATTTATACAGATTTTAGTTTGGTCATTAAGTTCATGTTTCAATTATTATAATTATCATTTTAATTTAAATAGTTCAAAGTATTTTGTTAATGGTTTATTGATGAGAAGAACCATAATGCACCTTTGAATAGCAAAGGTCTTAATCCCTCTCTCTATTTGTACAATTCTTGGAATCATTTGTATAGACATCACTAAGAAGTGCATGAAGGCAGGATGGGAAATTGATGATCGAGGGTGAAAGAGTTCAAGACAGTTACTTGAAGAACTTCAAATTCTATTGAAGTTAGGAGTATGGATCAAGGTATGCTTTCTTCTTCATATCCTAGATGTTAATTTAAAAGTTCGATATTAAACACCAAATGAAAATATTTTCTAATATTTGGTATCAAAGCAAAGTTAATCATTTGTATGTTTAATTTTTAAATTTGGATATAGTCAAGAAAAACCCCAAACCAAAGTTATGGAGAAAATTACTTCATATGGAAAATCATAACCTAACATTATGAATAAGATATTATTTTTTTTCATAGCTTAAAACTATGATAACATTTATAACTAAAAGTTATGAATAAACGATTTTGCATATATCATAACTTGAAGTTATGTATAAGTGAGTTTAAATTTCATAACCTAAATTTAAAAATAAAGGGATTTGTTAGTATCATAACATGTAGTTATAAACAAATTATTTTGTTTATAACTATAACTTAAAGTAGTGTGCAAATTCATTTATAACTTTTTACAAAAAAAAAAAAAAAACATTTTAATAAAAACTACATAAAAAATCATTTTATAATTTATAATGAATACAACCTCTTTTATCCTTAACTAGAACACAACCTCAGCTATTTCCTTCAACATACTCCTTTCTAGTTTGGTATGTGGAAAACCATTTTATAAAAGGAATGAACCACAGCTCTAGAGAAGATTTCAATTGTTACCAAAGAATTTATTAAACATTTGTATAATATTCTGAACAACTCAGAATAATAATGTATATAAATCATAGATTTTTACTTCACATGATAGTTATATCACATCCAATTAATAATAAATATCACACCATATACCTCTTTTGAATAAGTTCTTCCCATAACCTATAATAGTTATTGAAAAAGCCTTGTAGTCCAATAAGGTAACACCTAAGGAGGGGGGGCGGGTGGAGAGAGGGGGCGAGGGGTGGCGAATGGGTGTGTTTAAAAATTACAATATAAGGATTAAATATTATGCCCAATTTTTAACCCTGTGAGTAGTTAAGGATTATCAATTCAAATAATGATAGCCAATTCAAACAAAATAATCAAAATATATAAACAATGAGGCACAAAGATTTTTAAGTAGAAAACCCTATACTAATTGTGGAGATAAAAAAAAAAAAACCACAAGGTCTAAGACCACTAATCTAAATCCACTATATGAGATCAAGTTACACATATTTACCAATCCACTTTACCCAAAGACTTACTCTCAAATACCTATAATTTGATCCACATCTGCAATGCAACAACCTTTGATTGCTCCAATGAATACAGTTTAGTTTTGCCAAAAGGATGAAGGTCTTCAATCCAAGATTCAATGATCAAATCCTTGAATGAGAGATCGAAAATTGTGTGGCACATTAGGCTTTCTCTCTAAGAACCTTTCTAAAGAATATGTGATTTCTTAATGATCTTTACCCCTTAAGAGGTTATAATAAGATATTTATAGGATTAAATCCCAAAGAGATTTTAGAAAAATTCTAAATTAGATTTGAGTGAAAAAATCTCAGTTAAAAATTCATGATCGCATGATCTCACTTAGGTGGCTTGAGTGCTTCAAGCGCTCGAGCAATGCGGAGTGCTTGAGTGATCAGCACTTAAGCGGTGCTCCCCACTTAAGCATCTCTTATTTTTAAAAAACTTTATAAAAATTAATTTTAAGTTCAAAACAATTACCAATCCTCTCTATACTTCAATGGAGCCTAACTTGCCACAAGTCAAAAGCTTTTTAAATGTATCGGTGACTTCCTGGTTGGACAAACAACAATCTGTGATCTTCAATGATAGCAAGTCACTATATAAAAGGACTTCTATAATCAAACATTAAAAGGAACAAACTTGTCAACATATAAATAAGACTCTATGTCTTAACAATTATAATAGTACAAAACATATTATCGGGCTCTCACCCAGGAGCATACGTCCATGCCTTCCCATTAATCCATGCATGGATCTTCTTGAGGATGTTTTTAGGTTTTGATCCTAGGGTACTTCACCTTTCTTCCTTTAGGGACTATTAACCAAGATCATTCTCCTATATTGCTTTTTACCTTTCATTATGGCCACCCATCATGGTGCCTTTTCCACAAGTTGTACCAATGTTTGTAATACCCTTCTATGTTGCCCAATTGCATTAACAAGTTAGTTTTAGCAAATATAAAATATATTTCAACAAAATAGAGTATAGAGTATAATTCAAATATGAGCAACACATTTCACACAATAATTCTTATACTTATATATCATGCACAATTCAAATTGATGCATCTACACACACCATATCACCCAATAAACCATTTTTAAAACCGAATTTAACATAACTTTTCATCCAATTTTTTCATAAATTATCAAAAACAAAGGTTTTAAAACAACCTTAATGTCCTACAGTTAATTGGTTTCTCACACTTATTGCAACCATTTTTAAACTAAATTTTAAGGTGACCATGACTCTATTTAGCCATGTAATTAGTTATCAGCTATTGAATTTATGCTACCCATTCAAACAAGTAGCTAAGTTGTCAACTTGCTACCATAAGGAAAAAATCTATAAAGGAACACCACTTATTCCTTAATATCTTTTAATTAGCTTAACAAGTTTATTAACAAACTAATCAACTCCTTTAATTTATCAACTAATCAATTCACTAACCAAGCCATTAATCTTTATTAAGGGATTAAGCAAATTTGAATTAACCTTTAATTAAATTTAGCTTATTACAATAACAATTTGCTTAAAGAAACTAAAGTTTTTCTTTATGAGAAATTTGATATGGACATAGGTGAAGAGTCCTTTATGATTGGAATTGGAATATTTTAGGACAAAATGACTTCTTGAACTATCCTAAGAGAATTATATTAATAAAGTTCATGAAAGTTGTCAATGAAAAATTGCTCAATTAGAGTAGGGCCTAACTTTAAAGGAGAAAAATGCAATTCTAATCAATGCCAAGAAATGAAGTTGAAAAGAACAAAGTGAGAGAGATTTCATATGTTTCTATTGTGAAAAGCTTAATATATACTCAAATTTGCACTTGCCCTAACATCAATTTTATGGTTGGAACGTTGGAAAGATTTTAAAGTAATCTAAAATACGATCATTGGGTTGCTACTAAGAAAGTAATGTGATATCTTCAAGGGACTAAGGACTACATTTTCACATATATAGAAATTGAAAATCTTAAAATCATTGAATATTTAGATTCAAATTATATTAGATGTCTTAATAGTAGGAAATCATATGTTTTTCTACTTCTTTGTGGAGTTCTCATGGAAACATTCAAAGTGATTACTAATTGCTTCCTCCACTATGGAAGTAGAATTTGTAGCATGCTATGAGGCCACTTCTCATGCACTTTTGTTAAGGAACTTTAAGGCTTTGAATTTTAGGTTCCATTTCAAAGCCGCTGAGAATTTTATGTGATAATTCCTTGCAGTTTTCTTCTCAAAAAATAATAAGAGTTCAAATGCATTAAAGGTTATTCACATAAAATATCTTGTTATGAGAGAAAGAGTACATAATCAAACAATGTCAATTAATTAACATATCAATATGAACTTGATGATTATAAACCCTCTGGCTATAGCATTGGGGTTAAGGACTCTTAAGGAACATCATTGTAACATGGGTCTCTATATTTTATTAAAGGATTTTTAGTTGAGATACTATGAGCTCTATTTACAATTTATAATGATTCTACTCTATCTTGGTTCCATTATATCCACATTTTGATGGTAAAACATGAGATGTATTTGACAAAAAGTTGGAATTTTAAAGTTTGTGGCTATAATGGAATTATTTTAGCCTAATTCTTCATTTAAGGTAGTTTGAATAAGAAAATTACTAATATTGTGATGCATGTTTGGAATTATCTTAAAAGAGTAATGTAGGATCACCACGATCTATATTAGCAGTTTATTTGTTCAAGCGATATAATTTTGGAATTTAAAATAGTTATGACTATGGACAACCACTTAATGAATCTAGTAAAGAAAACTTAAAGCCATCATTATAAATCAAGTGGGGGAATGTTAGAATTAAGAGTAGTCTTCATATTAAGTTTTCTTTTCTTAAAAGTTAAGTTTTATTTTCTTAAAATATTTAGATTCATTTTTCCATGCATGAATTTTTGGAGAACTTAAATTAGATCCATTTCAAAATTCATAATACTTATTAAGTTTATGTTTTAGTTATTATTATTATTATTATTATTATTATTATTAATTAAAGAAAAGTTTAAAGTATTTGGTTGTTGGTTGATTGATGGGAAGAACCATAATGTAGCAATAAATAGAAGAGCTTTTGGTCTCTCTCTCCACTTATATAATTCAATAGAAGCATTTTTATAAGCATATTTGTGTTGGCAATTCAAATCAAAATTTTCATTGTTCTAAGCTCAATCACTCCAAATCCTCCCTTGTACTCTTGTCATTTCCAAATGGTTCATTATTGAAGATTGTTAGAGGAGATGGGAATTGGTTTTGAGGTGATGATTAAACGAGTTTTAATCTTTTATCCTTTTGTTGAAAAATGGTTTTGAAGCTTAAGAGTGTCAAAAAAAAATAAAAATTGTTTAAAACATTTGGATCAATTTTTATCGATCAAACTAAAGGGTAATACCTACTACACACAAATTTGTTTTTCAATTTGATCTAATCTATTAAAGTTTGATCACATCTGCAAATTTTCATTATTTTCCAAATGAATCTCAACAGCTTAATGGGTTTTAAAACCTTAATATTTATACTACTCTATTTTCAAATGAGGAAGCATGGTTGTGAGAGCTTAGTGAACCTTCTTGGAGCTTCATGTTTCTTACCACATTTGGAGTATGTTTGCCTTGAGAGAAAATATTATGGGTTTGAGTTGAAAATCAATTTTTGAGTGAGAAAATTTCTTTCAAAATAGGTTGATTTAGTGTGGTTTTCATCCATATTCTCATATTCATCCTATATGGGATAAAACCCAAATTTCTTCTTATGCAGATTTAAGAAGAGGTCGAGATCAAAGCTTAGACTAGATTCCAAGTATTCTAAAAAAGAAGAAAGTTGGTGTGGACCCACATTTTTCACGTGCGCCCCCACTCGATTGACGAGACTCGCTTTTATCGATGAAAATTTTGTTTTTAGAAAAAGTCGGAGTCGCCACTTATTTTTATTTTAAAGGGAAAATAAAACAAGAAAGAAAACCCTAAAGAAGGGACTCCATAATTTTGGAAAAGCAAGTCTTTGAAAAACCCGAGTCTAGGTCCGGGGATCAGGTTACTTATTGGGAAAGTACTTCTAGAAGATAGCACCCCACTAAGCCCTACAAAGGTCTCTATTGACTAAGTTGAGGGAAATGTGGCAATTAATTGCTTGATCGTGAATATCTAGGTAGGCTAAGTGATTTAAAAAATAGCATGCCAAACAAGAAAAAAACCAATCACAAATCATAAAGAAGATTCGAGGTGCGTACCTGGACTGCTTTTTTAGTGCTATCACAAAACATCAATGGTTAGTTTGGAAATATAGCACACATGTATTTTACCCAAGCAAATCAAGCATACATCTAAGCACCTAAGGATCACATCAAGCATAAATAAGACTCACAACAATATGCATGTTCATAAAATTTCGAAAAGTAGGTGATAGAGAACATACTTGGATAGCATGCATAATTTATATGATTCCTCCAAAAAAGCTAGAGTGATCATGACAAGTATGAATTATATAACATATTCATTATGTCTAATACACAGTACCAAAGCCAAAATTGAGCCAAGGTAAGTCAAATGACTCCAAAAATAAATAACCAATTCAAGCAATGTACAAAATCATCAACATGCAATTTAAAAAGGAAGCATCATAAAACAATTTCTAAAAAATGGCTTAGAGTGGAATTTAATTGTGAAGAATTTCTAGAAACAACTCCTACACATCTAGATCAACATGCAGAAAGCCAAACTCTCATTCAAAGGATAGGTTGCAGCAAAACACCTAAAGGTTCTACAAAGTCTAGATTAGGTAAGAAAAAAGTGACATGCATAAACAAATTTTTTAAAAATAATAAATGATCAATAAAATAAAATAAAAAATCACACACATATTTTAAAGTGTGTAGATCACATAAAAAATAAATTCAAGGTCAGATAGTACTCAAAAATATTTTTTAAAACACTCAAGCTAATCAGATGTCCAGAATTCAATATGTGTAGTAGATACAAATTTGAAAAATCATATCTCCCTCAGAAAGACACATTTTTCAATATTTTATGTATCTAATATCAATTTCAAGAAGCCTAAAATTGAGAAAAAATATTTAATCAAATTTAAAAAGTCTTATGGTATTTTATTTTTTCAAAAAAGATCTTGGGTGTCCAGAACTGGGTGAAAATGGAGCCACCCTAAAGACTCATTTATATCTTCTATTCCAGAATGGTTTTCTGTCTCAAACGAAACTTTAAATTCAAGTCAAGAAGTGAGGAAAGTCATACAAGTTTTGGAAAATTTTAAAAACAGTCCAAAGTTGTTAAAACGAATTTTAAATCTAAAGGGTCAGTGGTTGAGTGAAAACTGGTAGAAATAAGGAGTTTTGAAAAAAAAAATTATGTAGGGGTTTCACCAGTTCCCCAATTGGTATATACAAATCTAGCCTAGAATCATCCCATTTTTTTGGGACCACAAGCTTTGATTCGTGTTTTATTTAAAACCAAAATTTTAATTGAAAACCGAGAAAGATGCGAACTGACCAAGACAAAAGGTTGCATATTATTTAAGAAGACGAGATTTTGATTCTAAAGACTCTAGATGAATTTTTTTTTAAATAGATTTTTAAAGGGATCTTTTAAGAAAAGTGTTTTATTTTAAAATAAAATAAAATAATTTGAAAACAACATGACATAAGGAATAAAATATCAAGCAAAAACAAAAGAGAACAAAATCACAAAGTAGAGTTTTTGACAATCAAGACGATTGAAGTGGTGGGAATGGAGGCCAATCTTCACTATCTTCTGATGGCTTCTGAAAAGTAAATTTTACTAGAGACTACCTAAGCAATAAACTATTCAAACTTAAACCAATTAAATTAATGACTAATAATAAAAAAATATATATCAATTAAGAGTAATAATAACGAATTAGCACGTGATCGATTAAACATACAAACACATCTAGACCAATTAAAATGGACCAAATTGAATCAAGGCAAACAATAATTTTCAATCATAAAATTAATTTATTAGTGAACTAATATTATAGAAAATACCTAAACTGAATAGATGAGTGAGGCTAAATCAGAATAAACTAAGTACAGACACCTTTGAATATAGAATTGATTTTATTAATAACTTAAAATTATAATTACACCAAAAATAATTAGAATGAATCAATTTAAATGAAAACAAACTAAAAACAAAATATGAATTCAGGAAATCTACTCTCTAAATAAACTTACATTATTAAAATGAAATCTAGGCTTAAAAAAATATTTTAACACTAATTAAGGCAAGTCTAAAATCAAATATTTAACACGTAAGATTAATTATTTTAGCAAACAAAAATTTTACAAGAGCACCAAAACCTAAAGTTAAATAAAAAACACTAACCTTACTATATTTTAAAACGAGATCTCTAACCTATAGAATTAATCTTATTGACATATGGATAAGTAGACAACACATAAATAAATACTATAATAAAAAAAACAAAATATGAATTAATGGAATCAATTTTCTAAATAAACTTTCATTATAAAAATGTAATCTAAGCTTAAAATGAATTAAACACTAATTAAAGCCAATCTAAACTTAATTCTTAACACACATGATCAATTATTTTAACAAACTAAAATTTTACAAGAGTACCTAAACCTAAAGTTAAATAAAATCACTAACCAAAACAAATTTTTAAAATTAAATCTCTAACCTATAAAAATTAGTTTTATTAATAAATAAATGAATTAGGTAATGTGTGAATAAATAAATATAGCTAAAACAAAATACGAACTCATGGAATTAATTTTTTTTTTTTTTTTTTTATAAACTTACATTACTAGAATAAAATTTGAGCTTAACAAACATTTTTAACACTAATTAAGGTAAGTTTAAAATCGAATATTTAACACATAAAAATCTAATATTTAACACATAAAAATCAATCATTTCAACAAACTAAAAATTTTACTTAAACCTAAAACTAATTCAAATGACCTACAACAGATTTTTTGTTTTTTTTTTTTTAAACTGAATTTTTAACCCCTATGACCAATATTACCAACAAATAAATAAATAAATAGATTACAAAGCATTAAATTGGTGGCAAATAAATAAACAAATAATCAATAATTAAATTAATCAAAACTAAATTAAATAAAGATCAAACTATATTTTTTTTCCTCAAAGTAAAACTACATAAAAAAAAATTATGTTTTCTGAATTTAATATAATAAATAAAAAAACTAACCCTAAACACAATTCTCATGCTGCCATATTCAAACATAACAAATATATGTTGGAACTAGTAATAAAAGTCAAACCACTTACCTAGTATAATAATAATTCCACTTGAAAAAAATAATCCAAACTTGCATGGTTACTAAAAACCTATATAATAACAATTCTAATCTTTAAACTTATGCTGCCATATCAAAACCAATACATACTGGCGCTAGTAAAAGTCAAACAACCCAATATAATAATAATTCCACTTAAAAAATAATCTAGACTTGCACTGTTACTGAAAACCCATATAATAACAATTCTAATCTTTAAACTCATACTGCCATATCACAATCAATACATGCCGGAGATAGTAAAAGTCAAACCACCCAATATAATAATAATTCTACTTAAAAAAAATAATCTAGACCTTCACTATTATTGAAAACCCATGCATATAAAAAAAAACAAATGAATCACCTAACGGCCGTGAAGATACCAAAGAAGGTGGTGTGCAACTAGTGCGGTGAAGGATGAGTGAAAGAGCACCAGCTGTGACATGGAGTTAATGCTATGATGGATTAGCAGCCCGGTGATAAAAAAAATCAACAGCCCAATGATGACAAAAATTAGCAACCCGGTGATGAAAAAATCAGCACCCCTCTGAAAAGAAACTCCTTGCATCAATCCAAAACGACAACCTCATCTCACGCTTTCAAAGCTCTCTCTCTCTCTATCCCTTCAACCAGCCCCTCTCACTCTCTCAAAACTCTCTCTTTTTTATCCCTTCAAACAGCTCCTTTCACTCTTTCAAAACTCTCTCTTTCAATTCCTTCAAACAACCCCTCTCACACTCTCAAAACTCTCTTTTTTATCCCTTCAAACAACTCATCTCACTCTCTCAAAACTCTCTTTCGATCTCTTCAAACAGCCCCTCTCACTCTAGAAAAAAAAAAACTCCTTCCAGATTTCTTCAAAAAACCAGCACACTTCTCTCTGAAAAACTTCTTGCTTCGATCCAAAATGGCCACCTCTTCTCACGCTCTCAAAGCTCTCTCTCTCTCTCTCGACCCCTTCAAACAACCCCTCTCACTCTAAAAAAAAAACTCCTTCCCAATTTCTTAAAAACAAACGGCACCCTTTTCTCTGAAAAACTCCTTGCACCCCCTCCAAATGGCACTCCTCCCACTCTCAAAAACTTCCCTTACCGACCTTCAAAATGACACTCTCTCACACTGTCAAAATCTCTCTCTCTCATCCCAAAAACGGCAGCCTAGTGATCCCCCCAAAAACTCAGCAGTAGCCCGGTGATCTTTAAAAAAATTCCTTCAATCGTCGTCTCCTTCACACTGTCCAAGTCTCCTCTCTTCCAAAAAATCCCTTCTACCGATCCCTTAAAAAATGACACCCTCTCATGCTCAAACCCTCTTCTGATGCATCCTACCAGTCTCTAAATAGTGCGGTTGGTCCCTTCGAGAGCTCCCAGGTTATTGCGTGAAGTTTTTCAGATGATAGTAAGTTGAGTGTGATGCAAAAATCTACCGATCCCTTCCAAAAATCCTCTCTCACATCTCCTTACTCTCTTTTCCTTCATTTCTTTAAAACTCCGTTAGACTCTCCTATCTTTGTCAATCCATGGTTCCTCCAATCAATCCCGTTGACCTTACCAACATGGAAAAAACCCCTCACCAGTTTGGAGAAAACCCGCAATCTTTCGCATCAGTCCAACATGATTAGAACCCTCTCCCTTTGAACCTAGCCTTTATTCCATCCCTATACACACCGAACATCTTCTTTTCACCTGCCAAAACCAACTTTTGTAAGTTTCTAAACCTTCCCATCTCTCTCTTTCTTCTCTTTTTCATATCTGTCTTGGGTTGAATGATCTTTCAAATCACGGCTAAATCTCCAACCATGCAATAAAAAATAATAAAAACAAAATCATCAAATTTAAATAATAATAATAATAATAATAATAATGATTAATCATATGCATGTACAAGATAACCAAAATATTATTTCATGATAAAGAAACGGAATGTGAGTATCATATAATCTCCTAAAATAAATAAATAAATAAATAAACAAATAAACTAAAACCCACTTAAAACAAAAATCAAACAAATAGAATTCCAGAAGACAAACCTTAGTGTACTAAGCTTAAAGAACTACCCAAGGGATTCTAAGTGGGCCTAAGGTACCTAAGTGGGCTTAGGGTGGTGCTTAATGGGCCTAGGATGCCTAAGTGGGCCTAGGGTGCCTAAGGGGTTCCTAATGAGCCTAAGTGTATCTAAGCGAACCTAAGGTGCCTAAATGGGCCTAGGGTGATGCCTAAGTGGGCTTAAAGTGATGCCTAATGGGTCAGGTGTGTCTAATGGGCCTAGGGTGTATTAAGTGAACCTAAGGTGCCTAAATGGGCCTAGGGTGGTGCCTAAGTGGACCTAGGATGCCTAAGTGGGCTTAAAGTAGTGCCTAATGGGCCAGGTGTGTCTAATGGGCCTAGGGTGTACTAAGTGGGCCTAAGGTGGTGCCTAAGTAGGCCTAGGATGCCTAAGTGGGCTTAAAGTGGTGCCTAATGGGCTTAAGGTGTACTAAGTGAACCTAGGGTAGTGCCTAATGGGCCAGGTATGTCTAAGTGGGCCTAAGGTGTACTAAGTGAACCTAAGGTGCCTAAGTGGGCCTAGGATGCCAAAGTGGGCTTAAAGTGGTGCCTAATGGGCCAGGAGTGTTTAATGGGCCTAGGGTATACTAAGTGGGCCTAGGTTGGTGCCTAATGGACCAGGTGTGTCTAAGTGGGCCTAAGGTGTACTAAGTGAACCTAAGGTGCCTAAGTGGGCCTAAGGTGGTGCCTAAGTGGGCTTAAAGTGGTGCCTAATAAGCCAAGTGTGTCTAATGGGCCTAAGGTGTACTAAGTGGGCCTAAGGTGGTGCCTAATGGGCCAGGTGTGTCTAAGTGGGCCTAAGGTGGGTCTAGGGTGCTTAAGTCTAAATAAGGCTAACAAGAGTCACAATGAGGTTAGGTAAATCCCTCAACCAAAGTCTCCAAGGTTGCTTAGAAAAGATACGCTACATGAGTAGCAATGGGCCACCAAGAAATTGCTGTAAAGTATCAAATAAATACTTAATAGGACATGTGTTAGGAAAACAAAATGGAGAGTCTACAGTTGGTAGTTAAATTTTGTAGTTTCTAAGCAAGTGGTTTGAGAAAGGATGGAAGGCTTAGTCTAAGCAAATTCTTATACTCAATTAATTTTTTTTATAGTAGATGTTTTGTTTGCTCGAGGCTTACAGTTTTTTTTATCTCTTAAGAGGTTTTCCACGTTAAAATATTGGTGTTATTGTATTTTTATTATATCTCTTCTTTTGATTAAGTTTTCATTAGTTTATAATATTTCCATTGAGTTATTTTGTTGATTGATTGAGATATGAGTTAAAATTGGATCATTTAAGCTTTGAAAGAATGTAGTATATATGTTTCAATTTCGATGTTGATGTCAAGGGACATGTGAAAATGTGAATTTGAGTTAATGAAATGTCTTATATATCTTGCTTGGGGAGTGTCAACTCATTTGTATGTGAATTGTATTGACTATCTTGTTGGGAAAGTGTTAGTTGATCTATTATTGCTTGTGATTTTTTTGCTCGTTAGTAGGATTGAAATAGAAAGTCAACACTTGAAAATTTAGGGGTGTTGTTTGCATTTGTGAGATACCAACTCAAATTGTATTAAAAACACTTGTTCACATCCCCCCTCTAGGTGTTATCCATAGGTGAGATTCATCTTCGATATCTATACCTATTACTAAGGAGTGCATAAATGGAGAATAGGAGATTGAAGATCAAGAGTCAAAAAGTGCAAGATGGTTACTTGAAAAACTTCAAATCATATTAAAGTTAAGTGTATAGATCAAAGTATGTTTTCTTCCTCATATTCTAAATGTTATTTTTTAAAGTTTTATATTAAACATCAAATGAAAATATTTTCCAACAAAGTCTAACACAAATAACCCACAATTTTGACTTGCAAGAGTCAAATGGAATATATTTCAAGTAGAGTCCATAACCCCAATTTCAAAACTTGGTACACGCACAACAATTTTTTTTAAAATCTCTTAAAAATTAACAACCGAGGAAGATAATCAAGAAGACTTGGAATATCATATCATCCATACTTAAAAGATAGATAGAGTTCATATGACATGAACCATAACATATAGCATTCCAGATATGAGCAATAAATAGAAAACCAAGTAAATAAAGTCGTCTTAATCTTTAAGAGGGAATCATTAAAGGACGAAATCCATGTTGAAGACTGGCTTCCCAAATCTTCTCAATATCGAAAATGGTGTGACCGCACTCGTGCACATTCCATCCTTCTAATGCATGCAATATTCCAGCTACACGCCATGCACTCATTGCTCTTCTTGGCAACCAATTCTGCATTTAAATAAATATTTTCATAAAGTAAAAGGTATACAAAATAAATTTGAACTTGTTTCGTATGAAAGAACACTTATATTAATTGTATGGAGCCATTTGTCATTATGCTTAAAATTAACTTTTGTACTAATATATAATGCTTGTTATCTTCAAAATTAATATTATTGACTGACCTCACACGAATCCATGTTCTCAAAAGATGTGGGAGACATCATTGCTGGTGTGGTATGGTAGAAGCAATCTTTACGCATTCTCTTTGGAGGGAATTGAGAAAAGGGAATAAATAAAGTTCCTTTTGGTGCCTTCAATTGTTCGTCCTCCGTCAAGCCATCTCCAATCAACCATATCTGTACAATATTTCACTACTATGTCTCAAACATCTTTAATGCTAAGTCCATTTTTTTTCCAAAAAAGAAAAAAGGAAAAAAATTAAGAAATGAGAAAATGGTGGTGGGTTGTTGAGAATTTTTTTGGCAAAATCTGGTTTTGATTTTCAGAAAAATTGCTGTGATATGTAAATTCTCCAATGCTTAATTATGTTAACTTCATCATAGTAGTTCTTTGTTCATTAGCCTGTCATTAAACAAAAAGTTTTTCTCATTGAATACACTAAACAGTATAACTATAATTAAAAAGGAAGTTTCCAATGGTAAGCAGGAAGGAAGATTATAGAAAATAAAAAGAAAAAGAATAAGAAAAAAAATGATGAAAGAAGGGATTTTACCTTATGGGCATAATTTTTTGAAAGAGCCAATTTACCTCCCAATTTGGTGTTCAGCTTCATATTGATCTTCGCGTACTCTTCCTCATGGAAAGTAGTCACCTAAGAATTATTTCAATTGTATTCCAATATAAATCAAAACTAGGATTGAGCAGGTAAAACAGCAGTTTGTTGTTTGACATTAATTAAAGAAGTTAGTTTTATGATTATTTGAGCATCATATATCATACATTTTTAGTACACCTAATCACCGACTACTATATAAGTAGGTGATAAAGTAGGGATACATATATGTAGCACCATTCAAATTTCAATAACATTTTTTTCATTTATATTAAAAATACCTGGATGCGCTTTTGGCACAAAGCAAGGGCTGTGAAATAAGCAATCTTGGAGAGCTTGCCTCGGAAGAGTACTTGAGTGGTTCCTTTTGGAATGCTGTTCAAAACAACGGCTACTGCTAAGCTGCTCCCATCCACCACCTTGATTTTGAGCTTAGGATTTCTATGGATATAAAGCTCACCATATATATTAAGCTCTTCACCCTGCATAATTTTTTAATTAATTAAAAAAAATATATTTTTAACTAAAACTTTTCAAATATGGATGATGAATTGTTGTAGGGCTCAAAATGAAGGAAATGAGTGAATTAATCATATATAAAGTATAAACCAAGATGGTAAAATTATTTATAGGCACGACAATTCTCTTCTAGTCATCAAAGACTTACTTTTTTTATAATGAAAATAGGGGATGTGAATGAAAATAGGGTATCTCAGTGGATCTCAAAGTATAACAATCTAAAGTTGGTTCAATAAAAGATAGTTCAACCTCTATCAATCCGAGATCTTCTTGTGAAAGTTATACTAATTATATGATATCCCACCTTGATTAAAGGAAGAAGTTTCATGTAAATGTATTTTGAATTTTTGAGGCCTAAACAAACAATATTTGCACATGCAAGGACCTCTTCACAAGGGATGTCGTCTCTCACCATAATCATATGTTACATTTTAATATCTCAATCAATTTCTAGTACTATATTAAAGTGGACAATATTCACATAAAAGGGATCTATGATCTTAATCAATTCTTAACATTATATTAGCAAATAATATTTATATGAAAGGAATTTGTGATATTCCTATCAATTTTTAGTATTATATTAAAATGGATGATATTCATATGGAAGGGTGACACTTGATTAAAGTGAACAATATCCATATGCGAGGATGTAGATCAGTCATATAATTTCTCTACATATATGCATGAAAGGGACCAAAGGGAATGGGGGAAACTAAAGAAGAAAAAAAAAATTGGAACCAAAATGGTAAAGGAATAATAACTTGCCTGGTTGAGAATGCCTAAACTCAACACTTGAACACCTCTTTGGTCTGCATCTAGTATGGCTTCTTCAATCAAGCTATTGATGGGCTCATTTTGCCCTTTCAAGAAGTACTACACCATCCAACAATTGAGTCAATGAGTAATAACTAACTAGAAATATATCATTCTTAAAAAATAAGAAACAATGACAAAATTCATTAATAGATTAAGAAAATAAAATAACAACAAAATGTGATTCTTACTTGAATCCTATATTTTGGTATGACCCATGTTTGTAACTTGAGTTTGTTGAAATGGTTCCTTTCAAGAACAAATGTACGAGAACAAATCCAAATCAACATCATATACGAAGATGTTAGAGGCCACATTAGTCTCAAGTACCATTTGGAGATGTATGGCTTGGAGGCCACAGAGGCAAAACCTAGCCTTATATGATAAATGGAGTCTGGTGTTGTGAGATGGGTGAGATGCACTACATCAAGCGATTCTTCAGGCCTTGTAAGTGATTTTTCATATAATACATCTGAAGATTTGTCCATAGTACCATAAATGTAGTCATAGAATGGCATGAAGAGTGAGTAATTGGTTCGGAATTGGGTGTGATGCAGAGAGTGAAACCTGAAATTTGAAGAAGTTGAAATCATTTATCATCATAAAATATATATGATTTCTAACGAATATCCAAAAAACTAGAATGTGGAAATGATTAAAGTATTACTAAAGCAAGCTATTACTAATTGAATTACCTACTATTTATTTCATTTTTTATATATTAATTTTTAAGGTTATTTGATTAAAAGGTCCCTAAGTTTAGAAATTTGACCCTCCAATTTTTTTATCTCTTTTTGACAAAAATGTCCTTTCATTTTTCTTGTAAAAACAACTTCTTTTAAAATTTACATATAAATATTCGAAATGGTGAATGGTATTTATGTACAAAAAAAAAAAAAAAAAACTATTAAGTTACTTTTCAAATAAAAAGTATGGAAGAAGTTAGATTTATAATTTGGGAATTATTTCATCCCTTTTAATCAATTTATTCTATTTTTTATGGACTCATTTCAATTGCAAGTTGGGATTTGATCAAAGGAAATATTTATATGCATTTCTTTCTAATTTTTTTTTTCTTTTTTATATTAAGCAAGTGCGTTTTAATATAATTAACTTTTAATGATGTAATGGATGCATAACAAAGCATAAAAAATATAACAAATATTAATACTATTTTTTTTATTGTTTTTGTTCTTCAAATATTTGGAGTAATTATATTTAGGTGATCAATTTGTTAGGTTTTTTCTTCTTTTTCTTTTGAATAAAATAATAAATATTGATTAATTTTGTTGTTGCATTTATTTTATAGCTTCTACATCAATTTGATGTGTAAAATTTTATTTTGTTTTTAAGTCATAATTAAGTAAAACGCTTAACAATAGTTCTACTATCCAATTACTAATATCTTAGCATTATTTTTATATTTTTGTTGTGTATTTATTTAAATTTTAGGAATAAATTAAAATGAATAATTCCTAGTTTTTATGGGTTCTATTATAATACAAAATTTTATTTATTTGTAACATAATATTTAGTTCTTAGGACCACATGTAACTAATTTGGTCCCATGACCTTGAAAAAGGTGTTTCATGTTGGACCAGATAGGTGCCCCTTTGTCTACTTCATCGTGATTACATGTGATCTCACTTTTAAATTAATATCGTGGGTGATCCAATGTTTTTGCCATATATTTTATTTTTAAGATTTTGTTTTTATTGAATCTATCTATATTTAGTATGATCTTTATCAAAAATTTCCATATTTATCCATAATAAATCAAAATAATCATAGATTAGAGTTCTCTACCTAATAGTTCTCACACCAATTAATGTTACAATAAAAATGTTGTGGCCTACGAGTCCCAAACATGTAGTGGTTGTGGAGGGCGTAGTGGTACCACCATGGACTCTATATTCATTATGGTTACATGTGGTCCTGCATACACCTATCATGGGTAGTCCATGGCCAATTAAATACACTCCTTTTAACATTTTTAATTTTTAAAATTTATATTTCTTCCTTGTAGACTATGCTAATGTTTTAATCCCCCTAATATGCGACATTTGAATTAAAGATAAACTAGTTTTTGTTCTTTTCAATTGAATGTCTTCAAAGGCATGGGCCTTATTTAATACTACCAGTGTCTATATCATATTGTAAAACAAGAATCAAATTAAAGAGAGGCATAGAGTGATGGTAGGGGGGACTTACGAGGGGGTATACATAAGATACTTGAGGAAGGGAAATATGGAGAAGAGCCACTTGGGCACAAGCTCGAAGTTGCAGTGCCCCATGTTGTTCATGAAATCAATATAAGAAATGTAGCCGACAAAAGCTACAATAGAGCTTGTTCCGGTGAAATTCATGGTCAGCAGTGGTATTGAAAACAGAAGAAAATATCCTATATGCTCCGCAAATGGATGAATGACAGCTGCCATACAATATAATTAACATAATGAAACTTATTCAAAGTTGAAGAGTTTTAATGACCGATATGTCCCCTTCTCTAGCTTTGATTTTATTGGTTGAAAAGTTTTGTGGGTTTGATTCCAGCTCATACATTATTAATGGGTGTTGTCCCATCTTAACGCTCGTGTTGGACTAAGAACTCGTTTGACAGTAATTTTAAGAAACGTTTCTAACATTTCTGATACATGAAAATTTTTATTATTCAAGTATTAAAAATATCAAAAATATTTTCTAAAATCACTATTAAATGCACTCTATATCATAGGACATTTATTCACTATAGTTGTATTCATTGAGTATGTATGGCCGAATCCACCACAAATTAATTCCTTTGGACCATGAGTATCTTAAATAGTTTATCATCTGTGATAAGATTTTTCTTTGGAAAAAGTCATTTCGAGATATATGCTACAAGCCAATCCATCTTTTCATATTTTTAAATTATCTCAACTAATCAAAAAATATTTATTATTTTATGCATTTTTATGTCAAAGATAATATCCATGCAGTTTCTTTGGTCCGGATGAATACAATCAAAACCTAAAAATGTTTAAATTTTAATTATATTTAGAGGGTATTTTTATTTATTTATTTATTTATTTATTTAAGAAGTTAGCATAAAAGGCTATATACTTTTCTATTCTTTTTAAATATTCCAGAAGTAAGTCGAAGGCAGTTAAAGCTGAAAAGCAAAATACTAGTTCTTACAGGTGATGGGCTCAGTGACGATAGAGGAATGGTGATGAGAATGGTAACGTGAGTAGAGATAATGATGGTGCAGAGCCCTGTGAAACCAGTAATACAGAAACTCCACAGGGCCCATATGAAGCAGAATTGCAATAACCACACCATCTGCTCTCCAAAACGGCATGTGAGTTCCCCCTGGAACTGTGAAATAAGTTATGTAGAATATGATCCCATTGAAAATAATCTGGTCATCCCTACAAAACCAAAACACCATCAGAAAACTTGGACAAAGACCTCCCACAAGGATTGATTTGAGGCGTTAAATTTTTTAACTTTTTGTCTTGCTTCAAATAATAGGATGCGTTTATATACCAGTTTCTTTCTCTGTCAACTTGCTCAAATTCAATGCCCTTGTCAACAATCCTGTTGTTGCCCTTGGCTGTTCGATGGCGAGAAAGTGAAATCCAAAGCTGGTTGTGGAGCATCCTCCATAACAGAAATGGGAATATTAGAAAGTGAGAAATGTCTCTCTCCTTCTCATCTTTCACTACGAACGAGTATATGGCATGAATCGCCCATGGTGCCAAGACTACGTACTTCATCCACATCAGACAACAAATCAGTACAAGTGAAAAAGTAAATAAATAAGATGGAATGAATATATAAAGGAAATTAAATTTGAGGTTGTTTCAGAAAAATCCTGTATAGAAATATGCTTGAGTTTATAGAAAAATATCCTGCATGTCATTAAAAAGTAGTACCCTGTAATTTTGTCGACAATTATTGGTTTCTAAAAGATTTTTGTCTTGTCAATTTTTATGTTATGCGGCAAACATGGCAAGATCATATCCAGGGAGACCCCTCTTTAGTAAAGAGAGAGAAAAAAAGAAAGAGAAAGAGAGATTTGAGATTGACTAAGGAGGAGTACCTTGAAATTGCCAAGAGGTGTCCATGGCCAATCAGTGAGTATTCCGGGTTTAGAAGCCATATTTGGATTTTGCTACTTCTCTTGCTTCAAGAATGCATATGCTCAGGGGTATATGTAGTGTGTTTTTCCATCAGAACTCAGCTGCTATCAATGCAGTTGTGGTTTCCAACACCTAACAACCAGCTACGTGCCAACAAGGAGAAGCTCCATGCGACAAATAATTGGATCCTGTCCACGTCGTCATTTAAATTCTAACCTAAAAGCAAAAACAAAGTAATATTTCACACACGGTGTGGTCGTCCTTCAAATTTAATAATGGGGAAGAAATAGTTGATTCCATTGCAAATTTGATTGATTATTGATGAAGAAGTTCCACCAAAAGGTCTTTCCTAGACATCAAGGTACATATTTTTTTTCTTATTACTAGAGATATCTAGCTAGTATTAAAGTACTCTTTGATTAATTTTCACAAATATAGTATACCTTGATTTTCTCCTAGAAAGAGACTATACATATATAATCTACTTGCATTTGATAGATGGTTTGCACTTATTTTGTTGATTTGATATGATATTAACTAACGGCTTTCAAAATATGTATTTCAATGTTTTTTGTACTATGGTTAAAGTAGTCTTATATGTCCAAATTCATGCCTACACTCATAAGCATGCAAATTTGGGTTATTGTCAGCCTCATTTCAGGTTTTCATTGATCATTGTGGAAGAAGTTGTTGTTCTAAGGGTATCAAACAGAGGACTAGCCCAAAACACACAAGTAAAGAACAAATGAGGAACTAGAAACTTATCGATGATAGGTTGAGGCGTGACAATGCATTGTCCTTGAAATAGATCCACTCCCCTCAAAGACGAACTCGGTACACTAAGGTACCAGTGGTTTATCTCCAAGATCCAACTACCATAGAATCTTGCCTTAGGTGCACTTTGTAGGAGAGATGTGTATAGCTCGGGTTCAAGTAATGGTAGTGGAGACAGAAGCAATGTAGAAATGTTGCAGAAGAACTCTATGAAAATTGGTGTATTGAGATATGAGGGGTGACCTGTTTTTATAGGCCACTAATACTGTCTCAACGGGACTCTACTTGTAATCAAAACCACTAACACAGTCCCAATGGGACTCTTCTCAAAGATTCGGCCAAAAATAAAAGACCTTGAATAAAATTAAATAAAAAAATTATTTTGAATTTTGTAAAAATTAGCCAAGGTCAGATGCCTACGCAGGAGGGGAGAGGGGGACCTCTTGTGCATTAAGGAATTATGACCCAATCAGCCTAAAGCCCCACTCAAATAGGCTTGGGCCCTATGGGCATGCGAGATTCTCCTACACCTCTCCACAAGCCCATTGGGCTAAGGAAAGTGGCCTAGTAAATAAACCCACTAAAGGTGTTCCTCTTTTTCTTATGTAGGACAAGCTAAAACACTTAAAGCACTTTTTCACATTTACACTCTTCCTATAGAAGTGTTAACCAAATCATGCATACACAAGGATAGAAAATAAAGAACACAAGATTTTTAACGTTGTTTGACAATTAATGTAATTCTTATATCTACGAAGTGCACCAATACTCAATAATTCATTAATCAAATGATAAGAAAAGTATAATGGTGAAGCTCTCAAAAAACCTCTCAATTGTTGTTGTATTATCTAAAAAAACAAAACCCTAAAACAAAAAAAAAAATATATATATATATATATATATAATAGGGACAAACTCATCAATCATCACATAAAAATAAATAAATAATAAAAATTCTCTAGGGGACACTACCCACTTCAACCCCTATGAGCTCAGCAGGGAGCTCCACCTCTTTGAGCTAACCGAATAACTCAACCTTCAACATCCTAGGTGAAGCATAACAAAACTGACTCAGACTTCACAATCTAACAAGAAGTTGCACCAAAAGGTCTTTTTTAAATATCAAAATTTTCCTTCAAATTTTCTTAAACGTTAGTTGTCTATATACCATTGAGTTGATGAGACATATTTAAATGTGATATGAACTTATTTTATTGATTTCACATGCTTAATTTTTTTTATTTAATTAATTTAAATTTAGAAAAATGTTATTCAACGTTTTTAAATTTATTGTGGTTAACAAGAAATTTAAGATGGATGTGCTTAAAAATAGTGTTAACTATTTATTGTACACTTGCAAAGGGTAAATATACAATTATCAATAAGTAATATTAACTTTCATTCTATTGAATAATAAGCCAAAAATGTAGGTCAATTAAGAAAATTGAATAATAATAATAGTAATAATCTTATTGATCTCTCGTACTTGAATGAAATTTTGAGCTATATCATCAATCTTGACAATATGCCGACTTTGTTGTTCTCCATTTCTTGGCAAGTGGACAAATGTTGCATTAATCACACCATAATTATTGAGATGTAATGTTTAACTTCAAATTCTAATTAATATTCCACCCAACTCATGTATTTAATTTTGCAGACCTATTTGCAAAGCAATATGGCAGCATCGTACACTATTTGCAGATTCTTTGGGGATTTTTAAATAAATATGGTACTTTTTCAAAGTATTACAATCTGAAAAATAGTTCTGAAAATCCAAAAAATTTGTCTCTTAAGAAAAAATATCTTTATTTGAATTTTAAACCTTTTTTTTATATTTTATTTTTTCCTTTTGTAGAGATATTTGAACTTGTAATGATAATTTTTAATTGATGTTTTAAAGGCTGTTTGTATTTTTGTCAACATTCGAACCGTTGGGCGTCTGGGGGTTACAGGTTTATTTCTCTGTCACCTACCTATTGATCCAAATTAAAGACTTGGATCATAGTGGCTAGGTGACGTGTCTTGCTATATATATCTGCATCTTGGACAAGTGTCTTTACTTCAAGCTTATAGCAGTTGGGATTCTTAAAAGTGATTTTAACTCCAAAAACATTTAAAAATATTTCTAATATTAGAAATAAATACTTGATAATATTTTAAAAAATATTTTTAAAAATTTAGAAAAACACTTAAGATGATTTTTAGAAAAATACTTGTGAAGCATTTTTTTGAAAAAACACTTCAAATTTTTTTAAATATTCTTAAAATACCTTCAAGTATTTTTCAATACTTTTCCTTTCCCTTTCAATACTTTTCTCTTCCTCCTTTCCTCTCCATTCAAGTAGAGACTCCACAATTTGAAAACTCTCAATCAACATCCTTGAACTCTACTTCAAGGTGCTCTTCATCATAAATGGGCAAGTTTTGTAAAGTGAATCATGTACAGTCATAGAAAAAATATATATTGAAAATTAATGTCTCTAGGCTTTATTATTTTATAGAAGGAAAAAAATTGACATATGCTTATAGTGGACATATGTGGTTGTTGCCTAAACTTCTAAATTACATACATATCACAAGTATCATAAAGCTACACTTTCAACCATATTTTATAACTGTAGAGTTTGCCAACTATCAAGTGACAAGTGGCAAGGCTGCTGACTAAGGTCAACTAGCAAACAATAAAGCTTGCTGACCTGGGTAGAAAATAACGGTTGGGAGTATTGTTAGTTAGTTAGAGGTTTTTTACTGATATAAAAGGTGCAGTCTCGGGAAAACAGAATGGGGGCATTCAGTTGTATAGAACAGAAAGCAAGAAATGAAGAGAGCTTTGCAAATCCATAACCATAGGTTTGTCTCGGTTTTCTTGTATAGAAAGAAATAGAGGTGAGGAGGGTTTTTGGGAAAAGCTGTAATTTCTTTGTTTTTTATTCTTGTGTAATCTCTGGTTGGTACAGTTGAATAAAGGCTTCAGGAAATCAGTGTGGATGTAGATCAAGTTGATCAAACCACGATAATTCTCTTGTGTTCTTGATCTTGGTTGATTGCGTACCAGCTGTTTGATTTTATTCATAAGAGAAGTTCTTGCAAACTGATTGTTTTTCTTTTTTAGTTTATGCTCTAACAGTCCCTAGTTCAAGGTTGGTTATTCTTCAACAATTGGTATCAAAGCCTTTGGGTTATAATGGGGACTGTAAAGCTCGATGTAGAAAAGTTTACAGGCAAAAATGATTTCAGGTTATGGAGACTAAAGATGAGGGCATTGCTGGTTTAACAAGGGCTCCAAGATGCCCTACTTGGAGAGAAAAACCTTGTGGCTAGGTGACTTGTAGGGATTTGCTATATATTTTTGCATCTTGGACAAGTGTCTTTACTTCACGCTTATAGCAATTGTGATTCTTAAAATTGTTTTTAACTCCAAAAACATTTAAAAATATTTTTAATATTAGAAATTGATACTTAATAATATTTTTAAAAATTTAGAAAAACACTTAAAATAATTTTTAGAAAAACACTTGTGAAGCATTTTTTTTGAAAAAACACTTCAAACTCTTTTAAATATTCTTAAAATACCTTCAAGTATTTTTCGATACTTTAATTTTCCTTTCCGTTTCAATACTTTTCTCTTCCTCCGTTTGTTTCTCTCCATTCAAGTAGAGACTCCACAATTTGAAAACTCTCAATCAACATCATTGAACTCTCCTCCAAGGTACTCTTCATCATAAATGGGTAAGTTTTGTAAAGTGAATCATGTACAAAAATATATATTGAAAATTAATGTCTCTAGCCATTATTATTTTATAGAAGGAAAGAAATTGACATATGCTTATAGTGGACATATGTGGTTGTTGCCTAAACTTGTAAATTACATACATATCACAAATATCATAAGCTACACTTTCAACCATATTTTATAACTCAACCCCATGTGGTTGTTTGAACCTACAGATCACACACACATATAATAAGTATCATAAAGCTACACTTTCAACTATATTTTATAACCCATTCCCCACTCCAGGAAAGAATACAATAGGGGATAAGATTTAATATTTGACTCATTCAATTTTAGGCAAATACAATTTAATTAGACTTTTAAATCCTCGGTAGCGGTCACCCATCACTTTGTGATTAAAAAATTATTATTTTTAATATAATATATAATCAAATAATTTGTTTTATTTTGAAAAATTACTATATCATGATTGATGTTTATTTAATAATCCTTTTTGCTTCTGGTAATCATAAAAATGATTAATTTTAATTTTTTTTAACAATATAAATATTTATATATTCTTTTAACACAATAGATGTTATATAAGTTGACAATCAAGAGTAATTGTCTCCAAGTTGGCTCTCCAACATTCATGTCCTAATTTGTCTCCACTGCTAGCTGTACAGATAGACTAAAACTCCTGTAAATACACAACAGCTATAGTTTCCTTATAGTTAGTCAATTAGTCCTAAACTATAGGATCTAAAACCTTGTACAATGGCTATTTATGCCCAATGAGTAATAGAAAAAGTTGTATTGGAGTCTTCTCCTCATATTTTGACTTGGTATTAGAGCATGTCTTATTATTATTTATTCTCTATCACAACCTGAATTTGTATACCTTTGCATCATGACTACTGACAAACCCGAATCATCCTCTGTACTAGTTATCCATGTTCAATCAGAAAACCCTAGTTTCACAACTAATGTTATCCTTACCGAAACCAATTATGATGTCTGGTCTCAAATCATGGAAATTCATATTGCAAGGCGTGAGAAGCTTGAATATCTTATGAGTACAACATCCCCGAAGGTTACTGATACTTCCTATGCGAAGAGGTATGCGGAAAATCAAAAAGTTAAAGGATGGTTGTTGACCTCTATGTCACCAGAGATTATGAAACGCTATCTCAGATTGCCTACTGCACGTGAAATTTGGATTGCTCTTGCCAAAGCATTCTATGATGGGGTAGATGAATCACGACTCTTTGTACTGAATCAACGAGCATTCTCTACTAAACAGGTTGGTCGCCCTCTTTCTACCTATTACGGTGATTTGATAGAAATCTTTCAAGAGCTAAATCATCGTGATAAAATTGTCATGAAGGATCCTAAGGATGTTATCGCCTATAAAAAATCTATTGAGAGACTATGGGTGCATATTTTTCTGAATGGACTTGATGCTGAATTTGAACAATTTCGAGGTGAGATTCTTAGAAGGGATCCTGCACTAGATCTTGAAGAGACTGATGCATATGTTCGTCGTGATTCTGTTCGTCGAGCTGCATTGAATGGTGAACCTGAACATTTAGAGTCATCTGCTATGGTAGCTCACCGAGCTAACCGATTCAAGAATCAACAATCGCAAACAAACCTGAAACCAAATCGAGCCCCTGGTCCACCAAACCATGATTATAGTTGGCAAACCAGAATGCTTGTGTACTCATTATGGTGAAACATGACACACTAAGTCACGGTGCTATGACATTATTGGATATCTAGAATGGTGGGATTTTTCCAAGGCACCTCGCAAATGAAATTCAAAGTCAAATCATCATGCTTTTGTTGTTGTGGTCAAATTTAATCATGTTTCCACCAGTAATCCTGAGAAAGCCTCCTCTTTCATTGCTACCTCTAGGAATGTGGGTAAGGCTCTTCATATTTCTACTTCTGTTAGTCATAGTAAATGGATAATTGATTCAGGTGCCACACATCACATGACCTTTGATAATAATCATATTTAGTCCATGAAATCCTCAAACCAACATATTGTGTCCATAGCCAATGGTACTCCCTCTCCCGTGATAGGAGAAGGTTCAATTGCTCTTACAAAAAAATTTGAATTTGGATTCAGTTCTGGTTGTTCCTTCTCTTAATCATAACTTATTGTCTATTGCTCAAATAACCTTGGTTTTAAATTGTGTTGTGATTTTTTGGCCTAATCTTTGTGTCTTTAAGGATATTCAGACTCGAAAGACAATTGGTTATGGTACTAGGATATGGAAGCTATATTATATAGATCTACTGCTAGCAAGCTCAAATCAATTGGCCCAAGTTCTTTCAGCTGATACACCTGATAAATGCCAGAGTTCAAAAATCTGGTTGTGGCACAGACGTTTAGGCCATACATTTTTTGGATATTTACAGAAATTGTTTCCAAAGTTGTTTTCACAATTGATTGTTTCAAATTTTAAATGTGACATTTGTGCACTAGCCAAAAGTCATCGTGTTCCATTTCCCATTAGCATGAATAAAAGTCCTGTACCTTTTATGGTTATTCACTCCGATGTATGGGGGCTTGCAAATACTTCCTCTTTGAGTGGAACACGTTGGTTTGTTTCATTTATCGATGATCACACTCGCATGACTTGGATCTGCTTAATAAAATCAAAGGATGAAGTGAGTTCTCTATTTCAGCAATTTCACAAAATGATAGCAACTCAATATCAATCCAATATTTAGGTTATCCATACAGATAATGAAGGCGAGTTTGTCAATCAAGACTTGAAATAATATCTGAATCTACATGGCATTGTTCGTCAGACTACTTGTCCTTACACTCCTCAACAAAACGGGGTAGCCGAACGAAAAAAATTGTCACCTTCTTGAGGTTGTTCGTGCTTCCTTGTTTGGAGCTCACATGGCCACCAATTATTGGGGTGAAGCCATCACTGTTGCAGCCTATCTCATCAACTATGTGCCCTCTAGTTCCCCGCAATTTCAGACTCCCTTTGATGTCCTTCATCACACTATAAGTGCTCCTACCATACCGATTCTATCCCTTAAAGTTTTTGGATGCGTAGCCTTTATGCATCTTCAGAAAGGCCTGAGAACTAAGTTGGAACCTCGGGCACTTCGATGTATATTTGTTGGCTATGCCTTGCGTCAAAAAGGCTATCAATGTTATCACCCCCCTTCTCAAAAGCTTTATGTTACCCTTGATGTGGTATTTCGTGAAAATGATATGTATTATTTTGCATATGAGTCTTCACTTTAGGGGGAGAATGGAGATGAAGTGTAGACTTTACAACATCCTCTGGACAACTTGGATTTTATAAGTGGTGATAACTTGGAAACTAGTGGTGAATGTCCAAGTGATGGTAACAGGGAGGAGTACCCAGGCGAAAACAAAATTGGTGGTGATGGTTCAAAAGGTCTAGAATTTTTTTATGATAAGAATCAAGGTCAAATGGAAGTTCAAGATCAAATTAAGGTGTTGTCAGTCCCCTACGATGTACCTACTAACCAATTGTCTTCTCCAGCCGATTTCATGCCTAAGTCTCATTCTCTAGTTGATTCCTTGCACGAATCTCATGTAAATTTTGAATTTGAACCTCACCTAAAAGTGTTACCCAATCGAGTCACAAGAGGGAAACCCAAAGTTAGCTATGAACCCGTCCTCAACTCTAAATCTAAGTATCCCATAAATAACTATGTATCCTACCATAGATTGTCAAAGGAAAGTATGGCAATTGTGAATCAATTATTTGTTGTATCTATTCCTAACAATGTGCAGGAAGCCTTGAAAGATTCCAGATGGAGGGAAGCAATGAATGAAGAGATGAAGGCCCTTCAAAAGAACTCAACGTGGGAAGTTGTTGACTTGCCTAAAGGGAAGATACCCATTGGATATAGGTGGGTCTTCACCATTAAATACAAAACCGATGGAACTATTGAACGGTACAAAGTAAGACTCGTCGCCAAGAGATATACTCAAACATATGGAATTGATTATATGGAGAAATTCGCACCAGTGGCCAAAATTAATACTGTCCATATTCTATTATCTTTGGCGGTGAATCTTGATTGGCCTTTACACCAGTTCGATGTTAAAAATGCATTTTTGAATGGAAATCTCCAAGAAGAAGTGTATATGGAGTTGTATCCTGGTTGTAATCGACAAACTAAAGGTAATAAATAGGTCTGTAGGTTGAGAAAATGACTATATGGTTTGAAGCAGTCTCCTAGAGCTTGGTTTGGAAGGTTCACAAGTTTTATGAAGTTTATTCGTTACAAGCAAAGCAACTCGGATCACACTCTATTCTTGAAGTATAATGAAGACCGAATCATAGCTCTTATTGTGTATGTTGATGATATGATAGTGACTGGAAATGATTCTGAAGAAAGGAAAACACTGCAGAAGCATCTTGCTCGTGAGTTTGAGATGAAGGACCTCGGTGAATTGAAATATTTTCTCGGAATTGAAGTGTCAAGATCGAAGAAAGGTGTTTTTCTATCACAAAGAAAATATGCCTTAGACTTATTGAATGAAATGGGTATGACAGCATGTAGTCTATCTAGCACTCCTATGGAAGAAAATCTGAAACTATGCATGCATTCAAATCAAGTTCCTGCTAATAAAATACGCTATCAGAGACTGGTTGGAAGATTAATGTATCTTGCACATACTCGGCCTGATTTAGCTTATGCGCTGAGTGTGGTTAGTCAATTCATGCACTCCCCAAGCGAAGAACATATGAATGTTGTCATCCGTATCTTACGCTACTTGAAGTCATCTCCAGGAAAGGGAATTTTATTCACAAAAGGAGATAGTTTGGATATTAAAGGTTATACAAATGCTGATTGGGCTGGGTCAATTCAAGATAGACGTTCTACATTTGGCTATTTCACATTTGTGGGAGGAAATTTGGTTACTTGGCGAAGTAAGAAACATAAGGTAGTTGCTAGGTCAAGTACTGAAGCTAAATACAGAGGAATGACTAAGGCAATATGCGAATTGTTGTGGATCAGAAATCTAATGCAAGATTTACATATCAAGCAAATCAGCCCTATGAAATTATATTGTGATAACAAGGCAGCATGCGATATTGCCCATAATCCTGTCCAACATGATCGAACTAAACATGTTGAGGTTGATAGGCATTTTATTAAGGAGAAACTAGAAGCAAAATTGATTGAAGTTTCTCATGTTCGATCTCAAGATCAGCTTGCTGATGTGCTGACCAAAGCAGTGTCAAGTCAAGCATTTAATGGCTGTCTCGAACATTTAGGAATGAGCGACACCTACGCACCAACTTGAGAGGGAGTGTTGACAATCAAGAGTAATTGTCTCCAAGTTGGCTTTCCAACATTCACGTCTTAATTTGTCTCCACTGCTAGCTGTACAGATAGACTAGAACTCCTATAAATACATAACAACTATAGATTCCTTATAGTTAGTCAATAAGTCCTAAACTATAGGATCTAAAACCTTGTACAATGGTTATTTATGCCTAGTGAGTAATAGAAAAAATTGTATTAGAGTCTTCTCCTCATATTTTGACTATATATTCTTTTAACACAATAGATGTTATATATTCTTTATAATGAAAAGTTCTTAGGTTTATTATAATATTTCCTTTTTCTAATTAAATTTTATGTATTTTTTGGTAATTGATTAATATTAAAAGTGTTTTCATACTTAATGTGACATGTTGTCAACAACATTATTAGAATCACTTTTTAAAATTTTTATAAAAAAGTTTTTCATAGAAGTATCATATAAGAAAACACTTTTAGTGGATGGATTAGCCAACATTGCTACTCATATGGTATCTTAGAATCAAGTAGCTTTTATCAAAGGGCATAGAATCCATGATTGCATAGGCATTGTATAAAAAAAATACCAACTTATTCGATAAGAAGAGTGGCCTTCCTTTGTTTAGTTAGTAAGAATATGCCAATTCTCTCATCGAGAAGTACTAGGGTCCAATTAGAAGTCTTGATAAGAGGGCTTATTTTGTGTAATTGCACCATACATGGTTGTAGGCTCTTATTTTCTAAAGTAGATATGCTATTTTTTGTTGCTCGAAAATTTGAAAATATATTTGATTTTTGAAAAAAGAATTATAAAGGAAAATGATTTTCTTATATTTGGTTTTATCATAAAAAAAACAAAAAAAAAATCTATAATTAAAATTAGTTGAAAATTTATGCAATTTTAAATTATTTAATCTTTATATAAAAGGTTTAAAATAAGTTAAATGAGTTTAAAGTAGTATATAAGTATAATGTACTAGTATTAAATCTATTTTTTTATAGTGTTCTCCTACTGAGCTTTAGTAATTTGAGCCTACCAAGGCTTTGGTCACTTAATATAACCCAAAATTAGTCCTAATTGATTAATTAACCGCACAAGACCATTTAATTAATCAATTAGTCTAATTCAGATAACTTGTTCACTATTCTTTGTGCAACCTTGCGTAATTACCAAAATATCCTTATGCGTAAGTAAACTAAGAGTCAAACCAACCCTCATAAACTATGTCATCATGGTATATGATCTCAAAGTAGGGACCATTGGGACCCATAAGAGTATTGTCTCCCTTAGAATAAAATTTTGAAGTTGATTCAACATTCCACTAAAGACAACTAATTGCACTCTTATTCCCTATGTAAATAACGAGACGAAGCTTGGGTTTGTGACCTAGTATCTACTATATGTAGACTCCTCATGAATTAGTGTCTGTAATTTAACAAGGTAGTATTACCACCTACCAAAATTACCTCTTTAGTTCTTGAGTTACAAATCTCACTTATTATGTGATCAACTAGCATACTCTAACTCCAAGGAGTATATGTCAAATTCCATTAAAGGAAGTACTACAACCATAGATTTCACGATCACATGTCCTTTGGATCACCCAATGGAACATATTGTCTCAATCCCATGAGATATGACAGTGTTTCTATTGAGAATACATGTTGCCACTAGCCTCTATCAATAGTGATCCAATCCATAGGGATATATGACTACTTTAGTGTCTTACCCATAGGTCAAAGTCTTTTATTGATTTCAACACAAGCTTAATATCATCTCAAAGTTGAGAGTCCATATAGTATAACAACTTGGTGAATCATGACAATTGATAGTCTTAAGTCATGATTCACCATAGGTCATAGTGCATGACATACACTAGTGCACTCACCATGACAACCTATTCCAATGGCCAAGAAAAACCATTTCTCTAAATAAGAGGTGGTGCACTATAGTCTCTATTAGATTGACCAAATCCACGAATTGACTGTGGACAAATTATCTACTTCCAAGGAACCTATGACTTGTATCCTCTATGTAACCCCTAATGTACCTAAGTTATGTACAATATAAGATATATGAGTCGAATGCTCTCAATGCATAAAAAGGATAGCAAAGGGATAGTCAAGTTTAACTTTGTTACATCATGCCTTACTTTTAAGGGCTCACTCCCAATAGGGAATACTAAAAGATGTTGCATGGCTAGGGGCTTCTTTTTTACCTTTCACAAAAACAGTTTCCCTACTCGTAGGAGTTTCAACTTTATTAAAAGAACAATACAATTGTAAACCTTCTATTTTGTTCTCTTAGCACATGTCCTATTAAGTGTTCATTCAATACTTCATAGCAACTTCCTAGTGGCCCATTGCTCCTTATACACCTTACCATTTTTTAAGCCACTTTGGAGACTATGGATGAGGATTTATCTAGCCTTCCAATGATGAAGTAATGATAAACATAAGTTTTCTTCTTACTAGGCCCTTTTGCTAGGGCTATGAAAATTAGTTTTTTTATAAGTATAAAAAACTCTATTAAAAGTAGAATAAAAAATCTAATAAAGTTGGAAAGTGAAAACTAATAAAGAAATGATTACTCAAGTTTTTAGAAAGTATTGGTCTCATTAAAAAAATCCAAAGCATCAAGTATCATTTAATTTGAAGTTCCTTTGTTTAGTGAGAAAATTTGTGGAAGTTAGGAAATCCATTAAAAGGATTTACAAGTCTTTGCTCAATGGTTGACGTAATACATGTTTGAATGGTACATGTTTAAACAAGGGGTAGTAAATACATAAATAAAATGTAGTCTAGACTAAGTGTTGTTTACTTGTACCTAAATTCTAATGAATTTCTCTTAACTTGATTTTTCTTACTAAGAAAATGGATTTCAAATCAAATAAAACTTAATGTGTTGGCAAGTCTAATAATTTTTAATGATAGCTTGGAACTCAAAAGTAGAGTAAATTAATATTAGAATTTACGGAATCAAAATAGGTTTGAAGCAACTACATTAATTTCACCTCTCCACATAACTTTTTTTTTTTTTAAAAAAAAAAAAAACTTTAGACATCAAATCAAGCAAACTTAGTGTAAAGGATTCATTGATAAGCAAGTAAATATTTAAAAATAATTTAGAACTAAAAAAATTATCCAAATAATATCAGAATTTTTGGGATCAAAACTAGTTCAAAATAACTATGTCAATTTCTCTTTTGCATACAATTATACTTTTTGAAGTTTTCTCACTACCTAAACAAACTTCTAATCATGTAAAAATTAATATGTAAAACTAAAAACTAAGTCAATTAATACAATAATTTGCTAAACCAAAATGGTTTAAAATATGTTTTTAGCCATTTACGAATAAATGTGTACAAGTTATAAATAAACTTCATTTATTTATATTTTTTAAAAAAATTGAATTTTACTCACTTTTATAATTCATTAAAAATAAAATATTATTAACTACTATCATTTTTAAAATATTATTACTTATTTTTAAAAATATATGTACTTTATTAAAATATTTGTGTTATGATTATCAATATACTACAAGAAACCTAAGATAGGGTGATAGAGTTTTAGTAGGGGTCATAAAAGCCCCCAAGTAAAGATTATATATAGGCTCAAAAATATTCCACTCGCATCTAAAGGTATCAGCATGAGTTGGAAATTTTCCTTGAAAAATCCAAAGTGATTGCCATTACTGGCAATGTGCTTAAAAGGATAATTTGTTTCCTTATAACTGTAGTCATGTACTAGCCACTACCACATGCATCTGACCCACACGAGCTCAGTTGTTGAAATATATCCCACATTAAAGTTAAGCCAAAACCTCTCTCTACACCTCTTCATAGCCAAACTCCTTGGTGTGAGACCTTCCTCCTTTATTTTTTGATTTCAAGTGTGATTTACCTTTCTCCATTTCACATTTCCTTATTTTGCAGATCTCAAGTCCCATAATCTATGTTTCAAGCCTAAAACTAAGCCTTAAGGTACAATGATCTATTGATTTCAAGGGTTTGTGGGATTTGATTTGCTAATTTCAATCCTTAAGGTATGTTTTGATTTCCTGCTCTATGATTTGATGAAATCTTATTTGTAGAGTATTATGCCCTATGATTGAATTTGCAACCTAGTAAGAAATTAAAATTTCGGAAATTGGATTTGATTGTGCTCTATTTTAGCTTTAGGGATTGTTGAATCTCACAAATTTGCAGCAACACATTTTGTTGATGTGGAGAATTTCACATCAACAAAGTTCAAATTCTCATAGCTAACAAGTTTCTAGAGATTTTCCCATACTTTTCCCATACTTTCTCTACAATCGACAAGGATAGTGTCGTATTGGTTTGAAAATTTTATTAAGTGTTATTTTGTTTTTTCCTCTATTAGGAATAAGGCTTAGAACATAGGTGAGAGGTTGTTTTCTTCATATATTATGAACTATTAATAATAGTTCAAATTTTAGTTATTGATCACTAGTCATCAAATTCTTATTTTTATTCTTATTTTTTGTCCTTTTGGTTATAGCAGTTGTCTGGTATTGGCTCCACTTTGATTTGATGCACTCATGATTTAGGTTATGGGATTATTTGTTTATTCATTTTTCATGACCATACGTATTAAAGAAAAGATAACCTAGAGAGAATTTTGTTTTATATATTTTATTAAAAGAACAATACAGTTGTAAACCCTCTCTTTTGTTCTCTTAGCACATGTCCTATTAAGTGTTCATTCAATACTTCATAGCAACTTCCTAGTGGCCCATTGGTCCTCATACACCTTACCATTTTTTAAGCCACTTTGGAGACAATGGATGAGGATTTATCTAGCCTTCCAATTTGATCCTTGGCAGTCCCGAGTTAAACCTAGAATTTTCTTTTCTTTTTTTTAGGATAGTTCATCCAAATATACTTTTAGGACAACATAGTTAGACACATTTGGTCTATTTAGGTATACTTGGCCCATTAGGCACCACCTAAGCCCATTAAGACTTATTAGGCCTACCTAGGTTCACCTAGACCCAATTAGACACACTTGTCCCATTAGGCACCATCTTAGCCCTATCTAGTTTCATCTAGGCCCATTTAGGTCACTTAGGCACGGTCTTGATCACCTTAAGTCATTTAGATGCCTTTTAGGTGCTCTTAAGCTCATTTAGACACCCTAGTGTCACAGACTTAGTCGTTTACTAAGCTCGTGCGGCACTTAGGCAAGTCAAGACGCTTGGTCTTGCTAAGTCAGCCTTGCTCCCTAATGCTTAGCTTGCTAGGCTAAGACACTCGCGACTCAAAAGCTTAAGAAGCTTAGTAGGAAACTCTGTAAAGAATGGAAGCTCTTATTAACTCAAGGAAGCTTTTACAAGTGCTTGGAAGCTCACTTGCTTGGTTAGGAAGTGATTTGGGTGGTGCCTTGGCCAAATGAGGGCCTTACCTATTTATAGGCACCAATGGAACTCTCTGAAACCTTGGAGGGTTCCTTACAAATCAAGAATATTCTAGAACCCCCTACACTAATCTATGTACAACCCTATATACAACAATATACAAGAGATATTTAGAATTCTTTAGAAAGCCTTAGACTCTTCTCATGTCTTCCACCATAGTGTAGAGATGTGTGGACATCTCTAGGCATCTCTAGAACCTTCCACACTCTTCCCACCAATGTCTTAGTGTAGATGGCTCTAGGAGTCTGGAGAAGCTTCCTTCCTCCTATATAAGCCCATGGGGAGGGTCATTTGAAGCATCCCGTGACACTCTTCCCCGCCTATGCCGTCGATGTCCTCGTCGTTGTCTCTTTTTGAAACCTTTTGATGTGTTTCCAGAACCTTCTCAAGGAATCTACATGTTCCCAACTTACCTACCTCTTAGGTAGTCCTTTCCATTGGACTATACTCTATCACAGGAGGGACCCCTTGTTTCCTGGTGACCCATTTAGCCAGGATATTCTTCACCTCCTTCTCCTGTGAGGCTTCAAATGGATGTAGACCCGTGCGCTTTCGATGCTTAGAGTGTTGCTTCCTCTTACCCATTAAGTTCACATTTCCCTTGGTGACCTCTTCCATGTGTGTGCGGGCTACCTCAGCTCGCTCCCCTTTTTCCTCCTTTACTTGCACCCTTACTAGTAAGGAGGTCTTAGGCGTACTAGGCTTCGGGTTGAATTGGAAGGCACCTAGTAGCTGCATTGAGCCCATATGTGCTTCATCCTCCTACTCCATCTCCTCGATCATGGCACTAAGCGCCTTCCTCTTTGGACAATCCCATGCCCAATGTGGACCGTCACACAGGAAGCATTTGATTTTAAGCGTAAACTTCTTCCTTTCCGCCTTACCCCTTCCTTCTCGAACGTTAGGCGTCTTGCCTAATCCCTTTTTAGGAGCATTGTGGTCCCTTGGAACCTCATCTCCCCCACCCATGGTGTGGCTATCCTCCAAAGACTCAACGTTGGATGAGTCTCCCCTCTTGTAATTCGTTAAAGACTCTGCTACTACCATAGCGGTGGCTAAGTCTTGAACGCCTCGGTGCCTTAATTCCTACTCGACCCACCCTTGCAGGTTATCCATGAAGTTGAATAACAACTCCTCTCAGTCATGTTAGGAATCTCAAGCATGAGCAAAGAAAAATTCCTTGACATAGTCGCGTATCGAGCCTGTGTGTTTAAGACGCCTCATGTTTTTCCTAGCCAGGTAAGCCACGTCCTTGGGGTAGAACTGCCTCTTAATCTCCTTCTTGAAGTCCTCCCACGTCTCTATGGTGTAAATGCCTTTCTCTATATCGGCAAACCTCCGATGCCACCATAGAGTAGCTGTGTCAGTAAGGTAGAGGGTTACAGTTCTTACCTTAGTCACCTCATCGGTCAATGCAATAGCCTTGAAGTATCGCTCCATATGCCATAAGAAGTTATCCAACTCCTAGGCATCCCGCTTGCCACTAAACCCATATGGCTTCGGCACCTCCACCTTAGATGCCTCCTGTGTGGCCATGACCCGTGCCGACACAGCAACCTTGTAGATGGGCAACTCTAGCCTAACCTCCTGGTCTCGGGACTCCATTCGAGTGGCCAAGGCCTCTATCCTTGATTCCATGCTAGCAAGCATACTCAAGACCTTTCCTTGGAAGGACACAAACTCCTCGTGCGACACTAGCTGAACTTGTGAGACTAGCACCCTCTCACGAAGGTCTTGGATCTGCTCCCTTAGATCCTCTAAGCCCTTCTCCATGCCTTGCTCGATCAAGTCTAACCCCTCCTGAGTGTCCACCATGGCTAGCTCCACCTTGGCTAACCTTGCCTCCATGTTGGCAATGGCATCACGAGATTTATCCTTCTTGCCCTTGCCCCATGCAGTAGGCTCAATCTCCCTCCCACAGGTTTGCTCACTAGTTTCCTCCACGTTAGAGCCCAACATGCTTCCTTCACTATGCCCGCTTCGTAGTCGCGCTCTGATACCACTTGTCGCGGACTTAGTCGTTTACTAAGCTCATGCGGCACTTAGGCAAGTCAAGACGCTTGATCTTGCTAAGTCAGCCTTGCTCCCTAATGCTTAGCTTGCTAGGCTAAGACACTCGCGACTCAAAAGCTTAAGAACCTTAGTAGGAAACTCTGTAAAGAATGGAAGCTCTTATTAACTCAAGGAAGCTTTTACAAGTGCTTGGAAGCTCACTTGCTTGGTTAGGAAGTGATTTGGGTGGTGCCTTGGCCAAATGAGGGTCTTACCTATTTATAGGCACTAATGAAACTCTCTGGAACCTTGGAGGGTTCCTTATAAATCAAGAATATTCTAGAACTCCTTACACTAATCTATGTACAACCCTATATACAAGAATATACAAGAGATCTTTAGAATTTTCTAGAAAGCCTTGGACTTCTCTCATGCCTTCCACCATAGTGTAGAGATGTATGGACATCTCTAGGCATCTCTAAAACCTTCCACACTCTTCCCACCAATGTCTTAGTGTAGATGGCTCTAGGAGTCTGCAAAAGCTTCCTTCCTCCTATATAAGCCCATGGGGAGGGTCATTTGAAGCATCCTGTGACACTAGGCCCACTTAGGTTTACCTAGGCCCATTTAGGCACTCTTGGCCCATTAAGCACCACCTTAGGCCCATCTAGGTTCATTTAGGCCAATTTAGGCACACTTGGCCCATTAGGCACCACTTTAAGCCCATCTAGGTTTACCTAGGCCCATTTAGGTCACTTAGGCATTGTCTTGATCACCCTAAGTCACTTAGACGCCTTTTAGGTCCACCTAGACTCATTTAGACACCCTAAGCTCACTTAGGCTCACCTAGGCCCATTTATGCACACTTGGCCCATTAAGCACCATCTTAGGCCCATCTAGGTTCATGTAGGCCTATTTTGGCACACTTGGCCTATTAGGCACCACCTTAGGCCTATCTAGGTTCACCTAGGCCCATTTAGGTTACATAGGCCCACTTCGGCTTGCCTTAGCCCATTTAGGCATCTTATGCCTATTTAGGCACCCCTAGGCCTTTTCTGGTCACCCAAGCCCCTTTAGGTCATTTAGGCCCCTTTAGGTACACCTAGCCCATCTAAGCACACTTGGCCCATTTAGGTCGCCTTTGCATGGCTTTAGTTTGCATAATTTGCATTTTTAACATCTGCATTTACCTATTTATTTATTTTATTTAGTTATTTATTGATTATTATTTGTTTAGTTATCTATTCACTTTTATTTATTTATTTTCATAAAATTACATGTGATCAATTATCTTATCTCTTTTTATTATTATTATTATTAAATGTTTTTAGTATAAAATTTTTAATGGTATGTACATAAATAAATTTTTAGTAAGTTGTTTTTTGAAAGTGCTTTTAATATTTTCTTTTTGGTAAGTTCATTTTTTCAAAAGTGTTTTAATATAGTTTTTGTTAGTGGTACCTACATAAATAGAATTTTGGTAAGTCTTTTTTTTTTAAATAAAAATAAAATTGTTTTAATATAAAGTCTTCAATGGTATGTATGTAAATAAAGTTAGATAAATTAATTTTTTTAATAAAAATCTCTTTCCTTGATAAGTATCAAAGTTGTTTCCATATAAAAAAGAAACACACACGTTACGGTATTGAGGAGTCTCCGTTACTCACGGAAGCACCTATTTTTATAGGAAAATCCCCCTGCTTTGAGGGGGAGGAACCAGCCGCACCATTCTCCATACGCGGCAGCACGCATCCGAGGGATAGCAAGGAGCACTGTTGAAGATTTTCTGGGGACACTGCCGAGACCCCACTCCACACGGCTGCATCTCAGCATCGAAAGGCCACACATTTAGAGGGGGGATCGGCGATGCGAGATAGGTAAGTTCCGGTTTTCAATTCCGGTTTCGTTTAGTTTTAATCTTATTTTTTTAACTTTGATGTGTTTGTGATTTTGATTTATTAGTTTAATTAATTCTGCTGATGTTTTTAATTACAATTTAATTTAGTTATAATTTATTCTTTTAATTTAAGTATGTTTGTGATTTTAATTTATGAGTTTAAATAATTATGTTAGATAAAGTTCATGTTTTTAATCCCAAAATAGTTTATTTTTAATTTATTTGTTAGTTTAAATATGTATGTGATTTTAATTTATTAGTTTAAATAATCATGTTAGATAAAGTTTATATTTTTTAATTCTAAATTAGTTCAGTTTTAACCTATCTTTTAGCTTAAGTGTATTTGTGATTTTAATTTATTAATTTAAATAATTTTGTTAGATAAAGTTCATGTTTTTAATCTCGAATTAATTTATTTTTAATATATCTATTTAGTTGAAATGTGTTTGTGATTTTAATCTATTAGTTTAGATAATCTTGTTAGATAAAGTTTATATTTTTTAATTTTAAATTAGTTCAAATTTAATGTATCTTTTAGTTTAAGCGTGTTTGTGATTTTAATTTTTTAGTTTGAATAATTATGTTAGATAAAGTAGTTCATGTTTTTAATATGAATTAGTTTATTTTTAATCTATTTGTTAGTTGTGATTTTATTTCATTAGTCTAAATAATCCTATTAGATAAAGTTCATATTTTTTAAATTTTGAATTAGTTCAGTTTTAACCTATCTTTTAGTTTAAGTATATTTGTGATTTTAATTCTTTAGTTTAAATAATCTTGTTAGATAAAGTTCATATTTTTAATTCCGATTTAGTTTAGCTTAGATTTATTCTTTAGTTTGGATGTGTTTGGGATTTTGATTCATTAGTTTAATTAATCCAATTAGATAAAATTCATGTTTTTTTTTTAGATTCCAATTCAATTTAATTTTAATCTATCTTTTAATTTAAATGTGTTTGTAATTTTAATTCGTTAATTTAAATAATCCTTTTAGATCAAGTTTATATTTTTTTAATTCCGATTTAGTTTAGTTATAATTTAATTTATTTATTTTTAATTTGGATGTGTTTGTAATTGTAATTTAGTAGTTTAATTAATCTTATTAAATAAAGTTCATGTTTTTAATTACGATTTAATTTAGTTTTAATTTGTTCTTTACTTGTAAGTGTTTGTGATTTTAATACATTAGTTTAATTAATCCGGTTAGATAAAGTTTAATCTTGATTTAATATAGTCCTAATTTATTTTTTTAGTCTAGAGGCATTATGTGTTTAGTTAATCTTATGTTAATTCTTGATTGTTATTCTCAATTTATGCGCTTCTTGAATCCTTGTTGCTAATTCTTGATGGATATTTCATTAGCTTATTTGATCTAAATATTAATAATATATTGCTTTGATAGTTTCCTTTTGTTCAAAGGCCATTGAAAAATAATGATGATTGGTCCCTATCTCACCACTTTAGTTTCCTTGGTTGTCCAAAATTTTACTTTATGATTTTGTTTTCTTTTGTTTTACTTGGTATTTTGTTTCTTCTATTTTGTTATTTCAAATAAATTTCTTTTATTTTAAAAGAAAATAATTTTCTTAAAAGATTCCTTTGAAAATCTATTTAAAAAATTCATCTAGAATCCTTATGATCAATATATATATATATTAAAAAATATGCAATTATATCTCATTCAGTTTGCACCCTTTTAATTTTAATAAAAATTTGGTTGAGTCAAACATGAATCCAAGCTTGTAGTCCCAAATATATGGGAATTCATAGGTTAAATTTATGAATATCAATTGGGGAATTAGTGGAACCCCTACATAAAATCATTTTTCAAAAGCCTTTTACCATTAGCTTGTTCAATTTACTACATCTTTAAAAAGAAAATTCGATTTGATCTATTTATGATGTTTCTAAAATTTTCATAATGATTGTATGATAGTGTAGGCATCTTGAACATGAATTTAGAACTTTGTTTGAGTTAAAAAGCAATGTTGAAATAGAAGACATGAATGAGTTTTTCAGGTGGTTTTGTTTTCACCCAGTTTTGGACACTTCAAATGATTCTATGAAAATAAATTATTAGATGAGTTTGTAAATTTTTTTTTGATATTTTTCCTAAATTTTTTACTTCCTGAACTTGAATTTTAATACATACAATATTGAAATATATGTTTTCTAGAGGGAAATATGTTTTTTCAAATTTGCATCCACTGTACATGATTGATTCTGGATAGCTAATGAGTTTGAATGTTTTAAAAATAGTTTGGAATGCTTCCTAACTCTGGATTTATTTATTTATTTATTTGTGTAATTTAGACACTTTAAATTATGTGTGTGATTTTAGGAGGCCTTTGCATGTTTTTTTAAAATTCGGTATACACATGTCATTATTTTCTGCTCAATTCTAGACCTTTTGGAACTTTTGGGCATTTTTGTTTAAATTTGTTATTTGAATGATTGTTTAGCCATGTGGATGATAGACTAGACATGTAATAGATGTTCTCTAGAATTTTTATTTTTAATTTTTTTACAATTTAATTTGCATTCTAGATATTTTTTTAGCATTTGTTTAGTGAAAGCTTCTATTCTGATGGCATGTTGGAAATTTTGTATAGTGTTTAACTTATATTTTAACCTAGTATTGTTTGACATATCTTGACTCGGTTTTGGCTTTTATTCTCTAATGTAGACATAATGAGGATGTTGTTTGAATTTTTTTTTCATGGCAAAATAATGTTTTTACATATTTGTTTAGGATTTTTTAAGTGAATGCAACTATTTTGCCCCTTGTTGCATGTTTTTATCTTAGTCACTAATTTTCATACTTACAGTTATCTTGAGCATTAGTTTAAATTTAACAATGAGCTTATATGCATGTCCTATGTGATAGTTGTTGTTTTTTTAGACTCGTACCATTTCATTTGAGTTGTATATATACCATGTATATTAGGGTTTATTGTCATAGTTATCTGTTATTACTTGTGAGCTAACCCTCTCTAGCTACGTGCAAGCGCATTGTAAGTTATGTGTGCTCTCTAGGTACGTCTCTTGCACCCCTTCTCTTTTTAATTATGTAAATATGCAAAATTTGTTTGTGAATACTCTCATATTTGATATTGTCCTGATTGCTCTAATTTATGGCTTGATTTTTTGAATGGATTGAATGCATGAGGTATGTTGTATTATATTATCAAACTAACTTTGATGTTTTGTGATAGCTCTTAAGAAGAAGTCCAAGTACACATACTATCCTTTCTTTATGATTGTGATTTGAATCCTTGTTTGGCATGCTAGAATTAACAAAATTTTAAAATCACTTTAGCTTATCTAGGTATCCATAATCAACTAATTAATTGTCATACTTCCCTTAAGTTAGCAAGTAGAGACCTTTTTAGGGCTTAGAGGGGTGCTATCTCTTTGAGGTACTTTCCCAACAGGTAACTTGATCCCCGAGCCTAGACCCGAACTTTTCGAAGACATGCTTTTTCAAAACTATGGAGTCACATTTTTTAGGGTTTCTCTTTCTTGTTTTATTTTCCCTTTTAAAATAAAATAAAATAAGTGGCGACTCCAATTTTTCCAAAAATAGTTTTTCATTTTAAAAAATGAGTCTCGTCGACAAGTGGACGCACATGAAAAATGCGAGTCCACAACAGTCTTTAATATATGTTGCTTGGAGAATAGGTTTTGTGACTAACTTGTAACCAAGCTTCAACTCAAATATTTGCTTCTTATAAAAATAGAAAGTAAAAAAAAAAAAAAAAAAGGTATAATACTAGTTTTTTTCTTGAAAAAAAACCCCATCTAGTTTTTTTAAAAAAGATACTCCATCTAGTTTTAATAATATGTTTCTTGTAAACATGATTTTTTATATTTTTTTAACTACGATTTTTCTCTGCAATTCCTGTTGTGTTTGGTTGCCCAGAAATGGAAAAAAAAGAAGTTAAATTATGATTATTAAGCTACGAGTCTTTTTTATTTTCTAATTGAGATATGTATTTCACTTGAGATTGTTCCACTGGAGAACTTGTTAGAGCAGCATTCTTGATCTCCTTTAAATTGGGATGGAAAAAAGAAAAAGAAAAAACCCAATTTAGACACACACTAAGAAAAGATACAAGTTGTTAGGACAATAAGTCTTGTTTATATGTTGGCAATTTTGTTCTTTTTTATGTTTAACCATAGAAGTCTTTTTGGATAGTGACTTGCTCTCCATTGAAATCAAGAGTTGTTGTTTAGGTTGAGGTATTAAAGAGCATCAGTTTTTATTTTGATCTTAAAATGATTTAAAATTGTTTTTTGAAGTAAAGCATGACCGCTCAAGTGACCTAGAATGCTCAAGTGCTCAAGACTGCTCAAGAACCTGAGGCACTCATACAATCAATGAGTTGGCTCAAGTGGTCATACAGATTCTACCTAGTTTTTCATGCTATTTCAATTGAGAAACCTTCCAAAATTGAGACTCTTCAAGCTTTTGCCTATAAATACATTCATATTAACCCTTAAAGGGTTAGAGATCATTAAATGACTAAGGAAAGGTCACACATTCTTTAGAAAGGGCTTCTAAGAGACATCCTAAAGTACCGCACCATTCTTGATCTCTCATTCAAGGATTTGTGTGGACTCGCAAATTTCACATGTGTCCTAGGTGAAAAATCAGTTTTGAAAAAATTGGAGTCACCACTTATTTTATTTTATTTTGAAAGGGAAAATAAAATAAGAAAGAAAACCCTAAAGAAGTGACTCCATAGTTTTGGAAAAGCAAGTCTTGAAAACCCTGAGTCTTGGTCCAGGGATTAGGTTACCTATTAGAAAGGTACCTCTAAGAGGTAGCACCCTTCTAAGATCTAAAGAGGTCTCTAATGACTAAGTCGAGGGAAAAGTGGCAATTAATCAATTGATTAAAGATACCTAGGTAGGTTAAGGTGATTTCAAAACTAGCATGCCAAAAAAGAAATCAAATCACAATCGGAAAGGAGGGTTAGGATGTGTACCTGGACTGCCTCTCAAGTGCTATCATAAGACATTAAAGTTAGCACAAAAATATGGAACATGACATGTATTTAATCAAAGCAAATTGAGCATACATCTAAGCGTCCAAGGATTACATCAAACATAGATATGACTTACAACAACATGCATGTTCATAAAATTCCAAAAAGTAAGTGATAGAGAGTATACCTGGATAACATGCATAATTTATAAGATTCCCCCAAAAATGCTAGAGTGGTTAGGACAAGTATAAATTATATAACATATTCATTATGTCTAATATACAATACCAAAGACAAAATTGAGCGAAGATAAGTCAAATGACTCCAAAAATAGATAACAAATTCAAGCAAAGTACAAGACCATGAGCATACCAATAGTAAAGGGAGCATCACAAAAAAATTTCTAAAAAAATGTCTTGGAGTGGAATTTAATCACAAAAAATTTCAGGAAACAACTCTTACACATCTAGAACAAGATACCAAAATCCAAACACTCATTCGAGTGACAAATTACGGCAAAGACACCCAAAAGTTCCAGAAGGTCCAGATTAGGTAAAAAAATAGTGACATGCATAAACAATTTTTTTTTTTAAATAATAAGTGATCACATAAAATCATATAAAAAATAAAACACATCGTTCACATATCACAAGAAAAATAAATCCAGGGTCAGGTAGTACTCAAAAATATTTTTAAAACACTCCAACTAATCAGATATCCAGATTCCATTATGTACAGTAGGTACAACTTTGAAAAATCATATCTCCCTCAAAAATGCATATTTTTTCAATATTTTGTATGTCTAAGATCAATTTCAAGAAGTCTAGAATTAATAAAAAATATTGAATCAAATTTAAAAAGTCATCTGTTACTTTATTTTTAGAAAAAGATTTCAGGTGTCCAGAACTAGGTAGAAACAGAGCCCTCCTAAGTTCAAGAAATGAGGAAAATCACACAAGTTTTGGAATTTTTTTAAAAATATTCTAAAGTTGCTGAAACTAGTTTTAAAGCTAAAGGGTCAATGGTTGAGTGAAAATTGGCAGCAAGGAAGAGTTTTGAAAAAATGATTTTATGTAGGGGTTCCACCAATTCCCCAATTGATTTTGCATAAGTTGGTTCAATGGATTCCATTATTTGGCACCATGAAGTTCCAGAGGTTCATGTCCAATGTTCTCAATTTTTTCAGTGACTCACATAATTGGTATGGGCAATCCTAATAAAAAATAGTGAGGAGTGCCAACCACTATTGCAGTGTCGGCTAGGTATTGTAAGCCAAGGATAATCAGATTTTGTACTAAGAGTTGGAAAGTCAACTTGGTATTGATCTCTAATTTGAGGAAGTACCTTTGGATTCCCAAAGGCATCATATATACTAGTGCATTCTGAAGATAGTGACTATACATTATGTTGAAAAAGAGAGAGAGAGAGAGAGAAACTTAATTCTCATTCATATTGTTAACTTCTTACAATAGAGAAATATATATACAAGGCTAGGTTGAACTAACTACCATATATGTGACCTATATTAAGAAAGGAAAGAAACTTGAACACTATAAATACATTATATTCAACACTTCCCCTCTAGCTAGAGCATATATGTCATATGCACCAAGCTTGTTACAAATGTATTTAATCCTAAGACCTCTGAGAGATTTAGTGAAGATGTCTGTAGTTGATCATTTCAATTAACAAAACTTATAGCAACACATCCTGAAGCGATCTTCTCTCTAATGAAGTGACAGTCAACTTCAATATGCTTGGTCATTTCATGAAAAACTGGATTGGATGAAATATGTAATGCAGCCTGATTGTCATAGACTAGCTTTATCTGTTATTCTTTTCCAAATCTCAATTCTTGAAGGAGTTACCTCAACCATATGAGTTCACATGTTGCCAAAGCCCTAGCTCAACACTCAATTTCGGCGCTTGATCTGGCCACTACATCTTGTTTCTTACTCTTCCAGGATATTAAGTTACCTCCAATAAAAACACAATACCCTGAGGTGGAACGCCTATCTGAGGCTGAACCAACCCAGTCTGCATCTGTGTAACCAATAATTTGGGTACGACCCCTGTCTTCATACAACATACCTTGGTCTGGTGTTCCTTTAATATACCAAAGAATGCGGATCATAGCATCCCAATGGTTGTCACATGGTGACTGTAGAAATTGACTAACCACACTCACAAGAAAAGAGATGTTTGGCCAAGTGATGGTGAGGTAGTTCAGTTTGCCTACAAGTTGTCGATATCTCTTGATTCATCCCCAATTGGTGTACCTTTGATTCAGTCCTCAGACGAGAGTTGTCAACAAAATTTATAAACCTAATTCACCATATACTAGGGTAGCATAACTAGCATAGTATAGTGGTTCTAGGATCGTCCATAGGGATGGGTTTTCATTTCACACATGATATTAGTTTAAAGAATTGGATTGGTGTTTTTTCTTTTATAAGTTAGCTTTAAAAGAAAACATAATGATGGTTGAAAAAAGTTTGGTTTTAAGCTAACATAAAATAGTAACTGATTTTTATTACAAAGAAAAGGTTTCTTGGAGTTTTAGGTCACTAGGTTCGGGTTCCTTATACAAAAGGGGAGATACCGGATCTTTTCCTCACATTGGGGATTTAACCTATAGTTATCCTCCCAATCGGTGTGCTACGGCTGCTTCCCATTAATGGTTTCAATGCTAAATCCCTCTCACTGATGCATCTTGCAATGGCTCGTACCTCTCACCTAGTATTTGCCATTCAAGGTGATCCTTAACTTAGGATTACCCTTCAAAAGCTCGTAGGAGATAACTAATGGATGTCTCTAAGGAGTGCAAAAGCTTACCAAGTGTTGGCTATCCTAGGCAATCCTACCTTTAAACCACCTCCTAGAGGCTCGCAAGAGATAACTAATGGATCTTTATGGATTGAGTCCAGAAAGCTTACCAAGTGTTGGCCCAGGTGATTATAAGAGATTTTAAGTTAACTAAAAATATAAAAACCATTAACGGGTCACAACCTTCTCTTCATTAAAAACTGAAACAAGGAAAACTCCCACTTTTGTATCCGGGTCCCTTACCTTGCTTCCTTCAATTTAAGAAGCAAAAGGGCCTAGCCACTCATCATCTAAGGCCTCCAAGGATTTTTGGTTAGAAAGAAAATAAATACAAAATAAGTAGGTAAGGCAGAGTAAAACTCTATGTATTTCTTACTAAGAGAATTTACCTACCCCCCGTTCTTTGGAATTTCTTTCGAGATATATATAAAAGACATTTTTTTTAAGAAATATCTCGAGAGATATTTTAACCTCCCATTAGACATCTTAAATATCTTTAGCTGATTACAAGGAAAATAGGTAATTACACAAAATATCTCGAGATAAAAATCTAAATGAGTTGGTGTGCAAATATCTGAAGATTACACAAGAAGATTTCGCAAGGTTGCGAAAATTTCGCAAGGCCAAAAAGGGGTTGCGAAATTCTTCAATTTCACAAAAGGGGTAGATGGGCTTGCGAAAATTTCGCAAGGCTGAAAAGGGGTTGTGAAATTCATTTTCAACTTGGTGCAATTGTCTTCAAATAGCCATAACTTATTCATTTCAGCTTCGATTTGCACACCGTTTAAAGCATTGGACTCTTGACTTCCCGACCTTCGAAACAATATATAGTATGTTACAATGGACTTCAGAAAGTACTCTAAATTTGTCTTTCAACTTCTGTCCTTTTGAATTTCGCATAGCCATGCGAAATTGCTTCATGTTGGATTTCTCTCTCTGTTTTTCTTCCTTGCATCACTTGATTGGCTTGGAAACCTATTGCCAATGGTTGCACAAAATTCTCCCTCATTCTTGGCTTGTTTTAATGATCAAAAAGCTACCAAAAACACCAAAACTAGCCAAAAATTGATTAGTAACACTTCCAAGGGTCCTTAATGTGTCAATTGAGTTTAAAGGTATTAATTACTACTTAAAAGTGCTTAAAATCAGTTAATTCCAAGCTATAAAATAGCACTTTTTGAGGAGAAATCATCTCCCAGGATCTCTTAGAGGCTTACCCTATTCTGGTACAAGTTTGAAATTTGGATCCATAGGAGTGTCAACAGGTTTACATTCTAACATACCTGTTTCTTCCAAGATGTTTAAGGCATACTTCCTTTGTGACATAACCACACCTAAACTGGATTGAGCTATTTCAAGTCCCAGAAAGTACTTGAGTTTGCCCAAGTCTTTGGTTTGAAAGTGGTTGAAAAGGTGTTGCTTTAGTCTTTAGATACCCTCCTGATCATTGCCTATAATGACAATGTCATCCACATACACTACCAAATAGGTGCAGTGGCTCGAAGAGTTATGATGATAGAAAACTGAATGATTTGCTTCACTCTGAAGCATTCCAAACTCTTGAAAAAATGAACTAAAACGCCCAAACCATGCCCGAGGAGACTGTTTCAAGCCATATAGAGAGCGACGTAACTTGCACACCAAACGAGACTCCCCCTGAGCAACAAAACCAGGTGGTTGCTCCATATACACTTCCTCGAGAAGTTTGCCATGAAGGAAAGCATTCTTAATATCCAACTGATAAAGAGGCCAATGACACATAGCTACCATGGAGAGAAATAATTTAATAGAAGCAATCTTGGCAACATGAGAGAAGGTGTCACCATAGTCACAACCATAAATCTGAGTATAACCTTTAGCAACCAAGCAGGCCTTAAGGCTATTAACTTGACCATCAGGACCAACTTTAACAGTGTAAACCCAACAACATCCAACTGTAGATTTACTAGAAGGTAAAGAAACAAGATCTCATGTGCCATTGGAGTGCAGAGCAGCCATTTCATCAACCATTGCCTGTCGCCACCCAAGAGGAGAAAGTGCCTCACTAGTACCCTTAGGAAGAGAAACAGAGGATAAAGTAGAGACAGAGGCAGAATAGGATGAAGATAATCGATGGTAGCTCAAAAAATTATAAATAGGATGAGGATTACGAGTAGATCGATTACCTTTCCGAAGAGCAATAGGCAAATGGTCAGTAGATGACAGGGTCGGGGTAGGAGAAATCGGTGGGACAGGAGGTGAGTCATCAAGTACCTCAGCTGAAGAGAGAGGAGGAGCAACAACACAATGTCAATGATGATAAACCTGAAGAGGACGAAAGAGTGCATATGAAGAGGGTGGGGGGGGGGGGGGGGAAGATATATAGGGAAGTGGCAATACTTCACAAATGGGAAGATATTCAGAGGATGAGAAGAATGGAGAGTCCTCAAAGAATGTGACATCAGTAGAGAGAAAATAACGATGAGTGTCAGGGAAATAACAACAATAACCCTTCTAAAGTCGAGAGTATACCAAGAAGATGCATTTCGTAGCCTTGGCAAAGAGCTTGTCCTGTCCAAGTGTGAGAGTATGAACAAAACAAGTATAACCAAAGACATGAGAAGAAAGGAAATAAAGAGGTTGGGTAGGAAAAATAAAGGAATAAGGGATTTGGTCATGTAATATAGATGAGGGCATACGATTAATCAAGTGATAGGTTGTAAGAACAGCATCCCCCCAAAAACGAAAAGGAACATGACTATGGAAAAAGAGGGTAACAGTTGTCTTAACAAGATGTCGATTTTTATGTTCAGCAACCCCGTTTTGTTGAGGAGTATGAGCACAAGATGACTAATGGAAGATCCCATGTTGGGACATAAAAGAAGTAAAGGGTGTAGAAAAATATTCCCGAGCATTGTCACTACGTAACACTCGAATAGAAACATTGAATTGTGTTTGGATTTCAGCATAAAATTCCTGGAAAATAGAGAATAACTCAACTCAATTTTTCATTAAAAATAACCAAGTACATCTTGAATAGTCATCAATGAAAGTGACAAAATACTGAAATCCTAAAGTAAACGTGATCCGACACAGACCCTAAACATTAGTGTGAACAAGTTCAAAAGGAGACTTTGCCCGATTATTCAAACCCTTTGGGAACGAGACACGAGTATGTTTCCCAAGCTGACATTACTCACACGCAAGCGACGACAAAGTGGAAAAACAAGGGACCATCTTCTGGAACTTGGAGAGACTAGGATGATCTAGACGACTATGAATGAGAAGAGCAGCATCGGTGGAAATGCAAGCTGCAGGAGATGAAGGTGATGTGAGGTAATAGAGGCCTTAAGACTCACGCCCTATGCCAATCGTCTTCCCCGTACTCCAGTCCTGCAAGATCACAGATTTATCAGAAAAAGTGATAGAATAGTTAAGAGTGCGAGTTATTTTGCTGATGGAAATAAGATTAAAAGGACACTCAGGGGTATAAATAACAGAATGGAGAGGTAGGGAAGGGAGAGGATGAGCCAAACTAATACCTTTAGCCATAGTTTGGGAACCATTAGCTAAAGTAACAGTAGGTAAGGTAGGGGTAGCAGTAATAGAGGAAAAAAGGTGTTTATTACCAAAGATATGATCAGATGCTCCAGAGTCTAGAATTCACGGGCTAAGAAAAGGAGAGTGAGTAAAGCAGACAAAGACATTACTAGTCTGGGCAATAGAAGCAACATAAGTTGATGTGGCTGCCTGATATCAGAGATAGGCATCATAATCACTACCAGTAAGGGTGATACTCTGAGATGTGGAGCTCGCAGCGAAGTTAGGTTGAGATAGCAGAGGATCAGATGATTGAGCAATGTGGGCAGTGCGAGGAGGCTGTCCATGTAACTGATAGCAATGATCTCGAGTGTGACCAAGCTTATTACAATAGGTGCACTAAGGACGTTGACCCTGACCTCGATTGCCACTATGTCTTCCTCGAGAGTTAGTCTGAAAGGCTAACACAGATGAATCTGAAGGACTATCAATCGACAAGGTCTGAGTAGAGGAGAGGCGTAAGAGACGAGCGAACACATCATCCAAAGATGGTACTGATGGACTAGCAAGAATCTGATCTCGGACATACTCAAGATCTGGACGGAGGCCAATGAGGGTTAACACTATAAAGAACTTGTCTGTTTGTATTTGTTGAGCTTCAACACCATTAGTGAAGGACATCAAAGTTAAGAACTCCTCTTTAAGATATGCAATCCGGCCAATATAAGTAGATAGATCCATGTCCTGCTGTCTCACATGAACAATATCAGAAACCACCTTATAAAATCGCTGAATATCATTCGTGTATAATCCTTTAACCTGAGTCCAAAATTTAAAGTAGGTTTTGTAGGCACGAAGATGATGGAAAATTTTGGGATCAACAAATTGCCATAATACGCTGCATAATTGTGCATTGATTTTCTTCCATTGCACTTTGTCAACATCAGGTATAGTATCCTCAGGTGTAACAAGATGATCCTCATAACCTTGTCCCATAAACCAGAGTTCCACGGACGCTAACTAGGAGAGATAATTCTCACTACCAATCAATTTTTACGATGTGAAAGTAGGAGATCTAGAGATGAAGGATGTAAAATTAGGATTTTTAGTCACCATATCTACTTCACCTGAGATTGAATCACGTTTGGATCGAAGAGAGCCATAAAGGGAAGTCGGATCACAACTATGGAAGAAGAACCTGGTATGTCGGGACCCAAACAAAGGAGAAAACTGATTGGAGATGAAGAAAAGGCCTTTCCAAGGCACACACAGGTCTCGGCCAAGGAAGGGAGCTGCCGTCGAAGGCCGGAAGAGGTTAAAAGAAGACTTGTAGAGGCTGAAATGCCAAAAAAATAGAGAAGCAGGGTTCAGAAAGGACTAACGAAGGCTTAGAAGTGCAAGATGGTGCTGGATGAGTTTTCTGGAAGAAGCTCAGCACCAAAAAGTGGGCCACGTGCCCTCATGCGCCGGTGCGTGGGATTCAGGCCGCTGGAGAAAAGTGGCGCGTAGGAGATGCGTGGGTGGGTTTTTAGCTCTGGTGCTTTGAGAAAAGTTGTAGATCTCCTCTTTGCACTCCTGATGATGTGGTCGGTATCGAAAAATATTGCCAGAAAAAAGTCACTGAAAAATATCGCCGGAAAAATGTTGACGGTGATGAGGGTTTTCTGACCACGATATGGCTGACTGGAAAACTTTGGGAGATGGAAAAGGTGACAGAAATGAAACACGATCACTGGACGGATTCCTGGAATTAATTACATGGGTAAACTAGAAAGAATAAAGTTTTCTCCATTGGCTCTGATACCATGTTGATAAAGAGAGAAAAAACATTAATTCTCATTCATATTGTTACCTTCTTACAATAGAGAAATATATATACAAGGCTAGGTTGAACTAACTACCATATATGTAACCTATATTAAGAAAGGAAAGAAACTTGTACACTATAAATACATTATATTCAACACATTAGATGCATCTTCAGTAAAACATCATCAATATCTTTACCATCCTTTCCCAACCCTCTAACAATCATGTACCCGTGGATCTCTTTACCATGCATCAATGCTGCTAAATGAGAGCAAGATGGAAGGACAGTTGTGATTGTGACCAAATCAAGTTGAATCCCTGCACCTAGCATCTTATCAAGAAGCCTTAGAGTTCCATCATGATCACCACACTGTTCATGAATAGATACAATCGAGTTCCATGAGAATATATCCTTCTCTCTCATTATCTCAAAAATCTCCAATGCATCTTTAATGCACTTGCATTTCCCATACATATCAATCAACGAGTTTGAAATAGCAACACCTGAATCATACCCTATTTTCATGGAAAACCCATGAATTATTCTGCCATTATTCAAATCATTTATCATAACAAAAACTGATAAGACCCAATAACAATAAATTTACTTGGAACAACACTCTCATCATTCATCCTCCTAAAAGTCTCCAACACCATCTCAAACTAACCAATTTGTGAACACCCATTAACCATAGCATTCCATAGCACGACATCTTTGATTGGCAACTCCTCAAATGCTACTTGTGCATGCTCAATCAGACCAAATTTACCAAAGTACTACCAATGAAGACATCTAATTTCAATCCAAATTTGAACAACAACCCATGAATCTTTGTAATCTCCAAAACATCAAGGTTGGCTTTGATTGCACATGGGAAGGTGAACTTACCTAGAATAACACCCTCATTCTGCATCTTTTGATATAATTTAAACCCCTCTTCGAGAAAACCCAGATATGATTGCATTAAAAGCAAACACATTTATTCATGGATGGGGTCGCTGAAGATTGATAAAGCAAAGTTCATTTTATTACACTTGGAGTACATGTTGATAAGGCTTGTGATAGAAAGCGGGGAGTTGAGGATACCAAGGCTGAGGACAAGAAAGAACTAGCCACGCGTACACTATGGTGGCCACACATGCATGTTGCATGCACGTGAAAAAGAGAGTGCATTTGGAACTCCTTAAGCATTTTGGATTTCTGGCAAGCTGAAGTCTGATGAAACAGACTAAAGAGAAAATCGAATGACTGTATCATCATAGACTCAAATGGGGTAAAATATTTACTCCAAGGTGGTTTAAATAGTGAAGTTTAGTTTACCAAAATTTTTTAAAAAAAATTACTTAAACCTGAAAGCTCAAGATTCTAAGAAAAACCCCAAACTGAATTCATTTACGTGATACCCAGTTCTCCAAATAGACGCATATAGGTAGAAGAGCTAGATCTCTAAAACCCAACTAAACAAGGGTGTGTTTAAGCCTTAAGTAGAATATACACACCTTCGAATCTTTGAGGAGATTGAACAAAACATATCTTCGGGTTACTGGGATCCATCAGAAAGCACATTGTCTCAAGGAAGGCTCTTCTATCATTTATATAGTAGTCCAAATCCAAAACTAGAATGGACGTTCCTCGAATAAGAATTGACGGTCGGACCAAATCATTCATGGAAGAACATGACCAAATTTGAGGGACCCCCTGGTCTCATTTTCTTCCTTGAAACCATATAATCATGAACTAATAGTACTACTAGAGGCATTCCAAAGAACCAAAGCAAGTAGGTTGTAAAACTCCTTCATCATGACGATCTAACTCCTAATCCTCTCTAAATCTCTGAAATAGAGTGAGATTGGTTTACAAGAAGAAGGTTTGCATGTATGAGCCCAATGTCTGACTCGATCTCCATGGCAATGGCTTGCATCCATTCATGTAGGCTTCCGTACTCTTCTAACCGACAGGTGAAGGTCTCAAACTACTCGTCATAAAGAAGAAGTCTCGTCTTCATTCATACAACATGAGTTCAGTAATGGAAGGTATGGTATGAAGGCATATCATGAAGGCAAGCATGATAGTTTTCATATATTCCCAACATATGCTCTAGTTTATGTTAAAAGGCATCGAGTGATATCTTATGTTCATCCACCTCAATTTTCTCATGCTCAAATATAACATCAATAGACGAACCATGATCATCCTATTCTCCACTCTTCTCATTGACATACCTTTAGGCTTTTTCTGGCATAGGGCCTTCCCATCTTTATCCTCTCGAATTTCAACTCATATGAAACGTTTGTAAAACAGTCACTAGAAAACTAGGAGGAAGAGGCAAAAACAAGTATAATTGAGAATATAGGAAACAAGAAGAGAATAAACAAGAAAAAAAAAATCAAATTAAGCCACATCTCATAATTTTTCAATGGGCTCAAACTAGTGGAAAAAATCACAAACAAATTCAAAGCAATAGTGCAACCAATAACTCTAGATGCCTTACAATGAACATGATAAAGAGCCTTACCAATTTTCAAGTCAAACCAAAGAAGCAAAGGAAGAAAAAACAACAACAAAGGTGTATGAACAACCTAGAAATTAACAAAGAATCAAGTAGGGTAGTATCCAAAGTAAGAAAATGCACAGTTCATAATGAACATACCTAGGAGTCCTTTTTTGCTTCTTTAAAGACCAATGAGCTCCTTTTTTATTTTACTGGACCCCTATGACCCGGACGAACTCCCTCTCCTCTTCAATGCGTGCTCTAAGTCCTTTTTTTGAAAACCTCTCATTTAACCACTAGCCTATGCTTTTTATAGCAATTGGCAATCGTTCCATCTTATGAGTTTTCCTCTCTCCGAATTCTATGTCTCATCCACTAGGAAAATCCTTTTTAAATTTTTTAAAAAAATAAATCGGTGCATATCACGTAAGGAGTCCCGTCTTTTCCAAAAACTTCTTCATCCCTATTTTAACTCTTCAATGATCTTCACTAACGCCTAAAAGAGTTCCTTTCATTTTCAAAGTCTTACCAATTTCAAAATTCTTTTTCCTCCATTGGTAGATTTTCCTATAAAAACATCAAATTATTAAATTAAATAAATGAATAAATAAATAAATTAGAGAATGATAAAATAATAATAAATAAATAAATAACAAGATAATAAACAAATAAATAACTAAATAAATAAAAGTGATTGATAACAATAAAAATAAATTAAAATAAATAAATAAATAAAAATATAATAAATGATAAGAATAAAAGTTATTGATAATAATAATAAAAAATAAATAAGTAAATGAGATAAATGAACCATGCAACCATACAAGTCACACCAAGAATGTCTAATGGGCCAAGTGTGCTTAAGTGGGCCGAAGTGAACCTAGACAGGCCTAAGGTGAGACTAGGTGGGCCTAACTAATTCTAACCTAAGTGCACCTAAGTGAGCCTAATTTAAACTTGAAGGGCAACCAAGGTCATAATGGGAAGTCGGATAAACCACCCAACCAAAGTCTCCAAGGTGGCTTAGAAAAGATAAGCTACATGAGTAGTAATGGGCCATCAGGGAACTGCTGTAAAGTACCGAACAAAAAAAACCTAATGGGACATGTGCTAAGAGGTCAAAATGGAGGGTTTACAATTTGATTTTTGAATATTGGTTTGAAGACCTTCATCCCTTCACTAAGGTTGAAGTGATCCACTAAAGCAATCGAGGGTTGTTACGTCACGAACATGAATTAAGTTGTAGGTACTAGAGAGTAAGTCTTTAGGATAAAACGGCTAGGTAAATCTGTATAACTTGATTTTGTACGGTGGATTTATATTAATAGGTCTTAGACCTTGTGGTTTTTTATCTCCACAGTTAGTGTTGGGGTTTTCCACATATAAATTTTGTGCCTCATTATCTATATCTTCTATATTTGATATTCTGTTTGAATTACATATATTTAATAGAAAAGATTATTCTTAAAATCTTGTTGGGTTAAAGAATTGGGTATAACGTAAAAATCTTTATTGAAAATTTTTAAATCACCCATTCACACCCCCCCCCCCCCCCCCCCCCCCCCTTCCCATAGTTGTTCCCTATTGGACTTTCGATTTTTCACTAGTAACATCCTTTAATTTTCCCATCAAAACAAAATTGCTAAACACACATAGAGACCTAGTAATAGAATACATATGTTTGGTTGAAGACGAGCTAGAAACTAGTGCTTGTTTAATTTGAATTATACTTTTTTTATTTTCTTAGTTTTGCTAGGTTTTTTTTTTTTCTTGATTTTTCTTGTCTTGTACTTGAATCTAGAACTCATAAATCTATCTTACTCTTTAACACTTGAACTAAGCCTCAAGGCTATGTGGTGAAAGTTAAAATGATAATAAAGAATTTAATGGAAGGTATACTGAGTTTGCATTATTAAAAGGATCCTTCATATGAATCCTTAGACTAGAACTCCAAAAAGAACATAAGAGTGAATTTTTACCAAACTCTGTACTATGAAAGAATGTGAATGTGAGTGTGGATGTGAGAGCTTCAAATCCCAACTCCTTTTAAACATTCATAAGCATCGTTCACTATTTCATCCTAGAATCTCCATAGTAATTTCAAGTCCAAATCATATGGTCAATTTCTAGATATTTAGACAAGTTCCAACATTTTCATTACCATGGTAGATAAGTAAAACAAGTTCCACTAATTCTACTAATACAAGAACAACTCATAGGTTGTTTCTCTATGAGCCTCAATTCAACATCTAGTCATGGTTACAAATATTTCCTTGCATAGTCATTATTCATGATAGGTGGAAATTTCAATGTTAGCTCATTCTCTATGGACATCAATCCTTCTTAGAATGTCACTAGTATAACTTTTGATTTATGAGGAAATTACAGAAACAAATAAGAAATATTATTGGAAACTGAAACTCAAAATAGGGGTTCAGTTTAGCTTCATATTTACATGTTTCTAATGACAAATAGCATGTGTCAATGTAAAGTTGGTACGAAAGCTAATATCTAAATCTTGATTCTTCCTATAGTCATTTCTATCTCTTTATAGATTGGGAGGTACTAAGGACAACCCAGATGTAAGTTGGTAATCGTAGAATCCAATATCTATGCAACGTCAAATGGTGGATACTAGTGTTTAGTATGTCCACATGTTTCAAGAAACAATACCTAGATCACAAGATACAATGTTGAGACAGTTGTAAATAAAAACTTTTATGCCTGTAGGGTGGATATGAAACTATTACTAGTGGCTTAATTAACAACTTGCAGTTAAAGATAAGAAAAAGATAACTATAAAGAAAATTCTTGGGGAGTAGAGTGATTCTATAGATACATGAGTAACTATAAAATGCATATTTGAGTTTCATAAAGAGCCAAAGTGTTAGGCCTTTCAACCTTAGATTGTAACCAAAGTAATTTTAAAGATGTGTCCTCGAGTGATCTCTAGCTTAACATTTCATATTTTAGAGACAGAAGAAAAAAAATCTGTAAATGGGTGTCTGTATAGCCTAATTTGATTTCTTGTTATAATTTTTTTAAAGTAATCCCTATTTCATGTCGAGTAATGTCTTAATTTTTTTCTTTTTCATTTAAGTAGGACTATTTGTCTTTTCTTATGTTATTTTATTGAATATATGTTTGAGGTTGAATTATATTCATGTCTCTAGTCTTGATTTTTTTTTTCTATGGCTATAAATATACTAAAGCAGCCTTTAGATTGTGTTTTCATTGCACTTCCCATTTGTAGGTTAGAAAAAAAATAGGGAATTGCTAAAATATTAGCATTGCAGTAACCATTATTGTTTTATGGTGATTATATGTTTGCATTTGTTCTAAAGAAGAACTTTTGGTTACCTAGATAGGATGTTCTAAAATGGCCATTGCATACTTAAGTAGGACTTGTTGATGATCTCTAGGATATTTTAATAAGCTTTTGTTTTATTTGTTTAAATGGGAAGTAAAATTCTAAAATGGAGCATAGACACTGTTGAATGAATGTAACTTTGACATCCACCCAATTCCTAGTAAATAATTGTATTTTAATTTTAATAACATTTGCATGCATGAAACCTTAGGCTTTCCATTCAAGTATCATTATAAGACAAACATTTATATTATTACATACTAAAGACATTTAAGTTGCCAGAAAGTGAACATGGTTTTAACATTAGACCATTTTCAAGTTGATAGCTTCTTACTTTGTCTAGTATGTGATGTTGACCAATAATGTTTGAATTTTCTGAATGGATATAATAAGAAAACATAATATCTATGAATTTAATTATCTATGCTTAGTTCATTTTTTAGAAATTTTTACAATCTTTCCTCTTATTTTCTGGGTGCATATTAAGACAAGGTCATACATTATGTCTTGTCCCTTTTGTGTACTTGGAGAACTGTGGGGAAATGTTGTCAAAATTTCTTCAAAAATGAAATTAAACACATTGACAATTGATGCATAGGGATTATGCTTTCCTATATGGTATAGGAACCACCACCAAATTTAGGATGTTGGAGATTCTCGAATGCATAATACATACATCATAAGTTGACATACTCATTTTTTTTTTTTTTTTTTTTTTTTTTTTGTGGTTGAAGAAGACAGTTGGAAAAATGTTAATAGACAAAAGTTGGATGCAAAAGTTAAGAGTGAGCCTAGAATATGATAATAGAATTTTAGAGTTCTTGGAATTTGCCTTCAGTAATGCACTTGGAAGTGATAGGTTACCTTATCCTTGTATTTGGTGCAACAATTGTTTGATGTAGAATAGACAAGTTTTGCACAATCATTTGCAACATTTTTGGATAGTTAGAAGCTATGGTCGTTGGGTAATGCATGGTGAATATGAGTTTGATGACTCAACAGATACTATAGATGACTTTGAGAATCAATACTATAATGATATACATGGATTGTCAATTGATGCGTTTAAGTTGCCAAAAACTAGTGATGTGTTGGAACAAAAGGACACTTCACATTTTGATCTTGACCTTGAACAATCAAATGAGGAAGCAAAAAATATTTTATAAATTGTTAGGGAATATAAAGTAAGAATTATACTCTGGTTGCACTAAATTCACAAAGTTATCATTTGTTATAAGGTTGATTCACATTAAGTGTCTCAATGGGTGGAGCAACAAGTCATTCACAATGTTATTGGAGCTATTGAAGGAGGCACTTCCTATAGGTAAGAAATTTCTAGTTAATCACTATGAAACAAAGAAAATACTTCATGGCCTTAGGCTTGATTACAAAAAGATAGATGCATGTCCACTCGATTGCATGTTGTTTACAAAGGAGTATGCTAATGCTAATAATGCATTAGATATGATACATCTCAATGAAAGAATTTTGGATGTAATTCTAATGATGGTTTAGTAACAATTCAAAAGATAAGAAAATCCCCGCTAAGGTTTTATGACACTTTGCTCTAATACCAAGACTTTAAAGGTTATTTATGTCATAAAAAATAGCTTCCCACATGAAGTGGCATCTACAAGGTTATAGTACTAATGGGCTAATAAGACATTCTGTAGACTCTTTATGTTGGAAAAAGTTTGATGAATTTCACTTTGTGTTTGCATCGGAGCCTCACAATGTTAGGCTTGGGTTAGCTAGTGATGGATTCAACCCTTTTAGTAAAATGTCTATTACTTATAGCATATGGCTAGTTATACTCATCCTATATAAATTTTCACCATGGATGTGCATGATGCAATCATTTTTCATGTTATCATTGCTTATTCCAGGTCCAACAACTCTAGGAAACAACATTGATGTGTACTTACAACCCTTGATAGATGAGTTACAAGAACTATGGGAGCATGAAGTTGATCCTATGCATACAACTATATTATGGACAATTAATGACTTTCCTACATATGCAAACCTTTCAAGAGGTAGAGTATTAAAGGGAAATTTGCTTGTCCTTGTTGTAATAAAGAAACTTGCTCCTATCAATTGCAATATGGGTCATCATCAATTTCTTCCAACTAGTCATAGATTTAGGCATGTTCAGAGATCTTTTAAGGGTAAAGAGGAATTAAGACTAACACTTAGACAATTATTAGGGGTTGTGGCAGCTGTTATAACAACTTGAACCAACTATGTTGGGGAAATCACAAAAACCTAACATGCATCTTAAAGAAAAAGAGAAAATACTACATGTCATCACAATTGGAAGAAGAAGAGCATTTTCTTTCAATTCTCATATTAGAAACCCTCATTTTACGTCATAATTTAGACATAATGCATATTGAGAAGAATGTGTGTGATAGTATACTTGGGATATTATTGAGCATTAAAGGAAAAACCAAGGACAACTTAAATAGTCATCTAAATTTATAGGTTATGGGTATTATAAATAAGCTTCATCTAATAGAAAGGGGGAATATAGTTTTTTTTTGCCTGTTGCATGTTACTCATTGACTCCAAATGAGATGAAAGAAATTTGAAAAAATTTTAAATCAATAAAGGTCCTCTATGGTTATTCTTACAATATATCTCGTTGTGTGCGACTCCATGAAAAAAAGATACATGGGCTCAAATCACATGATTGTCATGTCTTAATGCAACAATTTCTCCTACTTGCAATTCATGGACTTCTAAAGAAGCATGTTTGTGAAGTTATCACCGAGTTATGTAATTTTTGAAAACAATTATGCTCAAAAGTGTTAGCAAAAAATAAGTTACAATGACTTGAGAATGATATCGTTTTCATACTATATAAAATGGAGTGAATATTTCCTCTGTCATTCTTTGACATTATGATACATCTGCTTGTGCATTTAGCAAGTGAGGCAAAGGTTGTTGGATCTGTGCAATATCATTGGATGTACCCTATTGAACGATATTATTATGATTTTACACTAATCTTTTAATATTATTTCATAATATTTTTAGTTCAATAATATGTACATTGGTCTGTATATGGTTAAAGACAGGTACCTATTCATTTTAATGTCTTATGTGCATAATAAGACTCATCCAAAAGGGTCTATTGTAGAAGGATATATTGAAAATGAATGTAAAACATTCTACTTTGGGTACTTGAATGATATGGAAACAAAGTATAACCGCAATGATAAAAAAAATTAGTTAGTTTGAACACCACAAGAGATGAAGGGATGATTATCTTTAAATGCATTGGTCGTGCATTAGGAAAGTCTACATTTTTTTAACTTAGTTCAAAAGAGTGGTCACAAGCACATTTATATGTGTTGACAAATTGAAACGATGTCAAACCATTCATTGAGTAAGAAACATATTTGAATTTAATTAAAACTCTAGTTTACATCCTTAATCAATGTTTTTTTATTCACAAGGAGCATAAGCAAGTCATAAAGTCTAGATCTAGTATACGTGCTCAAGATATATATTGATTCATAATAAGGAATTTGTGAAGTGATTTGAAGATGTGTAAGTATATTTCTTAGTAAGGGATTTATTTCATATTAAACTTATTTTGGATTAAACCCATTATTGAATTGTAGGCTACATAATTACATAATGAAGGTCATATATCTAAACACCTTCTAGCATTATCACGTGGTCCAAATTCATCCATTACATGCTTCACAGGATACATTATTAATGGATTTAGATTCCACACCAAGGAATGTGATGAAAAGAGAAAGACTCAAAACAGTGGAGTTGTTGTGATTGCAGAAACATCAAGCTTTGCAAGTGCATGGGATATGAATCTAGTTATAGGTGATGTTTCCTACTATGGTGTTCTAACTGAGGTTGTTGAGTTACATTACCTTGGTGGAAATAGAGTTCTTTTATTCAACTGTGATTGGTGGAATATTACAAATATCAGAAAGTGGATAAAAAAAAATGAGTATGACTACATGTCTGTCAATTTTGCACGAATCCTACTGATAAACGAACCATTTATGCTTGCATCCCAAGTTAAATAGGTGTTCTATGTCAATAATTCAAAATGAATTAGATTAGCATGTTGTCATAGAGATGCAACATCGAGACATTTATCAAATGAATGGGGAATCATCCAATAGTGATTTTACACCACTTTAACAAAGTGAATTACATGATGATCACAAATATATCTCAAAATCAATGGATGAAGATATAATTGAGTAGAATAGAAATTATGCTTTAGGAGAAACCATCCTAAAAAATATCGTAGTTCCTCGAAGAAATGAAAATTAAGATGATAACTAATGGGAAAATAAGGATTGGTACTAGGTGATTTAAGTTCTTGTATTTGAATCTTTATTATATACTTTATGAAAAAACAACTATGCATTTAATTGAGAATGAAGATTTAAGGTTCTTATACTATGTTTTTAATGGTTAATAAGTGTTAATTCTAGTTCCTTTTATGATTTTTGTAATTTAACATCATACTGATCTTGATAGGATTTTTTGTACTTTTTCATTTTTTATATTTTCAATAAGGATGTCATCAAGCCAAAAAAGGAAACGTGGTCTCACACGTAATATTACATTATTGGCATTAAGGCCAAGGAAAAGAGTAAAAGTTACATTTAATGAGTATAATCAATTAGTCAAAAAAAAAAAAAGAAAAAGGAAAACATCTACAAAGCTACATTAGGACCCTTATAGGTAACCAACACAATGTACCTTTCTAAGTTAATGGTTGGAGTAATGTCCCTAATGATGCAAAAGAGAAAATATGGACCCTTGTTTTGGTATGTTGTAGTTCACATTAATATGGTGTGATATTTCTTTATTATTCCACTTTATGACTAACTTTTGAATCCTTTGTGGGAAAATTTTGAAGTAGATGAGGAAAGAAAAGATTATCTATTGGGAAAAACCTCATATAAATATTGAAGTGATAAAAATAGGATGAAAGAAAAATACTATAACCCTTGGCCTACAAATGAAGAGAGGTTGATGCATAAGCTGGCCACCATTTGTGTCTAGTGTTGATTGAAGGTGGCTTGTTCAGTTTTGGAGCTTAGAAGAAGCACAAGTAAGTATAGGGCTAAAAATATTGCTTCTATTTATTGATTATGCTAGATTGAATATCCATCATATAATGTATTTTTAATACGTACATGTCATCTCTAAAAGGAACAAGAACAAAAAATCAATCATACCTCAGGATCAAAGAGTTTTGCACAATTTCGCTATGAACAAGTTACTTTTTTTATAATGTGTTGTTTACTCATGGATAACTAGAATATAATAATTTAAACATAACTTTTTTTTTTAATATTAATTATAGGGCTAATTGAGAGAGGATGCCATACAACCTAATCGAATAGAGATGTTTAAACTTATGCATACACGCAAGAATGGAATGCTAGTTGATGAAGCATCTCGTGAAATTATGGTAAATATTATTATTTTACTAAAAATAAGTTGAAGAATTACATATCCATACAATAAAATTAAATCAAGATAAGGAAAAGAACAATTTTCTCAACACAAAGTGTCTTAATTTTCATTCATTATCCCTACTTATCTCGCATGATTCCCATGATTTTGTTTTTGTTTTTCCTCTTGCTTTTCCTGAAAACTTGTAAACATGATAACAAATAATCCAGTCCTTGAACTTGGAATAAAGTTGGGACTTTAATCCAAAGTCCAATTGGAGAATTTTGAATATTAGTTAGGTAATAAGAGATAAGACCTATGCTACCCTCTAACTTAAAGCGTAAAAGAACGACTCACACCTTTTGTAGTTCCTCGTCGTAGTTCCTACTTGAAAGGAGGACAAGGATAAAAATATAAAAAGTATGTTTATGCTTATATGAACCAATCATTCTTGAATAGAACACCAAATAGTACCTTATTTTTTGTAGGCCAAGTTTGAGGAACTTATGGTAGCTCAAACACAATCACAGATTAGGAAGTCTTCATCATCCACCTCCTCCATAGTTTTTCATCCACTTCACTATCAGTGGATGACGTGTAAAGATAGGTAATGGTCCCTAAGAGACATGGTCGTCTACGCGGTCTTGGGTTTGGTCCAACTCCTACATTGGTGTTTGAAGCCACAAGTCGAAGACAAGCAAATGCGTCCCTTGAATCAAAGCTTAAAGATACATAGGAAGAATTGTTGCATTTCAAACAAATGCAAAAAGAACGTGAAGAGAAGATGCAAAATCAAATTGAGCAACAACAAGAATAGATGGAGTTGATGCAAAAATATACGCAACAGATGCAACAAATGATGCAGCTGATGTTACGATTTCAGTAAAGGGAATTGGGCCAATAAGGTTGTTCTTATAATAGGTTGTGCTAGATCTTGTCTTTTACAACAATTCACAACTTAGTACTTCTCTATATTGTGCTAGATTTTGTTTTTTTGGTTGTTTTGCATCAAAAAATTTTGGGTAGTATGAATTTCGCAACTTTTGAAATATTAGGTAGTTTTTTTTTGTTGTTAATGCCAACTACTTGCTTCTTATTGTTCAAACGTTTTCTCTATTTTTGAGTTGATGCAAACAATGTTTCTCTTTTTGCATGCTCTGTCTCTCTCTTTTATTTTTGTATGCACATCACATATTCAAGGCACCTTAATATCAACAGTCAAAGTGGAGCAATTTGCCTGGAGATTCTTAATGACCAGTGGAGCCCACACTTTGAAGACAACATTCCTTTCTGTACAAGCATTGCTCTCTGCCCCTCAACTGGATCTCAAGACAACAGGTCTAGTCTACTTCCAGTCTTCTTGCATTATCTTCTTATTTATTTTAGTCTTATTTTCTCATTGATTAAATTTACAGCTGTCTATGGTCATTCCATTATCTTAGAGACTGGTATACCTTTGTTGTTTGCTTCCAATCTTTCCTCAATGTTGCTGCTTATTTATTTTGTTTATATATTTGTTTTGCTATCATGTTAAATTAGTTTATAGACAAAATTAGTCTATATATTATCACATATCCAGTATCTTTCTTTTAACCTCAGCTACTGGTTTCAACAATAAGGTAGAAACTACAAAGATAGGGTTAGGGAAAATTCCGAAGGTTCTATTTAAGAAATTAATGAAATGCAAAATGGCCTGATGGGTGAAATAATCTTGCTTATATTTGTTGATATTGGGTTCAACATTCTCTCCTTGGAATGATCTTGGGTTGGGTTGCAGTATCATTGTTCATTGGAAAGCTCTTCTCACTGTAAACTTTGTATTGCCATTGATAGGACCTGGGAATGATTCTGCAACCCTTCAACTCTTTCAATCTTTGCCTTGGACCCATGAAGAATATCACAGTTTTTCTAGTCTTTATGTGTAAGCGATGTCCTTGTACTAGGGGTAGTAGAAGCATTGAAATTAGAATAATATTCTTATGCTTCCATCTAAATTGAATCAGAACCAAGTGACAAGGAAGTTCAATTGCCAAAAGTTCATCTTATATGTAGTTTAATGCTGTAAGCTCTGAAGTCTCCTCTCTTGTGACCTCAGCTAAATGTTTGAAACAAAGACACTAAAATAATGTGCTGTCATTTATAGGTGCCTCCAAATCCAAAGTCAAGAAAACCAACATGAAAGATAACAGAGGGACACATACACAATAAGAAACCTTAAAGTCAAGGCAAAGGTATGAAAGTTAAAATTCATTTCATGTTTTTCTTACTTACATTGAGTTTGTACTTGTATAATGCCCATCAAATCTTCTATAATATAGGATTTATATTATATTATTAATCTTAAGTGAAGACACAATGAGAAAATCACATTGTATCCAATTAGAAGAACATCCAGGTATTTATTACATAGGTCACATAGGTGAGGCTTATTACCATTAAATATAGGATTTGTGTTTGTTTCCTTGCTCTTGTGCACATTATGGAAGTTTGAATATTTATATTCAAGATTTTCTTCCATACATGCTATTGAAATTCATATTGAATGTTTTCCTAACTTTGATGGAAAGTGAGTATGAGAACTTGAATGCATTCACAACTTTGATGGTTTTATTATTAGTGGAGAAAGAAACAGTCCACTATTAGTTGTCTGACAGCATCTAATCTTGTTGATTTTCTCCTTAATTAATTTCTAAGCTCTTGAGATAGTAAAACTGAATTCAAGAATGCGGTCTTGACATCCATTTGGTGTATCACCAAATTATGAATGGAAGCTATAGCGATCAATACTCTAATTGATGCTATTCTAGTCACAGGGGTAAAAGTGTCAAAGTAACCTACTTCCTTCCTTTGTTTAAAGCCTTTGGCAACTAAAGGAGCTTTATACTTCTTTATGGACCCATCTTGTTTTAACTTTTTTTTAAAGATCCACTTACAACTAATAGTCTTTGCACTAGGAGGTAAATTTGTTAACTTCCATGTATGGTTATACATGATTGATTCGATTTCACTGCTAATGGCCTACTTTTAGAATGGTGCATTAGGCGAAGTTATAGCTTCTTTGTAGGACCTAAGGTCCTCATATATTAGGAAGGTGTAGAAACCATCTCCAAGGTTTGTTTCTTTCCTATCTCTTTTACTCCTTCTAGGTTCAAATTCAGAAGGTTCAATAGACTCGTCTTTACTTGTTTTAAAACTTATTGTTCACCACCACTTAGTTTCATAGGAAAGATGTTTTCAAAGAAATCTGCAGTCTTTGTTTCTATTATGGTCTTTACATCTACAAGACTGTTTTTTGACTTAGTAACAAGAAACCTATATGTCGCGCTATTCTCAACATAGCCAATGAACATTGCATCAAAGGTTTTAGGACCTAGTTTTCGTTTTTTAGGTTTAGGGAAAAAAACTTTAGCTAAACACCCCCACACTTTAAGGTATGTTATATTAAGTACATAACCTTTCCACAACTCATAAGGAGTTTTACCAGTTCTCTTGTAAGGTATTATATTTTGAATATGACCAGCAGAGAGAATAACTCCCCCCCATAAGTTCAAGAGTTCAAGAGTGCTCCTAAACTTACCAACATTGCATTCATCATTTCTTTTAAGGTCTTATTTTTCATTGATGCTACTCCATTGGATTCAGGGGAATAAGGATGAGTGGTTTCATGAATGATCCCATGATCTTCACAAAAATAGTTAAAGGGGTGGGACTCATATTCTCCTCCCCTATCAATTCTAAGCATTTTAATTCTCTTTGTTGATTTTCCACTGCATTTTTGTACTTGATGAAAGCATCTCTTGCTTCATCTTTGTTTCTTAAAAGATATACCCTTGTATACCTTGATCAATCATCTATGAAAGTTATGTAGAATCTTTTACCTCCTCTAGTCATTGTATTTTTTAGATCTCCTAAGTCACTGTGTATTAAACTTAGTAGTTATGTTTCTCTTTCTACTGATTGGAAAGATTTCTTTGTGGTTTTTTATTCTACATAGGATTCACATTTTTCCATGGTTTTCTAAGGACAGCTTAGGGATTAAACTCAATTCAACCATTTTCTTCATATATGAAAAGTTCACATGTCCTAATTTTCCATGCCAAATATCACAAGAATCAACTATGCAAGCAGAAGAAGAAGATGCATTATTATTGATAATATCAGAAACATTCAACATAAATAAACCTTAATTACAATAGCCCTTTCCCACAAATGCCTCATTCTTGGTTAAAACTATTTTATTAGATTCAAACAAGATCTTCACTCTTGCTTTCCCAAGTAGAGATACTGACACCAAGTTCCAACTGACATCTGGCACATGAAGAACATCACTGAGGGCAAGCACTTTTCCAGAGGTTAGCTTGAGGAGAACTTTCCCTTTGCCAATCACTGGGGTAGATCTAGAATCGCTCATGAACTCTTGTTCCTCTCCTTCCTTTACAATGGTATAGGAAGTAGATGCACCTCTATTGCCACAGATATGCCTAGTAGTCCCAATGTCTACCACCCAGTCCTTCATATTGGTGACCAAGCTCACCTCAGAGGAGACTACTGTTGTGTTCACCTTTGTCTCTGTCATATTTTTCTTTGAATTGGACTTCTCAATTCTCTTCCTATAGCAGCATTAAGCTGCATGGTGTCTAGACTTGCCATAGACAAAGCAATTACCTTGTTTTTTAATAGTTATGTTCTAAACCTTATTTGATGCATTGGGCTTGGTCCTAGAGTTTTGTTTTCTGAACCTATTTTTTTTGGGTTTAGGTTTTTCTTCTACTACATTAGCCTTAGAAGATGGTTCCTTAGCTTTCTCAACTTTGTCCTTATTTCATTTTTGTTCCTCAATCCTAATATAGATTACAACATCTTCTAGGGACATTTGTTTTCTTTTATGTTTCATGTTATTTTTATAGTCTTTCCAAGACTCTGGAAGAGTCTCTACTAAGTAACCAACCACAAAAGGTTCGGGTAATTTAATGTCTTTAATAACTAAGTCGTTAATCAACAAGCGGCATGGATTTGAGATGATATGTCTCTATCCTCGTTCATTTGGAAATTTCTAAAATTCCCTATAGCATATTTTTGAGTTCCCGCGTCTTCCAAATTATATTTTTTATTCATTGCATCCCAAATTTCTGTTGCAACTTTATATTGACAATAAACATAAAAAAGTTCATTAGAAAGGGTATTCAGAATAGCATGCCTAACTTGTTTATTTCCAATTTCCCAAGTAGGCAACAAATCAAAACCATCTTCTGGTTTTGGGTCAATCAAAATGTATCTCAAGTTCATTACATCAATTGTTGAGACAACCCTTTCCTGCCATCTCTTGATGAATGTCCCATTGAAGAGATCAATCATAGAGGTGTTAGGACATGTGTGGACTAGAGAAGCTTCCATTGATCTATTTCAAGATTGTTGTTCTAAGGGTACCAAATAGAGGACTAGCCTAAAACACACAAGCAAAGAACATAATAAGGAACTAGAAACTTATCGGTGATAGGCTGAGGTGTGACAATGCACTATCCTTGAAATAGATCCATCATCCTCAAAGACGAACTTGGTGTACTAAGGTACCAGTGGTCTATCTCCAAGATCTAACTGCCATAGAATCTCGCCTGTGGTGCACTTTGTAGAAGAGATGTGTATAGCTTAGGTTCAGATAATGGTAGTGGAGACAAAAGCAAGGTAGAAAATGTTGCAGAAGAACTTTATGAAAATTGGTGTATTGAGAGATGAGGGGTGACTTGTTTTTATAGGCCACTAATACTATCCCAACGGGACTCTACTTGTAATCAAAACCACTAACACAATCCCAATGGGACTCTTCTCAAAGATTCGACCAAAAATAAAAGACCTTGAATAAAATTAAATTAAAAAAAATATATTTTGAATTTTATAAAAATTAGCCGAGGTTGCACGCATACGTAGGAGGGAAGAGAGGGACCTCCGTGCATTAAGGAATTCTGACCCAACCAGCCTAAAGCCCCACTCAAATAGACTTGGGCCCTATGGGCGTGCGAGACTCTCTTACACCTCTCCACAAGCCCATTAGGCTAAGGAAAGTGGCCTAGTAAATAAACCCACTAAAGGTGTTCCTCTTTTTCTTATGTGGGACAAGCTAAAACACTTAAAGTACTTTTTCACATTTACACTCTTCTTATAGAAGTGTTAACCAAATCATGCATACACAAGGATAGAAAATAAAGAACATAAGTGTGGACCCCGCATTTCGGCTCAATGCGTTTCCCACTCGATGGCGAGCTTGATTTTTATTTGAAAATTTGATTTTTATTGATTATTTGAAAATGACTTGGAGTCGCCACTTATTTTTGTTTTATTTTTAAAGGGTAAACAAAATAAGAAAGAAAAACCCTAAGTGTGACTCCTTATTTTGGAAAAGGCGATCTGTGAAAAACCGGATCGGGTTCGGGGGTCAGGTTACTTATCGGGAAGGTACGGTAAAGCACCCCTCTAAGTCCCTAAAGTCGGGTCTCTACTAATAAAGTGAAAACAATCATGGCAATGATGAGAAAATCAATGAATACTCAAATCAATCATGCACATATGAGTATTAGAACATGCATATAGCAAGACTAGAATAAGAACAGATGCGTACCTGGGCAACGATCTTAAATGCGCTATCAAGAAATGGAGTTAGTGCACAATTAATGAATATAAAATATAGCCTGCGAGTCACTAAACAGATAAAGAATCATCAACAGCACACATGGCATTTCATTCAAATTCAGTTTTATTTTGATGAAAATTTATTTGATGTTGAGCCCCCACCAAAGCCCATTTATTTTTGTATGAATTAATTTCGTAAATTCTATCACCAAGAATTACGAAAAATAAATTCACACTTATTTTAAAACATTTTGAAAATCAAAGAAAATTCGAAAGTGGCTCGCCAGAAAGAAAAAGGCGACCAAATTTGATTAAAAATGAGATGTTGGTATCTAAAAACCCTAAGGATGAAAAACTAAAGAGTGGAATTTTTAATAAAATAAATAAATAAATAAATAAATAAATAAATAATGAAAAATTGGAGAATTATTTGCAAAATGGGGTGTGAGAAATTATTTTAAAATTCAAAGACGAAGAAATATGTGAACTAAAGGTGGCCATGCAAAAATGTATATGTGGGGGAGTTGATAAGGAATGACCATGCTAGTCATGGGTCCCAAGGGTGCAAACAAGCTGGTCGCTGAACCACACCACTGAACATGCAACTGCTGGTTCTCGCTTTGGACTTTTAACTGTGCTCCAGATGCGCTTGGGTTCTAAACGCCTTATAGGATGCCAACTCTAGAATTTTAGAAGTCCCCTCAAATGCTTGCTCACATATTCTCGAACTTGAGTAGGTTTTTCTCTGTCCTAGTTTTTCATCAAGAACCTACAGTCCCACAAATTCAATTTCCAATTTTCCAATCAATCTATTAAGATCATTTTGCATCTGAGACTTTCCTTCATAATCACACCACCAACATTCCCAATATGACAAACCAAACGAAGAAAAGATTCCTTTGAAAGCGTCTCATCTCGTGAAGCATGACCAATCCCTATTGTCACTTTTGTACCTTCCATAATTATCAACCAACGGAGCTAGATCCACAAGTGGGGCATCGATATTTGAAGTCCAAAAATGCGTCAACAGATTGATACACGTTGGGAGAATGTGGCAACAGTAGGTGTTAAAACCGTGATGGATTAGCTTGAAGGTGAGATGCTGACGCTGCTTGGGCATGAACTCTCATGGAAAATGTAGCTAGGTCTCTGATTGTTTCGCTCACCAGGTCCTTGAGTTTCCATCTTGCAATGTCCAGGACTGCTTCTGACATTTCTCAGTCTCCTCACCCAGTAATGGCTTCACCACCCGGGTTTTTCCTCAGCACACCATGTATGATGTCAAGCAAGTCCTTAGACGTTTCCTCTATTGTATTCTGATGGATTCACCTCGAATTTGCTGTAATGAAGACTTTCTAGAATTCGGAGTTGAGATGGCCTCTCATCTAGGATCAAATCCTTTTCATGTTCTGCTATTTTATTTATAAGACTTGTATCAACCCATCATTCATTACATGAAAACACCCATGACTGCACTTTGGCATTTTCTGGACCAAGCCATCTCCAAAAGACATCGAGTGGATTCCAATCTTGGCTGGCAACTCAGAGACTGATTCTTTAATCACTATACGTTCAAATGATAGTGGCACAAATCTGAAACACCCAAAGTAGATTTTCATTAGGCTTATGACGTCCTTCTGAAAACAGGACCCACCGAAACCAACACAAGCATGCAAGAACTTGGACCCAACTTGGACCCAATCTGGGTATTCGCGCTGACCATATATAGAATCTAAGTGACGTCGCTAGCCTCACAGAGAGCCGTCATGACATTAATAAAGGAAATCCTCTAAGTTAAGAAAGCGTTAACAACGAGCTTAGAGAACTCTTCTGGAGTTTCTTTGCTTCCAGAGAAGACTCAATTCAGTTTCAAAGGATCTTGAATGGCAGCATTCTCGGCAGGGAAAACTGAGTATAGAGGCATTCGGGACTTGACTCCTCAGCTGTTATGGGTCAGGAACTTAGCTGGCAGACCTTGCTTATATTTCAGGTTGCGAATCTCGTCCAACAGCAAGAATGCATTTTGCTTGGTGAGAGGTGCATATGCAGCAGATAACTTTTAAGGGATTGGCAATGGGCATCATATCCCAATGTCCCAAACTTTGAGCCAATCACGTGAGCTAGTGCACAGATTGCATGCATCATTTCCTCTCAAGTTTAACAACCAAGAAACTTCATCAGGCATAGAGACAACAATAGCATAACAACTAGCATCAATGAGTTCAGACCTCAGGGAAGACAATTTTGATGAGACATCTAAACCAGCATATGTCATGGGTAGTAATGAGAAATGGGATACTTGAGAAAAATGAACGAGAGGGGCATGGGAAGAAAACGAGTTTAATGGGTGTGGAGATGGCATAGAGAAAGAAGTGGATTTGAGGATGTGGTCGAATGGAGGATGGTGGAGTGATAGATTTGGTAATGGAGTATGTAATGATGGGTGCAGTACGAGTTTGGAGTGAATGAATTGAAGATAGCGGATTGAAAGGGCAGGAGATGGGTATAATAGAATATGGATTTGGATGCAGGGGCATAGTGATAGGTGCTGATAATGGTGGATATGATGGATGAAGATTGGGTTTAATGAGTACGCTGGGCATAGACACGGGTGTGGTGGAGGGTGAAGTGATAGGTTTAATAATGGGTGTATTGGTGTATGAAAGATGGCAGGGTGGCGAGCATGGATGGAAAATGGACGTGGTCAAGGGTATGGCGGTTAAAAGAATGGTGATGAAAATAGCCATGCAACTATGCATGTGGCTCTAATGAGTTGCCCGAAACAAGGTTCTGGTGGATCTCATCCCCTTGGAGGCAGGCGAGTCTGCTGATATTGCAATGGAACACCTGCAGTAACAGTCACTGTAGCATGATTGCAGACACATTCGGGCATATCTGGTTGTCACCACACATCAAATTGGAAGTGTCAAAAGCTTCATGGAACCTTTAAGAACCTTCCTTACTGCTCATCAATGGTTCTGATCCATGTGGAAGATTCCCCAAAAGCTCCTTGAATTTCTTCAAGACATCCTTTGCTTGCCCAGAACCCCATGTTAATAATTCCACATAGCTCGATGTTTATTTCCCAGTCTGGACCAATCAATAGGATTTCTGATTGCCTACCAAAACGGCCTTAACCTTGACCATAGCATGCTGAAAAATTCTCTATCTGATGTAACAAGGAGACCCAGCTTGTCTATCATCGTTGGAGGTTAGAGCAACAGTGAGAACATCAGTATCTATCTTCGGTACCGTGTCACCAACAGAGACTTTGGGCTTCATGGGCTTCTTGGACTTCACTTTCTAATGGCACATCAACAGAGGAACGCGATATTCAAGCCCATAAACTTCGCCCCATTATGGTTCCTTGCCCAAGCAGTAAGCTCACATCGTGGAGGCTCATCTCCACTTCAAAACTGTTGAGACGGATGTACCATTGTGTTCGTGGGCATCTTACAGGCTGTTCACTACATGGAAATGTCTACGTCAATATCTTGGCATTCTCTGGGACTCCTTAACATCCTCAGTATTGCAGCCATGTATTCTTTTGAACATGGGTAAGTGGGATAGTGTGAGGGTGTAGAGATGATGGGAAACGGATGTGGGAATGATGATAATATAGAGAGAGAAGTGGGTACAAAGAACAGTGGGTGAGATGCTGTATGCATAGAATGGATGATGCGGTGTGGTGTGGATTAGTGGGAAAACAGTGCGTGAGGGGGTGGTGTAGAGATTTTAGCTCATGGATAATGGGAAACAAATTGGGTGGAGATGCATGGTATAGCAGGTAAGAAAGTACTATGAGAGGAAAATGTATACATTGCATGCATATGAGAACCATTGCGACACCATCCTTAGGTGGTAGGAACCCACAGACCAGGTTTGCAATATCAGCTGTGCCCTTGACCTCACCTGGTGGGTAATTAGGTGGAGCTCAACATCTTCAAAATCAGCCTGTGAACGTCCTTTTCTGTTTGACTTACAGCCATCTTTCTCTTCAAGCATCTAGTCACAAGGATCACCATCTCCCACGATATTTCTCCCCGGCGTATATTCTCATGTAAACGCTTTCAGATTCAGATTCCATGGTTGCCCATCTTCTCTGCATATCATTATCCTACTCCGTCAACCAAAGTTCCCCAAGTTCTCGGCCATAAAACATGACAGTCTTATTTGAAACTCACTGATGAACTTCACCCTCAGTCACAGTCCCTTTTCTCCATGTCAAATCTTTGAAGGAACACACAATTCAAATCTAGATCCACTTTCCCACAGCTCTTGCGTTGATCAAGACCCAGAAACAGAGCCAAATGGGTGGAGTACGAAGCATAAAAGAAAACGAGTGGAAGTGATTCTCAGAGGTTTCATTTCATGAGTCATCCATGAACCCTCTGATTAGGTGAGAAAATCCATTTTAAACACAACATTGAGGCACATTCATAATAGAAGCAGAGTATACCAAAATCAACAATGGCAACCGTGAAAGCAAGATTTCATCCCAACAAACTAAACATTCAAAATATCAACAACAACTATGGAGGAGCAATAAGAATCAAAAACTAACAATAAACCTTTTGCTTTCATACCTGAGAGTGCCGATGTTCTGTTCAGCTTCAAACCTTCCTCAAACACTACTCCAAAATACCTCTGTAAAACGATCTCCCCAGCACCTCTTCTCCGCTCTCTAATCTCTCTAATGTCTCTACCACTCTCAAATCTCTCGTCCCAAAATCCCAGCTCTGTTTCTTCCTCTCCAGAATCCTTCCTCTAAAAAAAAAACCAAAAAAAAAAAGCCTTCCCTCAGCTGCCAGAGAACCCCCTTTGCAGCCTCAAAACTTCTCTATGAAAAGCACCCTCTCTCTCTCTTTCGTGTACCTCCCCCTACAGGAAAATCTCCCTCTGCCTCCTCACAATGCCCTCCCCTTTCAAACTATCTCTGTCCATATCTCTTTTCTTCTCCCGGATTTGCCCCTCTAACCATCTCTGCAGCAACAGCCTCTGCCTCCACTACCATGCAGCTGGCAGAAAAAAGGTATCCTCTAACGGCCAGACGACCTCCCCCCTCATGCAGCTGGCTTTTCTCCTTCAAATAACAGCCAAAATGATTTTTTTCCGATTCCCTTTGACACGTGTCGGCCCCAGATTGGCCTTCAAAAGCACTACTCTGATTCCATGATGGCCAATCAAGGATTGACACATGGATGCTTAGGAGCGCAACACCTGGCCAAACAATGCTGCAGCAAAGCAAACCCCACATGGGGGTCTACAATAAGATTTTTAACATGGTTTGACAATTAATGTAATTCTTATATTCACGAAGTTCACCAATACTCAACAATTCATTAATCAAATGATAAGAAAAAGTATAATGGTGAAGCTCTCAAAAAACCTCTCAATTGTTGTTGTATTATCTAAAAAAACAAAACCCTAAAACAAAAAAAAAAATTAAAATATATAATAGGGGCAAACTCATCAATAATCACATAACAATAAATAAATAAATAAATAATAAAAATTCTCTAGGGGACACTACCCACTTCAACCCCTGTGAGCTCAACAGGGAGCTCCACCTCTTTGAGCTAACCAAATAACTCAACCTTCAACATCCTAGGTGAAGTATAACAAAACTGACTCAAACTTCACAATCCAACAAGAAGTTGCACCAAAAGGTCTTTTTTAAATATCAAAATTTTCCTTCAAATTTTCTTAAACGTTAGTTTTCTATATACCACTGAGTTGATGAGACATATTTAAATGTGATATGAACTTATTTTATTGATTTAACATGATTAATTTTTTTTATTTAATTAATTTAAATTTAGAAAATGTTATTCAACGTTTTTAAAATTATTGTGGTTAACAAGAAATTTAAGATGGATGTGCTTAAAAATAGTGTTAACTATTTATTGTACGCTTGCAAAGGGTAAATATACAATTATCAATAAGTAATATTAACTTTCATTCTATTGAATAATAAGCCAAAAATGTAGATCAATTAAGAAAATTGAATAATAATAATAATAATAATCTTATTGATCTCTCGTACTTGAATTAAATTTTGAGCTATATCATCAATCTTGCCAATATGCCGACTTTGTTGTTCTCCATTTCTTGGCAAGTGGACAAATGTTGCATTAATCACACCATAATTATTGAGATTTAACGTTTCACTTCAAACAATTAATGTACGTTTGTGATCATTTGACACACAACTGTTCCTATGTTTTATGTATCTGATTTCATTTAATTTTTGTGAGTAAGCTGATTGCAACTTCCCAACAAATTCTAATTAATATTCCACCCAACTCATGTATTTAATTTTGCAGACCTATTTGCAAAGCAATACGGCAGCATCGTACACTATTTGCAGATTCTTTGGGGATTTTTAAATAAATATGGTACTTTTTCAAAGTATTACAATCTGAAAATCCGAAAGAATTGATTTGGAGGTTGTCTCTTAAGAAAAAAATATCTTTATTTGAATTTTGAACCTTTTTTTTTTATATTTTATTTTTTCCTTTTGTAAAGATAAGTTGAACTTGTAATGATAATTTTAAATTGATGTTTTAAAGGCTGTTTGTATTTTTGTCAACATTCGAACCGTTGGGGTTACAGGTTTATTTCTCTGTCACCTACTTATTGATCCAAATTAAAATACCTTCAAGTATTTTTCAATACTTTTCCTTTCCCTTTCAATACTTTTCTCTTCGTCCATTTCTCTCCATTCAAGTAGAGACTCCACAATTTGAAAACTCTCAATCAATCAATGTCATTGAACTCTACTCCAAGGTGCTCTTCATCATAAATGGGTAAGTTTTGTAAAGTGAATCATGTATAAAAATATATATTAAAAATTAATGTCTCTAGCCAGTATTATTTTATAGAAGGAAAGAGATTGACATATGCTTATAGTGGACATATGTGGTTGTTGCCTAAACTTGTAAATTACGTACATATCACAAGTATCATAAAGCTACACTTTCAACTATATTTTATAACCCATTCCCCACTCCGGGAAAGAATACAATAGGGGATAAGATTTAATATTTGACTCATTCAATTTTAGGCAAATACAATTTAATTGGACTTTTAAATCCTCGGTAGCGGTCACCCATCACTTTGTGATTAAAAAAATATTATTTTTAATATAATATATAATCAAATAATTTGTTTTATTTTGAAAAATTACTATATCATGATTGATGTTTATTTATTAATCTTTTTTTTTTTTCTGGTAATCATAAAAATGATTAATTTTAATTTTTTTAAACAATATAAATATTTATATATTCTTTTAACACAATATATGCTATATATTCTTTATAATGAAAAGTTCTTAGGTTTATTATAATATTTCCTTTTTCTAATTAAATTCTATGCCTTTTTTTGGTAATTTATTAATATTAAAAGTGTTTTCATACTTAATGTGACATGTTGTCAACAATATTATTAGAATCACTTTTTAAAATTTTTATAAAAAAGTTTTTCATAGAAGTATCATAGAAGAAAACACTTTTAGTGGATGGATTAGCCAACATTGCTGCTCATATGGTATCTTAGAATCAGGTAGCTTTTATCAAAGGGCATAGAATCCATGATTGCATAGGCATTGTATAAAAAAATATCAACTTGTTGGATAAGAAGAGTGGCCTTCCTTAGTTTAGTTAGTAAGAATATGCCAATTCTCTCATTGAGAGGTACTAGGGTCCAATTAGAAGTCTTGATAAGAGGGCTTATTTTGTGTAATTGCACCATACATGGTTGTAGGCTCTTATTTTCTAAAGTAGATATGCTATTTTTTGTTGCTAGAAAATTTGAAAATATATTTGATTTTTTAAAAGAAAAAGAATTATAGAGAAAAATGATTTTTCTTGTATTTGGTTTTATCATAAAAAACAAAAAAAATCTATAATTAAAATTAGTTGAAAATTTATGTAATTTTAAATTATTTAATCTTTATATAAAAGGGTTAAAATAAGTTAAATGAGTTTAAAGTAGTATATAAGTATAATTTACTAGTATTAAATCTATTTTTTATAGGGTTCTCCTACCGAGCTTTAGTAATTTGAGCCCACCAAGGCTTTGGTCACTTAATATAACCCAAAACTAGTCCTAATTGATTAACTAACCGCACAAGACCATCTAATTAATCAATTAGTCTAATTCAGGTAACTTGTTCACTATTCTTTGTGCAACCTTGCGTAATTACCAAAATATCCTTATGCGTAAGTGAACTAAGAGTCAAACCAACCCTCATAAACTATGTCATCATGGTATATGATCTCAAAGTAGGGACCATTGGGACCCATAAGAGTATTATCTCCCTTAGAATCAAATTTTGAAGTTGATTCAACATTCCACTAAAGACAATTAATTGCACTCTTATTCTCTATGTAAATAACGAGACGAAGCTTGGGTTTGTGACCTAGTATCTATTGTATGTAGACTCATGAATTAGTGTTTGTAATCTGACAAGGTTGTACTATCACCTATCAAAATTACCTCTCTAGTTCTTGAGTTACAAATCTCACTTATTATGTGATCAACTAGCATACTCTAACTCCAAGGAGTATATGTCAAATTCCATTAAAGGAATTACTACAACCATTGATTTCATGATCACATGTCCTTTGGATCACCCAATGGAACATATTGTCTCAATCCCATGAGATATGACAGTGCCTCTATTGAGAATACATGTTGCCACTAGCCTCTATCAATAGTGATCCAATCCATAGGGATATATGACTACTTTAGTGTCTTACCCATAGGTCAAAGCCTTTTATTGATTTCAACACAAGCTCAATATCATCTCAAAGTTAAGAGTCCATATAGTATAATAACTTGGTGAATCATGACAATTGATAGTCTTAAGTCATGATTCATCATAGGTCATAGTGCATCACATACACTAGTGCACTCACTATGAGAAACCTATTCCAATGGCCAAGAAAAACCATTTCTCTAAATAAGAGGTGGTGCACTATAGTCTCTATTAGATTGACCAAATCCATGAATTGACTGTGGAAAAATTATCTACTTCCAAGGAACCTATGACTTGTATCCTCTATGTAACTCCTAATGTACCCAAGTTATGTACAATATAAGATATATGAGTCAAATGCTCTCAATGCATAAAAAGGATAGCAAAGGGATAGTCAAGTTTAACTTTGTTACATCATGCCTTACTTTTAAGGGCTCAGTCCCAATAGGGAGTACTAAAAGATGTTGCATGGCTAAGGGCTTCTTTATTACCTTCCACAAAAACAATTTCCCCACTAGTAGGAGTTTCAACTTTATTAATATATCCCAAACCTTTCTTGTCACCATGGGTTTTGCATTTATCAATAGTCTCATAAAGCATTTTGGTTCCAAGGTGAAAAATATTACTAACAAAAGGAGATGATTTAATTTTGTTAATCTCTTAAGTGATAACATTATTTCTCTTAAGAAAAAAAATGATATTCAAACTCAAGAAATCAAAATTTTTCAAGAAAATTGGTCATTTCCTCATTAAGCAATTCAATTTGGCCTTGTGGGCATCAAGAATGTCATGATTCATCAAGTATTTCTTAATAAGATTTTGATACTCAACAACAAAATTATTAAGAAAAGTAGTATTTTGTTCATCAGTATACTCACAATCACTATCACTATCACAATTACTATTATGCACAGTATCAACAAATGCAGTAAAAGCTTAATAAACATCTTGATCATACCTAAAATATTCTAAAGTCATGGAGTCACTTCCCTTGGAATTTGTCTCTCCAAGTAGCCTTCATAAACTTTTTTATGTCCTTGGAACTAGAACAGTTAGTAGCAAAGTGTCCCAAACCACCATAATTAAAACATTTTATCTTTTTATCTTTGGAGACACCCTTATCATTTTCCTTAGAAAAATTATTAGTTTTTTTTCTCTTCCGATTCTTTATTTTTATTAGTTTTTCTAATCAATCTCATGACTTTTTTTAATCCTTTTAGCCATATGAGCTAGTTCATCCTTAGTTAAGTCATTTGACATTTCAATCTCTTGTTCCTCATTCTCAAAAGCCTTGAAAGTAGATTTTTTAGGCCTTTGAGAATTTGGAAGGGTCATCTCATATGTTTAGATAAAACCAAATAGTTTATCAATTCTCATCAAATCAATGTCCTTGCTTTCCTTTATAGTAGTAACCTGAGGCCTAAATCTTTTTGGATGAGATCTCAATATTTTTCTTGTGATAGGTCCCAATCAGTACAAGCACAACAAACACAAAGAAAGTATTCTCTTTGGGTGAGAATGAACCAGAAATTCATTAACTTCTGATCCCCCTTTCCCATTCTCTTCTTTCCAAAGTTATACATCAAAGAAACAACTGAAATGAAGCTAATGGTGTCCGAGTCTGTAGGAGACTCATTCACCCACTACCCATGAATTGCAGTCGTGCTAATAACTGCCTTAAAACAAAAGTAAACCAGCAAATATTAAACCAGCAAATACAATAAAAGGAAATGATGCTGAAGTAGGAAAAATGGGCTTGGCTTTTGAACATGGACATCAGTCCATATAGCGTGAGTTGGGCCTCGGGGTCCGACAGGATCTTCCGGGCTTATCATTGCCCACCCCATGAAGAGGACGCTTGTCCTCAAGCATCAGATGAGGAAACTGGTGGCAAAGAGTATCACGTGGACTCCCAGGTGGCTTCTTCGTGGGGTAGATGCTTCCAATGCACCAAGCTTTCTTCCATGAAGGTGTCACCCCGCTTAATCCATCGTGTATCAAGCATCTGTTGAGGTTCAAGGGTTATGACGCCATTATCTGCAAGTGGAGGTAAGTCAAGTGGAGTGACAACTGGAGTGCCATTGTATGGTTTAAGTAAAGAGACATGGAACACGGGGTGAATTCGAGCTGTAGGTGGCAATTGCAGGCGGTATGCTACTGCTCCGATTTTCTCCAAAATAGGATAGGGTCCATAGTAGCGGCTGGATAATTTTAATTTTTGTGAGTAAGCTGATTGCAACTTCCCAACAAATTCTAATTAATATTCCACCCAACTCATGTATTTAATTTTGCAGACCTATTTGCAAAGCAATACGGCAGCATCGTACACTATTTGCAGATTCTTTGGGGATTTTTAAATAAATATGGTACTTTTTCAAAGTATTACAATCTGAAAATCCGAAAGAATTGATTTGGAGGTTGTCTCTTAAGAAAAAAATATCTTTATTTGAATTTTGAACCTTTTTTTTTATATTTTATTTTTTCCTTTTGTAAAGATAAGTTGAACTTGTAATGATAATTTTAAATTGGTGTTTTAAAGGTTGTTTGTATTTTTGTCAACATTCGAACCGTTGGGGTTACAGGTTTATTTCTCTGTCACCTACTTATTGATCCAAATTAAAATACCTTCAAGTATTTTTCAATACTTTTCCTTTCCCTTTCAATACTTTTCTCTTCCTCCATTTCTCTCCATTCAAGTAGAGACTCCACAATTTGAAAACTCTCAATCAATCAATGTCATTGAACTCTACTCCAAGGTGCTCTTCATCATAAATGGGTAAGTTTTGTAAAGTGAATCATGTATAAAAATATATATTAAAAATTAATGTCTCTAGCCAGTATTATTTTATAGAAGGAAAGAGATTGACATATGCTTATAGTGGACATATGTGGTTGTTGCCTAAACTTGTAAATTACATACATATCACAAGTATCATAAAGCTACACTTTCAACCATATTTTATAACCAACCCCATGTGGTTGTTTCAACCTACAGATCACACACACATATAATAAGTATCATAAAGCTACACTTTCAACTATATTTTATAACCCATTCCCCACTCCGGGAAAGAATACAATAGGGGATAAGATTTAATATTTGACTCATTCAATTTTAGGCAAATAAAATTTAATTGGACTTTTAAATCCTCAGTAGCGGTCACCCATCACTTTGTGATTAAAAAAATATTATTTTTAATATAATATATAATCAAATAATTTGTTTTATTTTGAAAAATTACTATATCATGATTGATGTTTATTTATTAATCTTTTTTTTTTCTGGTAATCATAAAAATGATTAATTTTAATTTTTTTAAACAATATAAATATTTATATATTCTTTTAACACAATATATGCTATATATTCTTTATAATGAAAAGTTCTTAGGTTTATTATAATATTTCCTTTTTCTAATTAAATTCTATGCCTTTTTTGGTAATTTATTAATATTAAAAGTGTTTTCATACTTAATGTGACATGTTGTCAACAATATTATTAGAATCACTTTTTAAAATTTTTATAAAAAAGTTTTTCATAGAAGTATCATAGAAGAAAACACTTTTAGTGGATGGATTAGCCAACATTGCTTCTCATATGGTATCTTAGAATCAGGTAGCTTTTATCAAAGGGCATAAAATCCATGATTGCATAGGCATTGTATCAAAAAATATCAACTTGTTAGATAAGAAGAGTGGCCTTCCTTTGTTTAGTTAGTAAGAATATGCCAATTCTCTCATTGAGAGGTACTAGGGTCCAATTAGAAGTCTTGATAAGAGGGCTTATTTTGTGTAATTGCACCATACATGGTTGTAGGCTCTTATTTTCTAAAGTAGATATGCTATTTTTTGTTGCTAGAAAATTTGAAAATATATTTGATTTTTTAAAAGAAAAAGAATAAAAGAGAAAAATGATTTTTCTTATATTTGGTTTTATCATAAAAAAAAAAATCTATAATTAAAATTAGTTGAAAATTTATGCAATTTTAAATTATTTAATCTTTACATAAAAGGGTTAAAATAAGTTAAATGAGTTTAAAGTAGTATATCAGTATAATTTACTAGTATTAAATCCATTTTTTATAGGGTTCTCCTATTGAGCTTTAGTAATTTAAGCCCACCAAGGCTTTGGTCATTTAATATAACCCAAAACTAGTCCTAATTGATTAATTAACCACACAAGACCATCTAATTAATCAATTAGTCTAATTCAGATAACTTGTTCACTATTCTTTGTGCAACCTTACGTAATTACCAAAATATCCTTATGTGTAAGTGAACTAAGAGTCAAACCAACCCTCATAAACTATGTCATCATGGTATATGATCTCAAAGTAGGGACCACTGGGACCCATAAGAGTATTATCTCCCTTAAAATCAAATTTTGAAGTTGATTCAACATTCCACTAAAGACAACTAATTGCACTCTTATTCCCTATGTAAATAATGAGGCGAAGCTTGGGTTTGTGACCTAGTATCCACTGTATGTAGACTTCTCATGAATTAGTGTCTATAATCTGACAAGGTTGTTCTATCACCTATCACAATTACCTCTCTAGTTCTTGAGTTACAAATCTCACTTATTATGTGATCAACTAGTATACTCTAACTCTAAGGAGTATAGGTCAAATTCCATTAAAGGAATTACTATAACCATAGATTTCACGATCACATGTCCTTTGGATCACCCAATGGAACATATTGTGTCAATCCCATGAGATATGACAGTGCCTCTATTGAGAATACATGTTGCCACTAGCCTCTATCAATAGTGATCCAATCCATAGGGATATATGACTACTTTAGTATTTTACCCATAGGTCAAAGCCTTTTATTGATTTCAACACAAGCTTAATGTCATCTCAAAGTTGAGAGTCCATATAGTATAATAACTTGGTGAATCATGACAATTGATAATCTTAAGTCATGATTCACCATAGGTCATAGTGCATCACATACACTAGTGCACTCACCATGAGAAACCTATTCCAATGGCCAAGAAAAACCATTTCTCTAAATAAGAGGTGGTGCACTATAGTCTCTATTAGATTGACCAAATCCATGAATTGATTGTGGACAAATTATCTACTTCCAAGGAACCTATGACTTGTATCCTCTATGTAACTCCTAATGTACCTAAGTTATGTACAATATAAGAGATATGAGTCAAATGCTCTCAATGCATAAAAAGGATAGCAAAGGGATAGTTGAGTTTAACTTTGTTACATCATGCCTTACTTTTAAGGGCTCAGTCCCAATAGGGAGTACTAAAAGATGTTGCATGGCTAAGGGCTTCTTTTTTACCTTTCACAAAAACAGTTTCCCCACTAGTAGGAGTTTCAACTTTATTAATATATCCCAAACCTTTCTTGTCACCATGGGTTTTGCATAGTCTCATAAAGCATTTTGGTTCCAAGGTGAAACATTTTATTAACAAAAGGAGAGGATTTAATTTTGTTAATCTCTTAAGTGATAACATTATTTCTCTTAAGAAAAAAATGATATTCAGACTCAAGAAATCAATTTTTTTTCAAGAAAATTGGTCATTTCCTCATCAAGAAATTCAATTTTGGCCTTGTAAGCGTCAAGAATGTCATGATTCATCAAGTATTTCTTAATAAGATTTTGATACTCAACAACAAAATTATTAAGAAAAATAGTATTTTGTTCATCAGTATACTCACAATCACTATCACTATCACAATTACTATTATGCACAATATCAACAAATGCAGTAAAAGCTTAATAAACATCTTGATCATACCTAAAATCTTCAAAAGTCATGGAGTCACTTCCCTTGGAATTTGTCTCTCCAAGTAGCCTTCATAAACTTTTTTGTCCTTGGAACTAGAACAGTTAGTAGCAAAGTGTCCCAAACCACCATAATTAAAACATTTTATCTTTTTATCTTTGGAGACACCCTTATCATTTTCTTTAGAAAATTTATTAGTTCTTTTTCTATTCCGATTCTTGAGTTTTATTAGTTTTTCTAATCAATCTCATGACCTTTTTTAATCCTTTTAGCCATATGAGCTAGTTCATCCTTAGTTAAGTCATTTGGCATTTCAATCTCTTTTTCCTCATTCTCAAAAGCCTTGAAAGTAGATTTTTTAGGCCTTTGAGAATTTGGAAGGGTCATCTCATATGTTTGGATAAAACCAAAAAGTTTATCAAGTCTCATCAAATCAATGTCCTTGCTTTCCTTTATAGTAGTAACCTGAGGCCTAAATCTTTTTGGAAGAGATCTCAATATTTTTCTTGCTACTTTAGAATTCGGAATAGGTTCTTCTAAGTTAAGAGAAGAATTCAATATGCCACTCAATTCAAAATAAAAGAAGAAAAGTTTTGATTTTCATGCATTCTCATACTTCCAAATTTTGAAGTATGCATTTGCAATTTAGAAACTTTCACAATAGACAAGTAGCTATTGGAGAATATCCCATGCTTCCTTAGCACAAGTATAATTAGCTATCCTGCAAAACTCATCAGGACAAACTCCATTAAATATACTAAAAAGAACCTTAACATTGGCTTTACTTCCCTCATTATCAAGTTTGTCCCATTCTTGTTTAGGTTTTAACTCACTAGTTGATGTTCCATTCACATCAAGTTTCAATGGGGGTCCTCATCCATATTCCATTGAATTCCGCACCCATTCACCTTGCTTTAGGAAAAAAAAATTATTTGGGCTTTCCAATGGGGATAATTACTCCCATCAAAATAAGGTTAACCATTCAGAGAAGCCCCAAATCTTGGTTGTTCCATATTGGAGTTGAAAAATCAATAAAAATTTGATTTTTATCCTATATTGAAAAACCAATATCTAGTAGGATGACACCCAAAGGAAGGTGAATGAGTGTAATTAAAAATATTCTTAAGGAGGGAGTTGAATTTTTAACCCAAATTAAACTAATGAGATATCATAGATAATCAACATGATCAAAATAATCAAAATAAACAAATAAATATGCAATGGAGATAGGAATTTTTTTACATGGAAAACCCCCACACTAATTGTAAAGATAAAAAACCATGAGGTCTAAGATCTTAAATCTAAATCCGTTATATGAGATCAATTTAAGATTTACCTAGTTGTTTTACCCTAAAGATTTACTCTCCAATATCTATAACTTGTTCCACCTCCACAATGTAGTAATCTCCAATTACTCCAATGAATATGCTTTAGCTTCGCTGAAGGGATGTAGGACTTCCAACAACCCTAGATTTAATGTTTTGAATCCTTAATGAGAAATTGGAAATGGTGTGGCAAGTTAGGCTAAAACCCTATGTGAATCTCTAACCTTAAAAGGGTTATAATGGGGTATATATAAGCATATAAGTCATAGGGGATTAGTATTTAGAATTTAACAAAGAAAAGAACTCCTCAATTTAAAAAAATATTATGCTATATTTTGGAAGATTCTACATGAGTGCTTGAACACACTTATCCACCGCTCATGTGCCTCAAGCACTTGAGTGGTCCCAACACTTGAGCACTGTTTCCATCACTCAAGCGGCCTTGCAATTTTCAAAATATTAACTTTTAACTATTTAAATTGACAAAAATATATTGATCCTCTTTAAACCCTTTGAATACCTAACTTGTCACTACCAAATCTTTTTTGATATATCTATGACTTTATAATTGAACAAACAACAACCTTGAATCTTCAAAATAGAGTAAGTCATTATCTAAAAAGATTCTTAAGCTATAAAATAAATTGAAGCAAAATTGCCAACAAATAATGAAGAATCATTGTCTTATCACTCTTCATGAGAGATTTGGATCTAAAGTGACTACAATATAGAAAAGTAAAAATGTGGACTTAATGGGAGTAGATGAACTTTTTAGGTTCTCTTCAAACCTGTGAGATAACTTTATGTGGACCTATATTTTTCATTTGTGTCCCCACTTGATGGTAAGAGCCATTTTTATAGTGAAATTTTGATTTTTGTTTTAAAGTTGGAGTCCTCATTTATTTTATTACTTTTTAAAAGAGAAAATAAAAATAAGAAAAAAAAACAAAAAACCCTAAGAATGACTCCTTATTTGGAAAAGACAAATCTATGAATTAAAAATAGATTTAGGGATCAAATTACCTATTAGGAAGGTACAAGAACAAGCTATAGCACTCCTCTAAGTTTGTATACCTACTGTCTCTGATAAAGAAGAGGAGGAAACTTTGGTGTGAATTAACTAATTAACGAATACGATCTTAATATCAAGAAAGAGAAATAAGTGTCTTTGATTGCTTAGATGTTTTTTAGGATAGGTTTGACTTCTTAAACTTTGATTGATTGGTTTTAGGATTAGGTAAGCATTGGCTTTATGTTGATTTTTGATTGCATGAAACAAATTTTCAATCTTTGGTTGTGAGGTTGACACTTCGATTTTTTATTTTTATTTTTTTATCATTGCATTTAGCTAAATATTTTGATTGTTGGTTGTATGTGTTTGATTTTTTTTTTTTTTTTTTATTGTTTTTGTTTTAAATTGCATGAGATTGATGATTCTAATTTTTATTTTTTTGAATAACATGAAATAATATTTTAATTTTTTTATATAAGCGTGTGATTAATTTTTTCTATTTTCATTTTTATAAATTGCATGATTTCTATTTTATTTTTTATTTTTGTATTTTATTTTGCATGAGATTTCGATAGCTGTGCATATGGAAGGTGGGCTGCCACTTATTGGAAGGATCATGGCTGGGATTTTTGGTTGAGAGATATGGCTCATTGGAGACCAAGGTGGACAGACTGAACTTACCAAAAATAAAATAAGGAGACTTCTTGGAAGGATCATGGTTTTAGAAAGCAAGACACCACGGAGATATCGAGGGGATTTTTACACGTCAAAGGTGGAAAATTTTCGGAAAATATGGATCACATATAGGAACCAAGGACAAGGGGGATTCTCCACCACAAGCGGCATCTTGGTGGGCTGCGACTTTCCGAATGCACAAGCAGCCAACATATAGCACGCACATTGAGGGCAACAGAGGGCGACCGCATCATTGACTCTCTAACGACCAGCAGCCACAAATTCTCTTCAAAGTGGGCTGCCACTTTCCACCACACTTGGACCACACGCGCCGCCTTCAAAAGGGAGAACCACGCACAAACCAGAATTTGGTAAGGCTACCATATGTTCCCATAGGAGCAGCACGCATTCATCATAAAAATAAAAAATAAAATAAAATGGAAGGAAGCAGCCACCACACATTCACCATTGAGCACTAGCACGCACCATCAAGAGGGATCCACCATTAAAAATTTGGCGAGGAATAAGGCCACGCACTCACGGGAAGGTACAACCAGCAGCATGCCATATATTCTGATCTTTCAACAGCCCATGCATGGACTCTTCCCCACGGGCTGCAATTGAAGACAGCCGCATACTACTATAACACGCACAAGCCTGTCAGCGAAGAGAGCAGCAGCCGCACCACCATAGAGGAATTCTAGAGAAGGTAAGTTAAAATTTCTGGATTTTAGTTTTAATTTTTTATTGGATTGAAAGTTAGAGCTTTTATGTATTAATTTTGATTTTTTTTTAATTGGATGAAAAAGTTAGAATGTAGTTAGTTTGATTTTGATTCATTGGTCTTGGTTCAGAAGTTAGGTTTTGTTTAGTTTAATTTTAGTTCATTATGCTTGTCTCGAAAAATTAGAATTTTTGTTTGGTTCAATTTTTTATTCATTGAACTAGATTGAAAGGTTAAAATTTTATTTAATTTATTTTTTATTCCTTGAGTTATTTTGAAATGTTTGAATTTTGTTTAATCTAGTTTTGATTTTTTTTTTTTTTTTTTTTATATTAGATAGAAAAGTAAATTTTTGTTTGATTAGTTTTGATTGATTACTTTGGTTTAAAAGGTGAGAATTTTTGTTTTATTTTAATTTTGATTCATTATATTATAGTGAAAAATTAGAATCTTTGTGTAGTTTGGATTTGATGCCTTGCTTAGCTCGAAAAGTTAGAATTTTTCTTAGATTGGTTTTAATAGATTTAATTTAAAAAGTCAGTTTTTTATGAGTCAGTTTTTTTATTTAGTTCAAGTGTTTTTATAATTGTTAGTCTATTATTCTAATTGATCCTATGTAATAAAGTTTATGTTTTTAAATTCATTTTGATCATGTTTTGGTACTTATTTAGTTTAGGTATTTTAGAATTTTAGTTCATTAGTCTATTTGATCCCATCTGATTAAATTTATGCTTTTTTTAAATAAAAAAAATTGTAAATCATTTTTCTGATTCATCCTTTTTAGGTTATGAGTTTTTAGGATTTAAGTTGATTAGTTTAATTGGTTATATCATTATTTTCATATTCTAAACTTGCTAATTTTAATTCTTGGTTGATCCACTTTTAGTTTGTTTGTTTTGCAAAGCTTTGGATAACTAATTTAATTAACCCTAAGCCATATTATTCATGTTTTGAGTATACTAATCTTCATTCTTGGTTGATCAATATTTAGTTCATGCTTTTTTCAAATAGGTTAATTAGTTTAACTAATATTATGTTATTTTGCTCACGTTCTAAAATTGATGATTCTAGCTTTTGATTGATCCTTATTTAGTTAATATGTTTTAGAATTCTATATGCTTGTGTTACTATGTTCACATTATTATAATTACATGTTTAGGTGTTTGGTTGATTATAAATTGGTTCTTGATTGTTTATCTCAGTTTATGTGTTTGATTGAACCTTATAAATTCTCGATCAATATTTCGTTAGTTGTATTTGATCTAAAGTCGTTCGGTTTGTTGCTTTGGTGAATATTTATTAAATTTGATTTTTAGAGGCCATAAAAAAATAATGAAGATTGGCCTCTACTCTCATCATATTAGTTTGGTTGGTTGTCAAAATTTTCACATTGTGATTTTGTTTTCCTTTGGTTTGCTTTTGTTTGATCCTTTTTTTTTCTTTTTTTTTTGTAAGTAATTTCTTTCCTTTTTTAAAAAAAAAGAAACTTTTTTTCTCAAAATATTCGATGTTAAAAATCTATTTCAAAAACCCTCCTAGGATCCTTAAGGCTAAAAATATTTTTCTTAAAGTATGCAATCAGATTTCATTTTCACATCTCCCTTTTGCTTTTCAATGAAATTCAAATTTTGAGTAGAACATGAATCAAAGGTAGGGGTGATTTTTAGAAACTTTAAGGGATTTTGGGTGCCCATCCTTGACATGTGAGATTTGGAGTGAAAGGTTGAGGTTGGAACTTGAATGAGGTAAATTATCTAAGCAAACATGTTTTCATAAGGTGAACATTGTTATAATGTATTTGCATGTCTTTTAATTTTATATTAATCCTTTTATTGTCAACATTGCTAGGAACTAGCAATGGCTTAGTTGGAGAGGGAGAGGGGTGTGAATAATGTTATATTTTGTTTAAAAACAGAGCGATTATCACATCTTAAGCTTGAGTATATCATTAAAAGCATCTTCAACTGAGCAATTGTATGTTGTGTATGCTTGATTTTCTCATGTTTTCTTTGAGGCGTTTTTTCTTTCTACATTTATAGTCATATTTGATAAATAATGATGACCATGATGTCCTATTGGGACATCTCAAATGTAAGGATTAAAGGTGAATTGAACCAAAAGATCAGATTGACAAGTAGTTTTTGGGTGTTGATCCTATCTAACCATTAAAATGTTTTGAAATGGTTGAGGGGTTAGACATGTCTAATTACATGAATTTTTTTATTTTTTGTATTCTTCACTTTTTGAACTTAAATTAGACCAAATTTCATAAATTTTAGAGGTTGTTTAATTAAGGAATCAATCGGAGAAATACGAGTGATGTTCCAACTCAAGAGGGTGCCACCAAGGGCTCTATAAGGGTGCTAGTTGCTAGTTGCCAACCCATTTGTTTAAGGAGCATGTAATTACCCATAATTGAAATGTTTTTTTTTTTTTTTTTTTTTTAATGTTTAAACCCAAGAAAATGGGCTAGGCCCAATGGCTTACTAATTTCAAACCATGCTTAGGCTTTTTTAACATAGAAAGGAGATGTTCCCACATGGGAAGAACTTAAGTTTTGCTTGGGAATGATATAAAAGGAGGATTGGCAGTCATCAATGGGGGTTCAAATCTTCTTCTTGAGGGGAGTTACTGCATATTCTTGATCATTCTTGGAATCAACCTTGGAAGAGGAGATTTTGGATACACATTCTTTTTATCTTTTTAGGTTTTCTTTGTTTTCTTGTTCTTGATTTCATTGATTCCTTTGTCTTGAATTGGTTTTATTTAATGCATAATTGAATATTTTTTTATCATCATTGATCATTGAAATTTTAGATTTGATTTAGGATTCAATTTTCAATTTCTTTCTTTCTATTTTATTCTTCCAAGTTAATTTCTATTCAATGTCTATTGAGTAGTTATTTAGGCAGAGGAAAAGGTGCTCTAGGGCCTTTCTTCTTTCTATTGGAATGACCCTATGCTCATATTGTAATCATAATTCAAAGTAGCTTGTCAATTGATTCCCTCTTATTTAGTAGAAAGAACCATATCTCGGAAAACACTTAATGAGAAAGCCATTTTAACTTGGAACGACCTTTATTGAGCTCTTAATGCAAAATTAGACAAATATATGAGATATTGGGCTCATTAATGAAACCATCAAATTTGAAAATTAGGGTAGGGTCTCAATAGAGTATCCCAAGCATTTAATGGGAAAGCCATTTTGACTTCGGACAACCTCTATTGAGTTCTTAATGGGACAATTCAACAAATAGATGAGCTACTGGCTCAATGAGACCATCAAATTTGATAATTAAGCATTATAGAGTCTCAATAAAGTCTATTAAGCACTTAACAACCTTTATTAATCCCTAAATACCATAAATTAGGCAAATGGTTGAGATATTGTGTTCATGAAACCACTAAATTTTTATACCTAACTAGAGATTGGAGTTTAAAGTCTCCATAGGGTATTCCAAGAACTTAATGGGGAAGCCATTTTGACTTGGAATAACCTTATGTAAGCCTAGGACAATAGTTTCAAATCATTAATATAATGGGGAAAGAGGAATGTTATAGTGGGCATCAACTAATAGGTTAATATCTTTGAAATCAATTTTAATGATTTTATTGAAAATATTCCAACCAAGGGAACCTTCAAGTATCTTGGTTGAGATAACAATAGCAAAGATCATTCCATGGTGAGAACTGGGAACCATAAGGTATTTCTCTCCTTAGTTGATAGTTGCAATTAGTTAAGAAGCTTAAACTAATTTTTATTTTTCATAAAACCACTTTTCAATAACTTTCTTGGCCAAAGTAAGATTCAAGAAGGAATTCTCCACTACATCCATCTTTCATCCTTTGAATCTCTTAACTTCAGTTGCATTCCAAGGTCACTTCCTTAAGGCTCGACACCTGACTCATTGGGCTTTTAAAGCTACAACCTCATCCTCGCATTTAGGGAATCACCATATTATTTATACAGATTTTAGTTTGGTCATTAAGTTCATGTTTCAATTATTATAATTATCATTTTAATTTAAATAGTTCAAAGTATTTTGTTAATGGTTTATTGATGAGAAGAACCATAATGCACCTTTGAATAGCAAAGGTCTTAATCCCTCTCTCTACTTGTACAATTCTTGGAATCATTTGTATAGACATCACTAAGAAGTGCATGAAGGCAGGATGGGAAATTGATGATCGAGGGTGAAAGAGTTCAAGACAGTTACTTGAAGAACTTCAAATTCTATTGAAGTTAGGAGTATGGATCAAGGTATCCTTTCTTCTTCATATCCTAGATGTTAATTTAAAAGTTCGATATTAAACACCAAATGAAATTATTTTCTAATATTTGGTATCAAAGCAAAGTTAATCATTTGTATGTTTAATTTTTAAATTTGGATATAGTCAAGAAAAACCACAAACCAAAGTTATGGAGAAAATTACTTCATATGGAAAATCATAACCTAACATTATGAATAAGATATTATTTTTTTTCATAGCTTAAAACTATGATAACATTTATAACTAAAAGTTATGAATAAACGAATTTGCATATATCATAACTTGAAGTTATGTATAAGTGAGTTTAAATTTCATAACCTAAATTTAAAAATAAAGGGATTTGTTAGTATCATAACATGTAGTTATAAACAAATTATTTTGTTTATAACTATAACTTAAAGTAGTGTGCAAATTCATTTATAACTTTTTACAAAAAAAAAAAAAACATTTTAATAAAAACTACATAAAAAATCATTTTATAATTTATAATGAATACAACCTCTTTTATCCTTAACTAGAACACGACCTCAGCTATTTCCTTCAACATACTCCTTTCTAGTTTGGTATGTGGAAAACCATTTTATAAAAGGAATGAACCACAGCTCTAGAGAAGATTTCAATTGTTACCAAAGAATTTATTAAACATTTGTATAATATTCTGAACAACTCAGAATAATAATGTATATAAATCATAGATTTTTACTTCACATGATAGTTATATCACATCCAATTAATAATAAATATCACACCATATACCTCTTTTGAATAAGTTCTTCCCATAACCTATAATAGTTATTGAAAAAGCCTTGTAGTCCAATAAGGTAACACCTAAGGAGGGGGGGCAGGTGGAGAGAGGGGGCGAGGGGTGGCGAATGGGTGTGTTTAAAAATTACAATATAAGGATTAAATATTATGCCCAATTTTTAACCCTGTGAGTAGTTAAGGATTATCAATTCAAATAATGATAGCCAATTCAAACAAAATAATCAAAATATATAAACAATGAGGCACAAAGATTTTTAAGTAGAAAACCCTATACTAATTGTGGAGATAAAAAAAAAAAAACCACAAGGTCTAAGACCACTAATCTAAATCCACTATATGAGATCAAGTTACACATATTTACCTATCCACTTTACCCAAAGACTTACTCTCAAATACCTATAATTTGATCCACATCTGCAACGCAACAACCTTTGATTGCTCCAATGAATACAGTTTAGTTTTGCCAAAAGGATGAAGGTCTTCAATCCAAGATTCAATGATCAAATCCTTGAATGAGAGATCGAAAATTGTGTGGCACATTAGGCTTTCTCTCTAAGAACCTTTCTAAAGAATATGTGATTTCTTAATGATCTTTACCCCTTAAGAGGTTATAATAAGATATTTATAGGATTAAATCCCAAAGAGATTTTAGAAAAATTCTAAATTAGATTTGAGTGAAAAAATCTCAGTTAAAAATTCATGATCGCATGATCTCACTTAGGTGGCTTGAGTGCTTCAAGCGCTCGAGCAATGCGGAGTGCTTGAGTGATCAGCACTTAAGCGGTGCTCCCCACTTAAGCATCTCTTATTTTTAAAAAACTTTATAAAAATTAATTTTAAGTTCAAAACAATTACCAATCCTCTCTATACTTCAATGGAGCCTAACTTGCCACAAGTCAAAAGCTTTTTAAATGTATCGGTGAATTCTTGGTCGGACAAACAACAATCTGTGATCTTCAATGATAGCAAGTCACTATATAAAAAGACTTCTATAATCAAACATTAAAAGGAACAAACTTGTCAACATATAAATAAGACTCTATGTCTTAACAATTATAATAGTACAAAACATATTATCGGGCTCTCACCCAGAAGCATACGTCCATGCCTTCCCATTAATCCATGCATGGATCTTCTTGAGGATGTTTTTAGGTTTTGATCCTAGGGTACTTCACCTTTCTTCCTTTAGGGACTATTAACCAAGATCATTCTCCTATATTGCTTTTTACCTTTCATTATGGCCACCCATCATGGTGCCTTTTCCACAAGTTGTACCAATGTTTGTAATACCCTTCTATGTTGCCCAATTGCATTAACAAGTTAGTTTTAGCAAATATAAAATATATTTCAACAAAATAGAGTATAGAGTATAATTCAAAAATGAGCAACACATTTCACACAATAATTCTTATACTTATATATCATGCACAATTTAAATTGATGCATCTACACACACCATATCACCCAATAAACCATTTTTAAAACCGAATTTAACTTAACTTTTCATCCAATTTTTTCATAAATAATCAAAAACAAAGGTTTTAAAACAACCTTAATGTCCTACAGTTAATTGGTTTCTCACACTTATTGCAACCATTTTTAAACTAAATTTTAAGGTGACCATGACTCTATTTAGCCATGTAATTAGTTATCAGCTATTGAATTTATGCTACCCATTCAAACAAGTAGCTAAGTTGTCAACTTGCTACCATAAGGAAAAAATCTATGAAGGAACACCACTTATTCCTTAACATCTTTTAATTAGCTTAACAAGTTTATTAACAAACTAATCAACTCCTTTAATTTATCAACTAATCAATTCACTAACCAAGCCATTAATCTTTATTAAGGGATTAAGCAAATTTGAATTAACCTTTAATTAAATTTAGCTTATTACAATAACAATTTGCTTAAAGAAACTAAAGTTTTTCTTTATGAGAAATTTGATATGGACATAGGTGAAGAGTCCTTTATGATTGGAATTGGAATATTTTAGGACAAAATGACTTCTTGAACTATCCTAAGAGAATTATATTAATAAAGTTCATGAAAGTTGTCAATGAAAAATTGCTCAATTAGAGTAGTGCCTAACTTTAAAGGAGAAAAATGCAATTCTAATCAATGCCAAGAAATGAAGTTGAAAAGAACAAAGTGAGAGAGATTTCATATGTTTCTATTGTGAAAAGCTTAATATATACTCAAATTTGCACTTGCCCTAACATCAATTTTATGGTTGGAACGTTGGAAAGATTTTAAAGTAATCTAAAATACGATCATTCGGTTGCTACTAAGAAAGTAATGTGATATCTTCAAGGGACTAAGGACTACATTTTCACATATATAGAAATTGAAAATCTTAAAATCATTGAATATTTAGATTCAAATTATATTAGATGTCTTAATAGTAGGAAATCATATGTTTTTCTACTTCTTTGTGGAGTTCTCATGGAAACATTCAAAGTGATTACTAATTGCTTCCTCCACTATGGAAGTAGAATTTGTAGCATGCTATGAGGCCACTTCTCATGCAAATTTGTTAAGGAACTTTAAGGCTTTGAATTTTAGGTTCCATTTCAAAGCCGTTGAGAATTTTATGTGATAATTCCTTGCAGTTTTCTTCTCAAAAAATAATAAGAGTTCAAATGCATTAAAGGTTATTCACATAAAATATCTTGTTATGAGAGAAAGAGTACATAATCAAACAATGTTAATTAATTAACATATCAGTATGAACTTGATGATTATAAACCCTCTGGCTATAGCATTGGGGTTAAGGACTCTTAAGGAACATCATTGTAACATGGGTCTCTATATTTTATTAAAGGATTTTTAGTTGAGATACTATGAGCTCTATTTACAATTTATAATGATTCTACTCTATCTTGGTTCCATTATATCCACATTTTGATGGTAAAACATGAGATGTATTTGACAAAAAGTTGGAATTTTAAAGTTTGTGGCTATAATGGAATTATTTTAGCCTAATTCTTCATTTAAGGTAGTTTGAATAAGAAAATTACTAATATTGTGATGCATGTTTGGAATTATCTTAAAAGAGTAATGTAGGACCACCACGATCTCTATTAGCAGTTTATTTGTTCAAGCGATATAATTTTGGGATTTAAAATAGTTATGACTATGGACAACCACTTAATGAATCTAGTAAAGAAAACTTAAAGCCATCATTATAAATCAAGTGGGGGAATGTTAGAATTAAGAGTAGTCTTCATATTAAGTTTTCTTTTCTTAAAAGTTAAGTTTTATTTTCTTAAAATATTTAGATTCATTTTTCCATGCATGAATTTTTGGAGAACTTAAATTAGATCCATTTCAAAATTCATAATACTTATTAAGTTTATGTTTTAGTTATTATTATTATTATTATTATTATTATTATTAATTAAAGAAAAGTTTAAAGTATTTGGTTGTTGGTTGATTGATGGGAAGAACCATAATGTAGCAATAAATAGAAGAGCTTTTGGTCTCTCTCTCCACTTATATAATTAAATAGAAGCATTTTTATAAGCATATTTGTGTTGGCAATTCAAACCAAAATTTTCATTGTTCTAAGCTCAATCACTCCAAATCCTCCCTTGTACTCTTGTCATTTCCAAATGGTTCATTATTGAAGATTGTTAGAGGAGATGGGAATTGGTTTTGAGGTGATGATTAAACGAGTTTTAATCTTTTATCCTTTTGTTGAAAAATGGTTTTGAAGCTTAAGAGTGTCAAAAAAAAAAAAAAAATTGTTTAAAACATTTGGATCAATTTTTATCGATCAAACTAAAGGGTAATACCTACTACACACAAATTTGTTTTTCAATTTGATCTAATCTATTAAAGTTTGATCACATCTGCAAATTTTCATTATTGTCCAAATGAATCTCAACAACTTAATGGGTTTTAAAACCTTAACATTTATACTACTCTATTTTAAAATGAGGAAGCATGGTTGTGAGAGCTTAGTGAACCTTCTTGGAGCTTCATGTTTCTTACCACATTTAGAGTATGTTTGCCTTGAGAGAAAATATTATGGGTTTGAGTTGAAAATCAATTTTTGAGTGAGAAAATTTCTTTCAAAATAGGTTGATTTAGTGTGGTTTTCATCCATATTCTCATATTCATCCTATATGGGATAAAACCCAAATTTCTTCTTATGTAGATTTAAGAAGAGGTCGAGATCAAAGCTTGGACTAGATTCCAAGTATTCTAAAAAAGAAGAAAGTTGGTGTGGACCCACATTTTTCACGTGCGCCCCCACTCGATTGACGAGACTCGCTTTTATCGATGAAAATTTTGTTTTTAGAAAAAGTCGGAGTCGCCACTTATTTTTATTTTAAAGGGAAAATAAAACAAGAAAGAAAACCCTAAAGAAGTGACTCCACAATTTTGGAAAAGCAAGTCTTTGAAAAACCCGAGTCTAGGTCCGGGGATCAGGTTACTTATTGGGAAAGTACTTCTAGAAGATAGCACCCCACTAAGCCCTACAAAGGTCTCTATTGACTAAGTTGAGGGAAATGTGGCAATTAATTGCTTGATCGTGAATATCTAGGTAGGCTAAGTGATTTAAAAAATAGCATGCCAAACAAGAAAAAAACCAATCACAAATCATAAAGAAGATTCGAGGTGCGTACCTGGACTGCTTTTTTAGTGCTATCACATAACATCAATGGTTAGTTTGGAAATATAGCACACATGTATTTTACCCAAGCAAATCAAGCATACATCTAAGCACCTAAGGATCACATCAAGCATAAATAAGACTCACAACAATATGCATGTTCATAAAATTTCAAAAAGTAAGTGATAGAGAACATACTTGGATAGCATGCATAATTTATATGATTCCTCCAAAAAGCTAGAGTGATCTGACAAGTATGAATTATATAACATATTCATTATGTCTAATACACAGTACCAAAGCCAAAATTGAGCCAAGGTAAGTCAAATGACTCCAAAAATAAATAACCAATTCAAGCAATGTACAAAATCATCAACATGCAATTTAAAAAGGAAGCATCATAAAACAATTTCTAAAAAATGGCTTAGAGTGGAATTTAATTATGAAGAATTTCTAGAAACAACTCCTACACATCTAGATCAACATGCAGAAAGCCAAACTCTCATTCAAAGGACAGGTTGCAGCAAAACACCTAAAGGTTCTACAAAGTCTAGATTAGGTAAGAAAAAGTGACATGCATAAACAAATTTTTTAAAAATAATAAATGATCAATAAAATAAAATAAAAAATCACACATATTTTAAAGTGTGTAGATCACATAAAAAATAAATTCAAGGTCAGATAGTACTCAAAAATATTTTTTAAAACACTCAAGCTAATCAGATGTCCAGAATTCAACATGTGTAGTAGATACAAATTTGAAAAATCATATCTCCCTCAGAAAGACACATTTTTCAATATTTTATGTATCTAATATCAATTTCAAGAAGCCTAAAATTGAGAAAAAATATTTAATCAAATTTAAAAAGTCTTATGGTATTTTATTTTTTCAAAAAAGATCTTGGGTGTCCAGAACTGGGTGAAAATGGAGCCCCCCTAGAGACTCATTTATATCTTCTATTCCAGAATGGTTTTCTGTCTCAAACGAAACTTTAAATTCAAGTCAAGAAGTGAGGAAAGTCATACAAGTTTTGGAAAATTTTAAAAACAGTCCAAAGTTGTTAAAACGAATTTTAAATCTAAAGGGTCAGTGGTTGAGTGAAAACTGGTAGAAATAAGGAGTTTTGAAAAAAAAAATTATGTAGGGGTTTCACCAGTTCCCCAATTGGTATATACAAATCTAGCCTAGAATCATCCCATTTTTTTGGGACCACAAGCTTTGATTCGTGTTTTATTTAAAACCAAAATTTTAATTGAAAACCGAGAAAGATGCGAACTGACCAAGACAAGGTTGCATATTATTTAAGAAGACGAGATTTTGATTCTAAAGACTCTAGATGAATTTTTTTTTAAATAGATTTTTAAAGGGATCTTTTAAGAAAAGTGCTTTATTTTAAAATAAAATAAAATAATTTGAAAACAACATGACATAAGGAATAAAATATCAAGCAAAAACAAAAGAGAACAAAATCACAAAGTAGAGTTTTTGACAATCAAGACGATTGAAGTGGTGGGAATGGAGGCCAATCTTCACTATCTTCTAATGGCTTCTGAAAAGTAAATTTTACCAGAGACTACCTAAGCAATAAACTATTCAAACTTAAACCAATTAAATTAATGACTAATATTAAAAAAATATATATCAATTAAGAGTAATAATAACGAATTAGCACGTGATCAATTAAACATACAAACACATCTAGACCAATTAAAATGGACCAAATTGAATCAAGGCAAACAATAATTTTCAATCATAAAATTAATTTTATTAGTGAACTAATATTATAGAAAATACCTAAACTGAATAGATGAGTGAGGCTAAATCAGAATAAACTAAGGACATACACCTTTGAATATAGAATTGATTTTATTAATAACTTAAAATTATAATTACACCAAAAATAATTAGAATGAATCAATTTAAATGAAAACAAACTAAAAACAAAATATGAATTCAGGAAATCTACTCTCTAAATAAACTTACATTATTAAAATGAAATCTAGGCTTAAAAAAATATTTTTAACACTAATTAAGGCAAGTCTAAAATCAAATATTTAACACGTAAGATTAATTATTTTAGCAAACAAAAATTTTACAAGAGCACCAAAACCTAAAGTTAAATAAAAAACACTAACCTTAATATATTTTAAAACGAGATCTCTAACCTATAGAATTAATCTTATTGACATATGGATAAGTAGACAACACATAAATAAATACTATAATAAAAAAAACAAAATATGAATTAATGGAATCAATTTTCTAAATAAACTTTCATTATAAAAATGTAATCTAAGCTTAAAATGAATTAAACACTAATTAAAGCCAATCTAAACTTAATTCTTAACACACATGATCAATTATTTTAACAAACTAAAATTTTACAAGAGTACCTAAACCTAAAGTTAAATAAAATCACTAACCAAAACAAATTTTTAAAATTAAATCTCTAACCTATAAAAATTAGTTTTATTAATAAATAAATGAATTAGGTAATGTGTGAATAAATAAATATAGCTAAAACAAAATACGAACTCATGGAATTAATTTTTTTTTTTTTTTTTATAAACTTACATTACTAGAATAAAATTTGAGCTTAACAAACATTTTTAACACTAATTAAGGTAAGTTTAAAATCGAATATTTAACACATAAAAATCTAATATTTAACACATAAAAATCAATCATTTCAACAAACTAAAAATTTTACTTAAACCTAAAACTAATTCAAATGACCTACAACAGATTTTTTTGTTTTTTTTTTTAAACTGAATTTTTAACCCCTATGACCAATATTACCAATAAATAAATAAATAAATAGATTACAAAGCATTAAATTGGTGGCAAATAAATAAACAAATAATCAATAATTAAATTAATCAAAACTAAATTAAATAAAGATCAAACTATATTTTTTTTCCTCAAAGTAAAACTACATAAAAAAAAAATTATGTTTTCTGAATTTAATATAATAAATAAAAAACTAACCCTAAACACAATTCTCATGCTGCCATATTCAAACATAACAAATATATGTTGGAACTAGTAATAAAAGTCAAACCACTTACCTAGTATAATAATAATTCCACTTGAAAAAAATAATCCAAACTTGCATGGTTACTAAAAACCTATATAATAACAATTCTAATCTTTAAACTTATGCTGCCATATCAAAACCAATACATACTGGCACTAGTAAAAGTCAAACTACCCAATATAATAATAATTCTACTTAAAAAATAATCTAAACTTGCACTGTTGTTGAAAACCCATATAATAACAATTCTAATCTTTAAATTCATACTGCCATATCACAATCAATACATGCCGGAGATAGTAAAAGTCAAACCACCCAATATAATAATAATTCTACTTAAAAAAAATAATCTAGACCTTCACTATTATTGAAAACCATGCATATAAAAAAAAACAAATGAATCACCTAACGGCCGTGAAGAGACCAAAAAAGGTGGTGTGCAACTAGTGCGGTGAAGGATGAGTGAAAGAGCACCAGCTGTGACATGGAGTTAATGCTATGATGGATTAGCAGCCCGGTGATAAAAAAAAATCAACAGCCCAATGATGACAAAAATTAGCAACCCGGTGATGAAAAAATCAGCACCCCTCTGAAAAGAAACTCCTTGCATCAATCCAAAACGACAACCTCATCTCACGCTTTCAAAGCTCTCTCTCTCTATCCCTTCAACCAGCCCCTCTCACACTCTCAAAACTCTCTCTTTTTTATCCCTTCAAACAGCTCCTTTCACTCTTTCAAAACTCTCTCTTTCAATTCCTTCAAACAACCCCTCTCACACTCTCAAAACTCTCTTTTTTATCCCTTCAAACAACTCATCTCACTCTCTCAAAACTCTCTTTCGATCTCTTCAAACAGCCCCTCTCACTCTAGAAAAAAAAAAAACTCCTTCCAGATTTCTTCAAAAAACCAGCACACTTCTCTCTGAAAAACTTCTTGCTTCGATCCAAAATGGCCACCTCTTCTCACGCTCTCAAAGCTCTCTCTCTCGACCCCTTCAAACAACCCCTCTCACTCTAAAAAAAAAACTCCTTCCCAATTTCTTAAAAACAAACGGCACCCTTTTCTCTGAAAAACTCCTTGCACCCCCTCCAAATGGCACTCCTCCCACTCTCAAAAACTTCCCTTACCGACCTTCAAAATGACACTTTCTCACACTGTCAAAATCTCTCTCTCTCATCCCAAAAACGGCAGCCTAGTGATCCCCCCAAAAACTCAGCAGTAGCCCGGTGATCTTTAAAAAAATTCCTTCAATCGTCGTCTCCTTCACACTGTCCAAGTCTCCTCTCTTCCAAAAAATCCCTTCTACCGATCCCTTAAAAAATGACACCCTCTCATGCTCAAACCCTCTTCTGATGCATCCTACCAGTCTCTAAATAGTGCGGTTGGTCCCTTCGAGAGCTCCCAGGTTATTGCGTGAAGTTTTTCAGATGATAGTAAGTTGAGTGTGATGCAAAAATCTACCGATCCCTTCCAAAAATCCTCTCTCACATCTCCTTACTCTCTTTTCCTTCATTTCTTTAAAACTCCGTTAGACTCTCCTATCTTTGTCAATCCATGGTTCCTCCAATCAATCCCGTTGACCTTACCAACATGGAAAAAACCCCTCACCAGTTTGGAGAAAACCCGCAATCTTTCGCATCAGTCCAACATGATTAGAACCCTCTCCCTTTGAACCTAGCCTTTATTCCATCCCTATACACACCGAACATCTTCTTTTCACCTGCCAAAACCAACTTTTGTAAGTTTCTAAACCTTCCCATCTCTCTCTTTCTTCTCTTTTTCATATCTGTCTTGGGTTGAATGATCTTTCAAATCACGGCTAAATCTCCAACCATGCAATAAAAAATAATAAAAACAAAATCATCCAATTTAAATAATAATAATAATAATAATAATGATTAATCATATACATGTACAAGATAACCAAAATATTATTTCATGATAAAGAAACGGAATGTGAGTATCATATAATCTCCTAAAATAAATAAATAAATAAATAAACAAATAAACTAAAACCCACTTAAAACAAAAATCAAACAAATAGAATTCCAGAAGACAAACCTTAGTGTACTAAGCTTAAAGAACTACCCAAGGGATTCTAAGTGGGCCTAAGGTACCTAAGTGGGCTTAGGGTGGTGCTTAATGGGCCTAGGATGCCTAAGTGGGCCTAGAGTGGTGCTTAAGTGGGCCTAGGGTGCCTAAGGGGTTCCTAATGAGCCTAAGTGTATCTAAGCGAACCTAAGGTGCCTAAATGGGCCTAGGGTGATGCCTAAGTGGGCTTAAAGTGATGCCTAATGGGTCAGGTGTGTCTAATGGGCCTAGGGTGTATTAAGTGAACCTAAGGTGCCTAAATGGGCCTAGGGTGGTGCCTAAGTGGACCTAGGATGCCTAAGTGGGCTTAAAGTAGTGCCTAATGGGCCAGGTGTGTCTAATGGGCCTAGGGTGTACTAAGTGGGCCTAAGGTGGTGCCTAAGTAGGCCTAGGATGCCTAAGTGGGCTTAAAGTGGTGCCTAATGGGCTTAAGGTGTACTAAGTGAACCTAGGGTAGTGCCTAATGGGCCAGGTATGTCTAAGTGGGCCTAAGGTGTACTAAGTGAACCTAAGGTGCCTAAGTGGGCCTAGGATGCCAAAGTGGGCTTAAAGTGGTGCCTAATGGGCCAGGAGTGTTTAATGGGCCTAGGGTATACTAAGTGGGCCTAGGTTGGTGCCTAATAGACCAGGTGTGTCTAAGTGGGCCTAAGGTGTACTAAGTGAACCTAAAGTGCCTAAGTGGGCCTAAGGTGGTGCCTAAGTGGGCTTAAAGTGGTACCTAATAAGCCAAGTGTGTCTAATGGGCCTAAGGTGTACTAAGTGGGCCTAAGGTGGTGCCTAATGGGCCAGGTGTGTCTAAGTGGGCCTAAGGTGGGTCTAGGGTTCTTAAGTCTAAATAAGGCTAACAAGAGTCACAATGAGGTTAGGTAAATCCCTCAACCAAAGTCTCCAAGGTGGCTTAGAAAAGATACGCTACATGAGTAGCAATGGGCCACCAAGAAATTGCTGTAAAGTATCAAATAAATACTTAATAGGACATGTGTTAGGAAAACAAAATGGAGAGTCTACAGTTGGTAGTTAAATTTTGTAGTTTCTAAGCAAGTGGTTTGAGAAAGGATGGAAGGCTTAGTCTAAGCAAATTCTTATACTCAATTAATTTTTTTTATAGTAGATGTTTTGTTTGCTCGAGGCTTACAGTTTTTTTTAACTCTTAAGAGGTTTTCCACGTTAAAATATTGGTGTTATTGTATTTTTATTATATCTCTTCTTTTGATTAAGTTTTCATTAGTTTATAATATTTCCATTGAGTTATTTTGTTGATTGATTGAGATATGAATTAAAATTGGATCATTTAAGCTTTGAAAGAATGTAGTATATATGTTTCAATTTCGATGTTGATGTCAAGGGACATGTGAAAATGTGAATTTGAGTTAATGAAATGTCTTATATATCTTGCTTGGGGAGTGTCAACTCATTTGTATGTGAATTGTATTGACTATCTTGTGGGGAAAGTGTTAGTTGATCTATTATTGCTTGTGATTTTTTTGCTCGTTAGTAGGATTGAAATAGAAAGTCAACACTTGAAAATTTAGGGGTGTTGTTTGCATTTGTGAGATACCAACTCAAATTGTATTAAAAACACTTGTTCACATTCCCCCTCTAGGTGTTATCCATAGGTGAGATTCATCTTCGATATCTATACCTATTACTAAGGAGTGCATAAATGGAGAATAGGAGATTGAAGATCAAGAGTCAAAAAGTGCAAGATGGTTACTTGAAAAACTTCAAATCATATTAAAGTTAAGTGTATAGATCAAAGTATGTTTTCTTCCTCATATTCTAAATGTTATTTTTTAAAGTTTTATATTAAACATCAAATGAAAATATTTTCCAACAAAGTCTAACACAAATAACCCACAATTTTGACTTGCAAGAGTCAAATGGAATATATTTCAAGTAGAGTCCATAACCCCAATTTCAAAACTTGGTACACGCACAACAATTTTTTTTAAAATCTCTTAAAAATTAACAACAGAGGAAGATAATCAAGAAGACTTGGAATATCATATCATCCATACTTAAAAGATAGATAGAGTTCATATGACATGAACCATAACATATAGCATTCCAGATATTAGCAATAAATAGAAAACCAAGTAAATAAAGTCGTCTTAATCTTTAAGAGGGAATCATTAAAGGACGAAATCCATGTTGAAGACTGGCTTCCCAAATCTTCTCAATATCGAAAATGGTGTGACCGCACTCGTGCACATTCCATCCTTCTAATGCATGCAATATTCCAGCTACACGCCATGCACTCATTGCTCTTCTTGGCAACCAATTCTGCATTTAAATAAATATTTTCATAAAGTAAAAGGTATACAAAATAAATTTGAACTTGTTTCGTATGAAAGAACACTTATATTAATTGTATGGAGCCATTTGTCATTATGCTTAAAATTAACTTTTGTACTAATAGATAATGCTTGTTATCTTCAAAATTAATATTATTGACTGACCTCACACGAATCCATGTTCTCAAAAGATGTGGGAGACATCATTGCTGGTGTGGTATGGTAGAAGCAATCTTTACGCATTCTCTTTGGAGGGAATTGAGAAAAGGGAATAAATAAAGTTCCTTTTGGTGCCTTCAATTGTTCGTCCTCCGTCAAGCCATCTCCAATCAACCATATCTGTACAATATTTCACTACTATGTCTCAAACATCTTTAATGCTATTTTTTTTCCAAAAAAAAAAAAAGAAAGAAAAAATTAAGAAATGAGAAAATGGTGGTGGGTTGTTGAGAATTTTTTTGGCAAAATCTGGTTTTGATTTTCAGAAAAATTGCTGTGATATGTAAATTCTCCAATGCTTAATTATGTTAACTTCATCATAGTAGTTCTTTGTTCATTAGCCTGTCATTAAACAAAAAGTTTTTCTCATTGAATACACTAAACAGTATAACTATAATTAAAAAGGAAGTTTCCAATGGTAAGCAGGAAGGAAGATTATAGAAAATAAAAAGAAAAAGAATAAGAAAAAAAATGATGAAAGAAGGGATTTTACCTTATGGGCATAATTTTTTGAAAGAGCCAATTTACCTCCCAATTTGGTGTTCAGCTTCATATTGATCTTCGCGTACTCTTCCTCATGGAAAGTAGTCACCTAAGAATTATTTCAATTGTATTCCAATATAAATCAAAACTAGGATTGAACAGGTAAAACAGGAGTTGTTGTTTGACATTACTTAAAGAAGTTAGTTTTTGCTAGTTATATGATTATTTGAGCATCATATATCATACATTTTTAGTACACCTAATCACCGACTACCATATAAGTAGGTGATAAAGTAGGGATACATATATGTAGCACCATTCAAATTTTAATAATATTTTTTCATTTATATTAAAAATACCTGGATGCCCTTTTGGCACAAAGCAAGGGCTGTGAAATAAGCAACCTTGGAGAGCTTGCCTCGGAAGAGTACTTGAGTGGTTCCTTTTGGAATGCTGTTCAAAACAACGGCTACTGCTAAGCTGCTCCCATCCACCACCTTGATTTTGAGCTTAGGATTTCTATGGATATAAAGCTCACCATATATATTAAGCTCTTCACCCTGCATAATTTTTTAATTAATTAAATAAAAATTATTTTTAACTAAAACTTTTCAAATATGGATGATGAATTGTTGGAGGGCTCAAAATGAAGGAAGGAAATGAGTGAATTAATCATATATAAAGTATAAACCAAGATGGTAAAATTATTTATAGGCACAACAGTTCTCTTCTAGTCATCAAAGACTTACTTTTTATATAATGAAAATAGGGGATGTGAATGAAAATAGGGTATCTCAGTGGATCTCAAATGTATAACAATCTAAAGTTGGTTCAATAATAGATAGTTCAACCTCTATCAATCTGAGATCTTCTTGTGAAAGTTATATTAATTATATGATATCCCACCTTGATTAAAGGAAGAAGTTTCATGTAAATGTATTTTGAATTTTTGAGGCCTAAACAAACAATATTTGCACATGCAAGGACCTCTTCACAAGGGATGTCGTCTCTCACCATAATCATATGTTACATTTTAATATCTCAATCAATTTCTAGTACTATATTAAAGTGGACAATATTCACATAAAAGGGATTTATGATATCTTAATCGGTTCTTAAAATTATATTAGCAAATAATATCCATATGAAAGGAATTTGTGATATTCCTGTCAATTTTTAGTATTATATTAAAATGGATAATATTCATATGGAAGGGTGACACTTGATTAAAGTGAATAATATCCATATGTGAGGATGTAGATCAGTCATATAATTTCTCTACATCTATTTATGAAAGGGACCAAAGGGAATGGGGGAAACTAAAGAAGAAAAAAAAATGGAACCAAAATGGTAAAGGAATAATAACTTGCCTGGTTGAGAATGCCTAAACTCAACACTTTAACACCTCTTTGGTCTGCATCTAGTATGGCTTCTTCAATCAAGCTATTGATGGGCTTATTTTGCCCTTTCAAGAAGTACTACACCATCCAACAATTGAGTCAATGAGTAATAACTAACTAGAAATAAATCATTCTTAAAAAATAAGAAACAATGACAAAATACATTAATAAATTAAGAAAATAAAATAACAACAAAATATGATTCTTACTTGAATCCTATATTTTGGTATGACCCATGTTTGTAACTTGAGTTTGTTGAAATGGTTCCTTTCAAGAACAAATGTACGAGAACAAATCCAAATCAACATCATATACCAAGATGTTAGAGGCCACATTAGTCTCAAGCACCATTTGGAGATGTATGGCTTGGAGGCCACAGAGGCAAAACCTAGCCTTATATGATAAATGGAGTCTAGTGTTGTGAGATGGGTGAGATGCACTACATCAGGGGATTCTTCAGGCCTTGTAAGTGATTTTTCATATAATACATCTGAAGATTTGTCCATAGTACCATAAATGTAGTCATAGAATGGCATGAAGAGTGAGTAATTGGTTCGGAATTGGGTGTGATGCAGAGAGTGAAACCTGAAATTTGAAGAAGTTGAAATCATTTATCATCATAAAATATATATGATTTCTAACGAATATCCAAAAAACTAGAATGTGGAAATGATTAAAGTATTACTAAAGCAAGTTATTACTAATTGAATTACCTACTATTTATTTCATTTTTTTATATTAATTTTTAAGGTTATTTAATTAAAAGGTCCCTAAGTTTAGAAATTTGACCCTCCAATTTTTTTTATCTCTTTTCGACAAAAATGTCCTCTCATTTTTCTTGTAAAAATAACTTCTTTTAAAATTTACATGTAAATATTCGAAATGGTGAATGGTATTTATGTAAAATAAAAAAAAATAAAAAACTATTAAGTTACTTTTCAAGTAAAAAGTATGGAAGAAGTTAGATTTATAATTTGGGAATTATTTGATCCCTTTTAATCAATTTATTCTATTTTTTATGGACTCATTTCAATTGCAAGTTGGGATTTGATCAAAGGAAATATTTATATGTATTTCTTTCTATTTTTTTTTTCTTTTTCATATTAAGCAAGTGCCTTTTAATATAATTAACTTTTAATGATGTAATTGATGCAAAACAAAGCATAAAAAATATAACAAATATTAATACTATTTTTTTTTTGGTTCTTGTTCTTCAAATATTTGGAGTAATTATAATTAGGTGATCAATTTATTAGGTTTTTTCTTCTTTTTCTTTTCAATAAAATAATAAATATTGATTAATTTTGTTGTTGCATTTATTTTATAGCTTCTACATCAATTTGATGTGTAAAATTTTATTTTGTTTTTAAGTCATAAGTAAAATGCTTAACAATAGTTCTACTATCCAATTACTAATATCTTAGCATTATTTTTCTATTTTTATTGTGTATTTATTTAAATTTTAGGAATAAATTAAAATGAATAATTCCTAGTTTATGGGTTCTATTATAATACAAAATTTTATTTATTTGTAACATAATATTTAGTTCTTGGGACCACAGGCAACTAATTTGGTCCCAAGACCTTGAAAAAGGTGTCTCATGTTGGACCAGGTAGGTGCCTCGTGATTACATGTGATCTCACTTTTAAATTAATATCGTGGGTGATCCAATGTTTTTGCCATATATTTTCTTTTTAACATTTTTTATTTTATTGAATCTATCTATATTTAGTATGATCTTTATAAAAACTTTCCATATTTATCCATAATAAATCAAAATAATCATAGATTAGAGTTCTCTACCTAATAGTTCTCACACCAATTAATGTTACAATAAAAATGTTGTGGCCTACGAGTCCCAAACATGTGGTAGTTGTGGCCTACGAGTCCCAAACACTGGTAGTATCACCATGGACTCTATATTCATTATGGTTACATGTGGTCCCGCATACACCTATCATGGGTAGTCCATGGCCAATTAAATACACTCCTTTTAACATTTTTAATTTTTAAAATTTATATATCTTCCTTGTATATTATACTAATGTTTTAATCCCTCTAATATTCGACATTTGAATTAAAGATAAACTAGTTTTTGTTCTTTTCAATTGAATGTCTTCAAAGGCATGGGCCTTATTTAATACTACCAGTGTCTGTATCATATCGTAAAACAAGAAATATCAAATTAAAGAGAAGCATAGAGTGATGGTAGGGGGGACTTACGAGGGGGTATACATAAGATACTTGAGGAAGGGAAATATGGAGAAGAGCCACTTGGGCACAAGCTCGAAGTTGCAGTGCCCCATGTTGTTCATGAAATCAATATAAGAAATGTAGCCGACAAATGCTACAATAGAGCTTGTTCCGGTGAAATTCATGGTCAGCAGTGGTATTGAAAACAGCAGAAAATATCCTATATGCTCTGCAAATGGATGAATGACAGCTGCCATACAATATAACAATATAATTAACATAATGAAACTTATTCAAAGTTGAAGAGTTTTAATGACCGATATGTCCCCTTCGCTAGTTTTGATTTTATTGGTTGAAAAGTTTTATGGGTTTGATTCCAGCTCATTCATTATTAATGGGTGTTATCCCATCTTAACGCTCATGTTGGACTAAGAACTCGTTTGACAGTAATTTTAAAAAACGTTTATAACATTTTTAACATATAAAAATTTTTATCATTCAAATGTTAAAAATACTGAAAACGTTTCTTAAAATCACTGTCAAATACACTCTATATCATAGGACATTTATTCACTATAGTTGTATTTATTACTATAGTTGTATCTTAAATAGTTTATCATCTAGTAAGATTTTTCATTGGAAAAAAGTCATTTCGAAATATATCCTACAAGCCAATCCATCTTTTCATATTTTTAAATTATCTCAACTAATCAAAAAATAGTTATTATTTTATGCATTTTTATGTCAAAGATAATATCCATGCAGTTTCTTTGCTCCGGATGAATACAATCAAAATCTAAAAATGTTTAAAATTTTAATTATATTTAGAGGGTATTTTTATTTATTTATTTATTTTTTTAAGAAGTCAGCATAAAAGGATATATACTTTTCTATTCTTTTTAAATATTCCAGAAGTAAGTCGAAGGCAGTTAAAGCTGAAAAGCAAAATACTAGTTCTTACAGGTGATGGGCTCAGTGACGATAGAGGAATGGTGATGAGAATGGTAACGTGAGTAGAGATAATGATGGTGCAGAGCCCTGTGAAACCAGTAATACAGAAACTCCACAGGGCCCATATGAAGCAGAATTGTAATAACCACACCATCTGCTCTCCAACACGGCATGTGAGTTCCCCCTGGAACTGTGAAATAAGTTATGTAGAATACGATCCCATTGAAAATAATCTGGTCATCCCTACAAAACCAAAACACCATCAGAAAACTTGGACTAAGACCTCCCACAAGGATTGATTTGAGGCGTTAAAATTTTTAACTTTTTGTCTTGCTTCAAATGATAGGATGCGTTTATATACCAGTTTCTTTCTCTGTCAACTTGCTCAAATTCAATGCCCTTGTCAACAATCCTGTTGTTGCCCTTGGCTGTTCGATGGCGAGAAAGTGAAATCCAAAGCTGGTTGTGGAGCATCCTCCATAACAGAAATGGGAATATTAGAAAGTGAGAAATGTCTCTCTCCTTCTCATCTTTCACTACGAACGAGTATATGGCATGAATCGCCCATGGTGCCAAGACTACGTACTTCATCCACATCAGACAACAAATTAGTACAAGTGAAAAAGTAAATAAATAAGATGGAATGAATATATAAAGGAAATTAAATTTGAGGTTCTTTCAGAAAAATCCTGTATAGAAATATGCTGAGTTTATAGAAAAATATCCTGCATGTCATTAAAAAGTAGACCCTGTATATCTATCAGTATATATGACTGTAATTTTGTCGACAATTATTGGTTTCTAAAAGATTTTTGTCTTGTCAATTTTATGTTATGCGGCAAACATGGCAAGATCATATCCAGGGAGAAAGAGAAAGAGAGATTTGAGATTGACTAAGGAGGAGTACCTTGAAGTTGCCAAGAGGTGTCCATGGCCAATCAGTGAGTATTCCGGGTTTAGAAGCCATATTTGGATTTTGCTACTTCTCTTGCTTCAAGAATGCATATGCTCAGGGGTATATGTAGTGTGTTTTTCCATCAGAACTCAGCTGCTATCAATGCAGTTGTGGTTTCCAACACCTAACAAACAGCTACGTGCCAACAAGGAGAAGCTCCATGCGACAAATAATTGGATCCTGTCCACGTCGTCATTTAAATTCTAACCTAAAAGCAAAAACAAAGTAATATTTCACACACGGTGTGGTCGTCCTTCAAATTTAATAATGAGGAAGAAATAGTTGATTCCATTGCAAATTTGATTGATTATTGATGAAGAAGTTCCACCAAAAGGTCTTTCCTAGACATCAAGGTACATATTTTTTTTTCTTATTACTAGAGATATCTAGCTAGTATTAAAGTACTCTCTGATTAATTTTCTTAAATATAGTATACCTTGATTTTCTCCTAGAAAGAGACTATACATATATAATCTACTTGCATTTGATAGATGGTTTGCACTTATTTTGTTGATTTGATATGATATTAACTAACGGCTTTCAAAATATGTATTTTAATGTTTTTTGTACTATGGTTAAAGTAGTGTTATATGTCCAAATTCATGCCTACACTCATAAGCATGCAAATTCAGGTTATTATCAGCCTCATTTTAGGTTTTCATTGATCATTGTGGAAGAAGTTGTTCTAAGGGTATCAAACAGAGAACTAGCCCAAAACACACAAGCAAAGAACAAATAAGGAACTAGAAACTTATCGATGATAGGTTGAGGTGTGACAATGCATTGTCCTTGAAATAGATCCACTCTCCTCAAAGACGAACTCGGTGCACTAAGGTACCAGTGGTCTATCTCCAAGATCCAACTACCATAGAATCTCGCCTTGGGTGCACTTTGTAGGAGAGATGTGTATAGCTCGGGTTCAAATAATGGTAGTGGAGACAGAAGCAATGTAGAAATGTTGCAAAAGAACTCTATGAAAATTGGTGTATTGAGATGTGAGGGGTGACCTATTTTTATAGGCCACTAATACTGTCTCAACAGGACTCTACTTGTAATCAAAACCACTAACACAGTCCCAATGGGACTCTTCTCAAAGATTCGGCCAAAAATAAAAGACCTTGAATAAAATTAAATAAAAAAATTATTTTGAATTTTGTAAAAATTAGCCGAGGTCACATGCGTACGCAGGAGGGGAGAGGGGGACCTCCTGTGCATTAAGGAATTCTGACCCAATCAGCCTAAAGCCCCACTCAAATAGGCTTGGGCCCTATGGGCATGCGAGATTCTCCTACACCTCTGCACAAGCCCATTAGGTTAAGGAAAGTGGCCTAGTAAATAAACCCACTAAAGGTGTTCCTCTTTTTCTTATGTGGGACAAGCTAAAACACTTAAAGCACTTTTTCACATTTACACTCTTCCTATAGAAGTGTTAACCAAATCATGCATACACAAGGATAGAAAATAAAGAACACAAGATTTTTAACATTGTTTGACAATTAATGTAATTCTTATATCTACGAAGTGCGCCAATACTCAACAATTCATTAATCAAATGATAAAAAAAAGTATAATGGTGAAGCTCTCAAAAAACCTCTCAATTGTTGTTGTATTATCTAAAAAAACAAAACCCTAAAACAAAAAAAAAAAATTAAAATATATAATAGGGGCAAACTCATCAATCATCACATAAAAATAAATAAATAATAAAAATTCTCTAGGGGACACTACCCACTTCAACCCCTATGAGCTCAGCAGGGAGCTCCACCTCTTTGAGCTAACTGAATAACTCAACCTTCAACATCCTAGGTGAAGCATAACAAAACTGACTCAGACTTCACAATCCAACAAGAAGTTGCACCAAAAGGTCTTTTTTAAATATCAAAATTTTCCTTCAAATTTTCTTAAATGTTAGTTGTCTATATACCATTGAGTTTATGAGACATATTTAAATGTGATATGAACTTATTTTATGGATTTGACATGCTTAATTTTTTTTATTTAATTAATTTAAATTTAGAAAATGTTATTCAACGTTTTTAAATTTATTGTGGTTAACAAGAAATTTAAGATGGATGTGCTTAAAAATAGTGTTAACTATTTATTGTACACTTGCAAAGGGTAAATATACAATTATCAATAAGTAATATTAACTTTCATTCTATTGAATAATAAGCCAAAAATGTAGGTCAATTAAGAAAATTGAATAATAATAATAATAATAATCTTATTGATCTCTCGTACTTGAATGAAATTTTGAGCTATATCATCAATCTTGCGAATATGCCGACTTTGTTGTTCTCCATTTCTTGGCAACTGGACAAATGTTGCATTAATCACACCATAATTATTGAGATGTAACGTTTAACTTCAAATTCTAATTAATATTCCACCCAACTCGTGTATTTAATTTTGCAGACCTATTTGCAAAGCAATATGGCAGCATCGTACACTATTTGCAGATTCTTTGGGGATTTTTAAATAAATATGGTACTTTTTCAAAGTATTACAATCTGAAAAATAGTTCTGAAAATCCAAAAAATTTGTCTCTTAAGAAAAAATATCTTTATTTGAATTGTAAACCTTCTTTTTTTTATATTTTATTTTTTCCTTTTGTAAAGATATTTGAACTTGTAATGATAATTTTTAATTGATGTTTTAAAGGCTGTTTGTATTTTTGTCAACATTCGAACCGTTGGGCGTCTGGGGGTTACAGGTTTATTTCTCTGTCACCTACCTATTGATCCAAATTAAAGACTTGGATCATAGTGGCTAGGTACGTGTCTTGCTATATATATCTGCATCTTGGACAAGTGTCTTTACTTCAAGCTTATAGCAGTTGGGATTCTTAAAAGTGATTTTAACTCCAAAAACATTTAAAAATATTTCTAATATTAGAAATAGATACTTGATAATATTTTAAAAAATATTTTTAAAAATTTAGAAAAACACTTAAGATGATTTTTTGAAAAAACACTTCAATTTTTTTTAAATATTCTTAAAATACCTTCAAGTATTTTTCAATACTTTTCCTTTCCCTTTCAATACTTTTCTCTTCCTCCTTTCCTCTCCATTCAAGTAGAGACTGCACAATTTGAAAACTCTCAATCAACATCCTTGAACTCTACTTCAAGGTGCTCTTCATCATAAATGGGCAAGTTTTGTAAAGTGAATCATGTACAGTTATAGAAAAAATATATATTGAAAATTAATGTCTCTAGGCTTTATTATTTTATAGAAGGAAAGAAATTGACATATGCTTATAGTGGACATATGTGGTTGTTGCCTAAACTTCTAAATTACATACATATCACAAGTATCATAAAGCTACACTTTCAACCATATTTTATAACTGTAGAGTTTGCCAACTATCAAGTGACAAGTGGCAAGGCTGCTGACTAAGCTCAACTAGCAAACAATAAAGCTTGTTGACCTGGGTAGAAAATAACGGTTGGGAGTATTGTTAGTTAGTTAGAGGTTTTTTACTGATATAAAAGGTTCAGTCTCAGGAAAATAGAATGGGAGCATTCAGTTGTATAGAACAGAGAGCAAGAAATGAAGAGAGCTTTGCAAATCCATAACCATAGGTTTGTCTCGGTTATCTTGTATAGAAAGAAACAGAGGTGAGGAGGGTTTTTGGGAAAAGCTGTAATTTCTTTGTTTTTTATTCTTGTGTAATCTCTGGTTGGTACAATTGAATAAAGGCTTCAGGAAATCAGTGTCGATGTAGATCAAGTTGATCAAACCACGATAATTCTCTTGTATTCTTGATCTTGGTTGATTGCGTACCAGCTGTTTGATTTCATTCATAAGAGAAGTTCTTGCAAACTGATTGTTTTTCTTTTTTAGTTTATGCTCTAACAGTCCCTAGTTCAAGGTTGGTTCTTCTTCAACAATTGGTATCAAAGCCTTTGGGTTATAATGGGGGCTGTGAAGCTCGATGTAGAAAAGTTTACATGCAAAAATGATTTCAGGTTATGAAGACTAAAGATGAGGGCATTGCTGGTTCAACAGGGGCTCTAAGATGCCCTACTTGGAGAGAAAAACCTTGTGGCTAGGTGACTTGTAGGGATTTGCTTTATATTTTTGCATCTTGGACAAGTGTCTTTACTTCACGCTTATAGCAGTTGTGATTCTTAAAATTGTTTTTAACTGCAAAAACATTTAAAAATATTAATATTAGAAATTGATACTTAATAATATTTTTAAAAATTTAGAAAAACACTTAAAATAATTTTTAGAAAAACACTTGTGAAGCATTTTTTTTGAAAAAACTCTTCAAACTCTTTTAAATATTCTTAAAATACCTTCAAATATTTTTCGATACTTTAATTTTCCTTTCCCTTTCAATACTTTTCTCTTCCTCCATTTGTTTCTCTCCATTCAAGTAGAGACTCCACAATTTGAAAACTCTCAATCAACATCATTGAACTCTACTCCAAGGTACTCTTCATCATAAATGGGTAAGTTTTGTAAAGTGAATCATGTACAAAAATATATATTGAAAATTAATGTCTCTAGCCATTTTTATTTTATAGAAGGAAAGAAATTGACATATGCTTATAGTGGACATATGTGGTTGTTGCCTAAACTTGTAAATTACATACATATCACAAATATCATAAGCTACACTTTCAACCATATTTTATAACTCAACCCCATGTGGTTGTTTGAACCTACAGATCACACACACATATAATAAGTATCATAAAGCTACACTTTCAACTATATTTTATAACCCATTCCCCACTCCAGGAAAGAATACAATAGGGGATAAGATTTAATATTTGACTCATTCAATTTTAGGCAAATACAATTTAATTAGACTTTTAAATCCTTGGTAGCGGTCACCCATCACTTTGTGATTAAAAAATTATTATTTTTAATATAATATATAATCAAATAATTTGTTTTATTTTGAAAAATTACTATATCATGATTGATGTTTATTTAATAATCCTTTTTGCTTCTGGTAATCATAAAAATGATTAATTTTAATTTTTTTTAACAATATAAATATTTATATATTCTTTTAACACAATAGATGTTATATAAGTTGACAATCAAGAGTAATTGTCTCCAAGTTGGCTCTCCAACATTCATGTCCTAATTTGTCTCCACTGCTAGCTGTACAGATAGACTAAAACTCCTGTAAATACACAACAGCTATAGTTTCCTTATAGTTAGTCAATTAGTCCTAAACTATAAGATCTAAAACCTTGTACATGGCTATTTATGCCTAATGAGTAATAGAAAAAGTTGTATTGGAGTCTTCTCCTCATATTTTGACTTGGTATTAGAGCATGTCTTATTATTATTTGTTCTCTATCACAACCTGAATTTGTATACCTTTGCATCATGACTACTACAAACCCGAATCATCCTCTGTACCAGTTATCCATGTTCAATCAGAAAACCCCAGTTTCACAACTAATGTTATCCTTACTGAAACCAATTATGATGTCTGGTCTCAAATCATGGAAATTCATATTGCAGGGCGTGAGAAGCTTGAATATCTTACGAGTACAACATCCCCGAAGGTTACTGATACTTCGTATGCGAAGTGGTATGCTGAAAATCAAAAAGTTAAAGGATGGTTGTTGACCTCTATGTCACTAGAGATTATGAAACGCTATCTCAGATTGCCTACTGCACGTGAAATTTGGATTGCTCTTGCCAAAGCATTCTATGATGGGGCAGATGAATCACAACTCTTTGTATTGAATCAACGAGCATTCTCTACTAAACAGGTTGGTCGCCCTCTTTCTACCTATTACGGTGATTTGATAGAAATCTTTCAAGAGCTAAATCATCCTGATAAAATTTTCATGAAGGATCCTAAGGATGTTATCACCTATAAAAAATCTATTGAGAGACTACGGGTGCATATTTTTCTGAATGGACTTGATGCTGAATTTGAACAATTTCGAGGTGAGATTCTTAGAAGGGATCCTGCACTAGATCTTGAAGAGATTGATGCATATGTTCATCGTGATTCTATTCGTCGAGCTGCATTGAATGGTGAACCTGAACATTTAGAGTCATCTGCTATGGTAGCTCACCGAGCTAACCGATCCAAGAATCAACAATCGCAAACAAACCCGAAACCAAATCGAGCCCCTGGTCCACCAAACCATGATTATAGTTGGCAAACCAGAATGCTTGTGTACTCATAGTGGTGAAACATGACACACTAAGTCACGGTGCTATGATATTATTGGATATCCAGAATGGTGGGATTTTTCCAAGGCACCTCGCAAACGAAATTCAAAGTCAAATCATCATGCTTTTGTTGTTGTGGTCGAATCTAATCATGTTTCCACCAGTAATCCTGAGAAAGCCTCCTATTTCATTGCTACCTCTAGGAATGTGGGTAAGGCTCTTCATATTTCTACTTCTATTAGTCATAGTGAATGGATAATTGATTCAGGTGCCACACATCACATGACCTTTGATAATAATCATATTTAGTCCATGAAACCCTCAAACCAACATATTGTGTCCATAGCCAATGGTACTCCCTCTCCCGTGATAGGAGAAGGTTTAATTGCTCTTACAAAAAAATTTGAATTTGGATCCAATTCTGGTTGTTCCTTCTCTTAATCACAACTTATTGTCTATTGCTCAAATAACCTTGGTTTTAAATTGTGTTGTGATTTTTTGGCCTAATCTTTGTGTCTTTAAGGATATTCGGACTCGAAAGACAATTGGTTATGGTACTAGGATATGGAAGCTATATTATATAGATCTACTGATAGCAAGCTCAAATCAATTGGCCCAAGTTCTTTCAGCTGATACACCTGATAAATGCCAGAGTTCAAAAATCTGGTTCTGGCATAGATGTTTAGGCCATACATGTTTTGGATATTTACAGAAATTGTTTCCAAAGTTGTTGTCACAATTGATTGTTTCAAATTTTAAATGTGACATTTGTGCACTAGCCAAAAGTCATCGTGTTCCATTTCCCATTAGCATGAATAAAAGTCTTGTACCTTTTATGGTTATTCACTCCGATGTATGGGGGCTTGCAAATACTTCCTCTTTGAGTGGAACACGTTGGTTTGTTTCATTTATTGATGATCACACTCGCATGACTTGGATCTGCTTAATGAAATCAAATGATGAAGTGAGTTCTCTATTTCAGCAATTTCACAAAATGATAGCAACTCAATATCAATCCAATATTCAGGTTATCCATACAGATAATGGAGGCGAGTTTGTCAATCAAGACTTGAAATAATATCTGAATCTACATGGCATTGTTCATCAGACTACTTGTCCTTACACTTCTCAACAAAACAGGGTAGCCGAACGAAAAAATCATCACCTTCTTGAGGTTGTTCGTGCTTCCTTGTTTGGAGCTCACTTGACCACCAATTATTAGGGTGAAGCCATCACTGTTGCAGCCTATCTCATCAAATATGTGTCCTTTAGTTCCCCACAATTTCAGACTCCCTTTGATGTCCTTCATCACACTGTAAGTGCTCCTACCATACCGATTCTATCCCTTAAAGTTTTTGGATGTGTAGCCTTTATGCATCTTCAGAAAGGCCTGAGAACTAAGTTGGAACCTCAGGCACTTCGATGTGTATTTGTTGGCTATGCCTTGCATCAAAAAGGCTATCAATGTTATCACCCCCCTTCTCAAAAGCTTTATGTTACCCTTAATGTGGTATTTCATGAAAATGATATGTATTATTTTGCATATGAGTCTTCACTTTAGGGGGAGAATGGAGATGAAGTGCAGACTTTATAACATCCTCTGGACAACTTGGATTTTATAAGTGGTGATAACTTGGAAACTAGTGGTGAATGTCCAAGTGATGGTAACAGGGAGGAGTACCCAAGCAAAAACAAAATTGGTGGTGATGGTTCAAAAGGTCTAGAATTTTTTTATGATAAGAATCAAGGTCAAATGGAAGTTCAAGATCAAATTAAGGTGTTGTCAGTCCCTTACGACGTACCTACTAACCAATTGTCTTCTCCAGCCGATTTCATGCCTAAGTCTCATTCTCTAGTTGATTCCTTACACGAATCTCATGTAAATTTTGAATTTGAACCTCGCCTAAAAGTGTTACCCAATCGAGTCACAAGAGGGAAACCCAAAGTTAGCTATGAACCCGTCCTCAACTCTAAATCTAAGTATCCCATAAATAACTATGTATCCTACCATAGATTGTCAAAGGAAAGTATGGTAATTGTGAATCAATTATTTGTTGTATCTATTCCTAACAATGTGCAGGAAGCCTTGAAAGATTCCAGATGGAGGAAAGCAATGAATGAAGAAATGAAGGCCCTTCAAAAGAACTCAACGTGGGAAGTTGTTGACTTGCCTGAAGGGAAGATACCCATTGGATGTAGGTGGGTCTTCACCATTAAATACAAAACCGATGGAACTATTGAACGGTACAAAGCAAGACTCATCGCCAAGGGATATACTCAAACATATGGAATCGATTATATGGAGAAATTCGCACCAGTGGCCAAAATTAATACTGTCCATATTCTATTATCTTTGGCGGTGAATCTTGATTGGCCTTTACACCAGTTCGATGTTAAAAATGCATTTTTGAATGGAAATCTCCAAGAAGAAGTGTATATGGAGTTGTATCCTGGTTGTAATCGACAGACTAAAGGTAATAAATAGGTCTGTAGGTTGAGAAAATGACTATATGGTTTGAAGCAGTCTCCTAGAGCTTGGTTTGGAAGGTTCACAAGTTTTATGAAGTCTATTAGTTACAAGCAAAGCAACTTGGATCACACTCTATTCTTGAAGTATAATGAAGACCGAATCATAGCTCTTATTGTGTTTGTTGATGATATGATAGTGACTGGAAATGATTCTGAAGAAAGGAAAACACTGCAGAAGCATCTTGCTCGTGAGTTTGAGATGAAGGACCTCGGTGAATTGAAATATTTTCTCGGAATTGAAGTGTCAAGATCGAAGAAAGGTGTTTTTCTATCACAAAGAAAATATGCCTTAGACTTATTGAATGAAATGGGTATGACAGCATGTAATCTAGCTAGCACTCCTATGGAAGAAAATCTGAAGCTATGCATGCATTCAAATCAAGTTCCTGCTAATAAGAAACGCTATCAGAGACTGGTTAGAAGATTAATGTATCTTGCACATACTCGGCCTGATTTAGCTTATGCGTTGAGTGTGGTTAGTCAGTTTATGCACTCCCCAAGCGAAGAACATATGAATGTTGTCATCCGTATCTTACGCTACTTGAAGTCATCTCCAGGAAAGGGAATTTTATTCACAAAAGGAGATAGTTTGGATATTAAAGGTTATACAGATGCTGATTGGGCTGGGTCAATTCAAGATAGATGTTCTACATTTGGCTATTTCACATTTGTGGGAGGAAATTTGGTTACTTGGCGAAGTAAGAAACATGAGGTAGTTGCTCGATCAAGTGCTGAAGCTGAATACAGAGGAATGACTAAGGCAATATGCGAATTGTTGTGGATCAGAAATCTAATGCAAGATTTACATATCAAGCAAATCAGCCCTATGAAATTATATTGTGATAACAAGGCAGCATGCGATTGCCCATAATCCTGTCCAACATGATCGAACTAAACATGTTGAGGTTGATAGGCATTTTATCAAGGATAAACTAGAAGCAAAATTGATTGAAGTTTCTCATGTTCGATCTTAAGATCAGCTTGCTGATGTGCTGACCAAAGCAGTGTCAAGTCAAGCATTTAATGGTTGTCTCGAACATTTAGGAATGAGCGACATCTATGCACCAACTTGAGAGGGAGTGTTGACAATCAAGAGTAATTGTCTCCAAGTTGGCTTTCCAACATTCACGTCCTAATTTGTCTCCACTACTAGCTATACAGATAAACTAGAACTCCTATAAATACATAACAGCTATAGATTCCTTATAGTTAGTGAATAAGTCCTAAACTATAGGATTTAAAACCTTGTACAATGGTTATTTATGCCCAGTGAGTAATAGAAAAAATTGTATTGGAGTCTTCTCCTCATATTTTGACTATATATTCTTTTAACACAATAAATGTTATATATTCTTTATAATGAAAAGTTCTTAGGTTTATTATAATATTTCCTTTTTCTAATTAAATTTTATGTCTTTTTTGGTAATTGATTAATATTAAAAGTGTTTTCATACTTAATGTGACATGTTGTCAACAACATTATTAGAATCACTTTTTAAAATTTTTATAAAAAAGTTTTTCATAGAAGTATCATATAAGAAAACACTTTTAGTGGATGGATTAGCTAACATTGCTACTCATATGGTATCTTAGAATCAAGTAGCTTTTATCAAAGGGCATAGAATCCATGATTGCATAGGCATTGTATAAAAAAAATACCAACTTATTCGATAAGAAGAGTGGCCTTCCTTTGTTTAGTTAGTAAGAATATGCCAATTCTCTCATCGAGAAGTACTAGGGTCCAATTAGAAGTCTTGATAAGAGGGCTTATTTTGTGTAATTGCACCATACATGGTTGTAGGCTCTTATTTTCTAAAGTAGATATGCTATTTTTTGTTGCTAGAAAATTTGAAAATATATTTGATTTTTGAAAAAAGAATTATAGAGGAAAATGATTTTCTTATATTTGGTTTTACCATAAAAAAACAAAAAAAAAATCTATAATTAAAATTAGTTGAAAATTTATGCAATTTTAAATTATTTAATCTTTATATAAAAGGTTTAAAATAAGTTAAAGGAGTTTAAAGTAGTATATAAGTATAATTTACTAGTATTAAATCTATTTTTTATAGTGTTCTCCTACTGAGCTTTAGTAATTTGAGCCCACCAAGGCTTTGGTCACTTAATATAACCCAAAACTAGTCCTAATTGATTAATTAACCGCACAAGACCATCTAATTAATCAATTAGTCTAATTCAGATAACTTGTTCACTATTCTTTGTGCAACCTTGCGTAATTACCAAAATATCCTTATGCGTAAGTGAACTAAGAGTCAAACCAACCCTCATAAACTATGTCATCATGGTATATGATCTCAAAGTAGGGATCATTGGGACCCATAAGAGTATTGTCTCCCTTAGAATAAAATTTTGAAGTTGATTCAACATTCCACTAAAGACAACTAATTGCACTCTTATTCCCTATGTAAATAACGAGACGAAGCTTGGGTTTGTGACCTAGTATCCACTATATGTAGACTCCTCATGAATTAGTGTCTGTAATTTGACAAGGTAGTATTACCACCTACCAAAATTACCTCTCTAGTTCTTGAGTTACAAATCTCACTTATTATGTGATCAACTAGCATACTCTAACTCCAAGGAGTATATGTCAAATTCCATTAAAGAAAGTACTACAACCATAGATTTCACGATCACATGTCCTTTGGATCACCTAATGGAACATATTGTCTCAATCCCATGAGATATGACAGTGTTTCTATTGAGAATACATGTTGTCACTAGCCTCTATCAATAGTGATCCAATCCATAGGGATATATGACTACTTTAGTGTTTTACCCATAGGTCAAAGCCTTTTATTGATTTCAACACAAGCTTAATATCATCTCAAAGTTGAGAGTCCATATAGTATAACAACTTGGTGAATCATGACAATTGATAGTCTTGAGTCATGATTCACCATAGGTCATAGTGCATGACATACACTAGTGCACTCACCATGACAACCTATTCCAATGGCCAAGAAAAACCATTTCTCTAAATAAGAGGTGGTGCACTATAGTCTCTATTAGATTGACCAAATCCATGAATTGACTGTGGACAAATTATCTACTTCCAAGGAACCTATGACTTGTATCCTCTATGTAACCCCTAATGTACCCAAGTTATGTACAATATAAGATATATGAGTCGAATGCTCTCAATGCATAAAAATGATAGCAAAGGGATAGTCAAGTTTAACTTTGTTACATCATGCCTTACTTTTAAGGGCTCACTCCCAATAGGGAGTACTAAAAGATGTTGCATGGCTAGGGGCTTCTTTTTTACCTTTCACAAAAACAGTTTCCCCACTCGTAAGAGTTTCAACTTTATTAAAAGAACAATACAATTGTAAACCCTCTATTTTGTTTTCTTAGCACATGTCCTATTAAGTGTTCATTCAATACTTCATAGCAACTTCCTAGTGGCCCATTGCTCCTCATACACCTTACCATTTTTTAAGCCACTTTGGAGACTATGGATGAGGATTTATCTAGCCTTCCAATGATGAAGTAATGATAAACATAAGTTTTTCTCTTACTAGGCCCTTTTGCTAGGGTTATGAAAATTAGTTTTTTTATAAGTATAAAAAACTCTATTAAAAGTAGAATAAAAAATCTAATAAAGTTGGAAAGTGAAAACTAATAAAGAAATGATTACTCAAGTTTTTAGAAAGTATTGGTCTCATTAAAAAAATCCAAAGCATCAAGTATCATTTAATTTGAAGTTCCTTTGTTTAGTGAGAAAATTTGTGGAAGTTAGGAAATCCATTAAAAGGATTTACAAGTCTTTGCTCAATGGTTGACGTAATACATGTTTGAATAGTACATGTTTAAACAAGGGGTAGTAAATACATAAATAAAATGTAGTATAGACTAAGTGTTGTTTACTTGTACCTAAATTCTAATGAATTTCTCTTAACTTGATTTTTCTTATTAAGAAAATGGATTTCAAATCAAATAAAACTTAATGTGTTGGCAAGTCTAATAATTTTTAATGATAGCTTGGAACTCAAAAGTAGAGTAAATTAATATTAGAATTTACGGAATCAAAATAGGTTTGAAGCAACTACATTAATTTCACCTCTCCACATAACTTTTTTTTTTAAAAAAAAAAAAAAAAAAAAAAAAAACTTTAGACATCAAATCAAGCAAACTTAATGTAATGGATTCATTGATAAGCAAGTTAATATTTAAAAATAATTTAGAACTAAAAAAATTATCCAAATAATATCAGAATTTTTGGGATCAAAACTAGTTCAAAATAACTATGTCAATTTCTCTTTTGCATACAATTATACTTTTTGAAGTTTTCTCACTACCTAAACAAACTTCTAATCATGTAAAAATTAATATGTAAAACTAAAAACTAAGTCAATTAATACAATAATTTGCTAAACCAAAATGGTTTAAAATATGTTTTTAGCCATTTACGAATAAATGTGTACAAGTTATAAATAAACTTCATTTATTTATATTTTTTAAAAAATTGAATTTTACTCACTTTTACAATTCATTACAAATAAAATATTATTAACTACTATCATTTTTAAAATATTATTACTTATTTTTAAAAATATATGTACTTTATTAAAATATTTGTGTTCTGATTATCAATATACTACAAGAAACCTAAGATAGGGTGATAGAGTTTTAGTAGGGGTCATAAAAGTCCCCAAGTAAAGATTATATATAGGCTCAAAAATATTCCATTCGCATCTAAAGGTATCAGCATGAGTTGGAAATTTTCCTCGAAAAATCCAAAGTGATTGCCATTACTGGCAATGTGCTTAAAAGGATAATTTGTTTCCTTATAACTGTAGTCATGTACTAGCCACTACCACATGCATCTGACCCACACGAGCTCAGTTGTTGAAATATATCTCACATTAAAGTTAAGCCAAAACCTCTCTCTACACCTCTCCATAGCCAAACTCCTTGGTGTGAGACCTTTCTCCTTTATTTTTTGATTTCAAGTGTGATTTACCTTTCTCCATTTCACATTTCCTTATTTTGCAGATCTCAAGTCCCATAATCTATGTTTCAAGCCTAAAACTAAGCCTTAAGGTACAATGATCTATTGATTTCAAGGGTTTGTGGGATTTGATTTGCTAATTTCAATCCTTAAGGTATGTTTTGATTTCCTGCTCTATGATTTGATGAAATCTTATTTGTAGAGTATTATGCCCTATGATTGAATTTGCAACCTAGTAAGAAATTAAAATTTCGAAAATTGGATTTGATTGTGCTCTATTTTAGCTTTAGGGATTGTTGAATCTCACAAATTCGCAGCAACACATTTTGTTGATGTGGAGAATTTCACATCAACAAAGTTCAAATTCTCATAGCTAACAAGTTTCTAGAGATTTTCCCATACTTTTCCCATACTTTCTCTACAATCGACAAGGATAGTGTCGTATTGGTTTGAAAATTTTATTAAGTGTTATTTTGTTTTTTCCTCTATTAGGAATAAGGCTTTAGAACATAGGTGAGAGGTTGTTTTCTTCATATATTATGAACTATTAGTAATAGTTCAAATTTTAGTTATTGATCACTGGTCATCAAATTCTTATTTTTATTCTTATTTTTTGTCCTTTTGGTTATAGCAGTTGTCTGGTATTGGCTCCACTTTCGTTTGATGCACTCATGATTTAGGTTATGGGATTATTTGTTTATTCATTTTTCATAACCATACGTATTAAAGAAAAGATAACCTAGAGAGAATTTTGTTTTATATATTTTATTAACAGAACAATACAGTTGTAAACCCTCTATTTTGTTCTCTTAGCACATGTCCTATTAAGTGTTCATTCAATACTTCATAGCAACTTCCTAGTGGCCCATTACTTCTCATACTGATTACTACTCAAAAAGTGCTATTTGATAGCTTTTAAATAATCCTTTTAAACACTTTTGAGTAGTAGTTAGTGCCTTTTAACCCAATTAGCATGTTAAGGCTCCTTGCAATCAATTATAATCAAATTGCCTTAAGTTTTGGTGTTTTGATAGCATTTTGATCACCAAAGCATTATATGATTGAGGAGAGTTATTTGGAATCCTTGGCAAGCAATGGGGAGCTTAGAGGAATGAAGAATCAAAGCCTTGAAGCTCTTTTGCCATAAGCAAAGTGGAAGTGCAAAAGGGGAAGCAAAGAGGATTCAGCCGTGGAGCATTCTTGATGACAGTCACTGCAGCTAGTTTTGAAGCACTTCCTGAAGTCCAAATTATGCATACAATATGTCATTTGAAAGCTTGGGAAGTCAACAATCCAATGCCTCAAACCGTGTGCAATTTGGAGCTGAAATGAGGAAGTTACAGCCTTTGCAAGATAACTGCTCCAAGCTGAAGGAAGGAAGGCTTCAGAAAAGTGCTGCGAAATCACCATTTTTGTTGCAAAGTGATTTCGCAGCCTTTTTGCACAGTGATATGGAGTTCCCCTGAAGCTTCACGCCGCGATGGAAGCCAAACACTTCAAGTTGGAAGTCCACTTTGCAAAGGTGTTGAAGCAGCTGGTTGCTATGAAGAAATTTCGCAGCTCCTCTTGAGTACCTGCGAAATTTCGCAGACCTCATCTTTCACCTGCGAAGTGGTCCTTAGTGCTCCCTGATATTTGTAACCGACTCTTGGAGATATTTTTCATTAGATTTTTGTTGCCTAAATGCCTAAATTCTCCTTGTAAGTCACCAATGATAGATTTCCTTAGCTTTTAAGTTAGGAATTTGGCAAAATATCATGGGATAGCTGTAATTGTAATTTTGGTTTTATTTTAGAGGCCGAGGAGCCTGTTCGGAGGGTGTTCTGGTTGTTGAACTTTTTGTAAATTCCAAAGAAAGAAATACAAAGAGCTTTAGCTCTTCACTACCTTACCTTCTCTCTTTGTATTTTAATATTTTTAATAAGTTATGCACTCCTTGAGGAGTTTTCCCCAGAGAATGAGTAGCTAAACCTCTTAGTTCCTTGGAGTTAAGGTTGCCGGGAAAGGTTCCAAGTGCATCAATCAGAAGCTTTATGGTTTCAGCTATGAATGAAGAGTAAGTGTGTCCCATGAATGGTTTCTACGTTTTTAGTTAACTTAAAACACCTTGGAGTCACCTGGGCCAACACTTGGTAAGGCAAGTGATCTCTAACCATGGAGATGCACTAGTTTACCCCTTGCGAGCCTTTGGTAGGTGATTTCAAAGTAGGATTTTCTAGAATAGCCAACACTTGGTAAGCTTTTGGACTCTTAGGAGACATCCATTAGTTACCTCTTGCGAGCTTTTGACGGGTAATCCAAGGTTAAGGATCACCTTGAATGGTAAAAGCTAAGTGAGAGGCTTGAACCATTGCAAGTTGCATCAGTGAGAGAATCAAAGCTGAAATCCAATTGAGGGAGGCATTTATGCAGCACCTGTTAGAGAATTGACTTAATGTTAAGTCTCTAATGAGAGGAATTGAATCAAGTGACCGGAGCTATGCTTTTGCATGAGGAACCTCCCCTGTATACCTAAATCTCCAAGGAATGCTTTTCTTCTTAAGTTATTTTCATTGCTTGTTGTGTTGTTAATCTAAGTCCAAACCTTTTCCCAAACCAAAGTTTGTGTTTTATTTCTTAAGCTAATCTTGAAATGAAACAGCACCAATTCACTTTGAATTGGTATCATTTTCAATCTTGAGTACCCTTCCCAGTGGAACGATCCTAGAGCCACTATGCTATAGTAGCTTTGTATTTGCTACCCTAGTTCATGGTGTTATAGGTTATAAATTTTGTTGATTAATCCCTCAATCAAGGAGCACCAGCTGGATACGAATCAGCTGAGACACCAATTAGGCATGAATCACATACACCTTACCATTTTTTAAGCCACTTTGGAGACAATGGATGAGGATTTATCTAGCCTTCCAATTTGACCCTTGGCAGTCCCAAGTTAAACCTAGAATTTTCTTTTCTTTTTTTAGGATAGTTCATCCAAATATACTTTTAGGACAACATAGTTAGGCACATTTGGTCCATTTAGGTATACTTGGCCCATTAGGCACCACCTAAGCCCATTAAGACTTATTAGGCCTACCTAGGTTCACCTAGACCCAGTTAGACACATTTGTCCCATTAGGCACCATCTTAGCCCTATCTAGTTTCATCTAGGCCCATTTAGGTCACTTAGGCACGGTCTTGATCACCTTAAGTCATTTAGATGCCTTTTAGGTGCACTTAGGCTCATTTAGACACCCTAGTGTCACAGACTTAGTCGTTTACTAAGCTCGTGCGGCACTTAGGCAAGTCAAGACGCTTGGTCTTGCTAAGTCAGCCTTGCTCCCTAATGCTTAGCTTGCTAGGCTAAGACACTCGCGACTCAAAAGCTTAAGAAGCTTAGTAGGAAACTCTGTAAAGAATGGAAGCTCTTATTAACTCAAGGAAGCTTTTACAAGTGCTTGGAAGCTCACTTGCTTGGTTAGGAAGTGATTTGGGTGGTGCCTTGGCCAAATGAGGGCCTTACCTATTTATAGGCACCAATGGAACTCTCTGAAACCTTGGAGGGTTCCTTACAAATCAAGAATATTCTAGAACCCCCTACACTAATCTATGTACAACCCTATATACAAGAATATACAAGAGATATTTAGAATTCTCTAGAAAGCCTTAGACTCTTCTCATGCCTTCCACCATAGTGTAGAGATGTGTGGACATCTCTAGGCATCTCTAGAACCTTCCACACTCTTCCCACCAATGTCTTAGTGTAGATGGCTCTAGGAGTCTGCAGAAGCTTCCTTCCTCCTATATAAGCCCATGGGGAGGGTCATTTGAAGCATCCCGTGACACTCGTCCCCGCCTATGCCATCGATGTCCTCGTCGTTGCCTCTTTTTGAAACCTCTTGATGTGTTTCCAGAACCTTCTCAAGGAATCTACATGTTCCCAACTTACCTACCTCTTAAGTAGTCATTTCCATTAGACTATACTCTATCACAGGAGGGACCCCTTGTTTCCTGGTGACCCATTCAGCCAGGATATTCTTCACCTCCTTCTCCTGTGAGGCTTCAAATGAATGTAGACTCGTGCGCTTTCGATGCTTAGAGTGTTGCTTCCTCTTACCCATTAAGTTCACATTTCCCTTGGTGACCTCTTCCATGTGTGTGCGGGTTACCTCAGCTCGCTCTCCTTTTTCCTCCTTTACTTGCACCCTTGCTAGTAAGGAGGTCTTAGGCGTACTAGGCTTCGGGTTGAATTGGAAGGCACCTAGTAGCTGCATTGAGCCCATATGTGCTTCATCCTCCTGCTCCATCTCCTCGATCATGGCACTAAGCGCCTTCCTCTTTGGACAATCCCATGCCCAATGTGGACCGTCACACAAGAAGCATTTGATTTTAGGCGTAAACTCCTTCCTTTCCGCCTTACCCCTTCCTTCTCGGATGTTAGGCGTCTTGCCTGATCCCTTTTTAGGAGCATTGTGGTCCCTTGGAACCTCATCTCCCCCACCCATGGTGTGGCTATCCTCCAAAGACTCAACGTTAGATGAGTCTCCCCTCTTGTAATCCGTTAAAGACTCTACTACTACCATAGCGGTGGCTAAGTCTTGAACGCCTCGGTGCCTTAATTCCTACTCGGCCCACCCTTGCAGGTTATCCATGAAGTTGAATAACAACTCCTCCTCAATCATGTTAGGAATCTCAAGCATGAGCGAAGAGAATTCCTTGACATAGTCGCCTATCGAGCCTGTGTGTTTAAGACGCCTCATGTTTTTCCTAGCCAGGTAAGCCACGTCCTCGGGGTAGAACTGCCTCTTAATCTCCTTCTTGAAGTCCTCCCACGTCTCTATGATGCAAATGCCTTTCTCCATATCGGCAAACCTCCGATGCCACCATAGAGTAGCTGTGTCAGTAAGGTAGAGGGTTGCAGTTCTTACCTTAGTCACCTCATCGGTCAATGCAACAGCCTTGAAGTATCGCTCCATATGCCATAAGAAGTTATCCAACTCCTAGGCATCCCGCTTGCCACTAAACCCATATGGCTTCGGCACCTCCACCCTAGATGCCTCCTGTGTGGCCATGACCCGTGCTGACACAGCAGCCTTGTAGATGGCCAACTCTAGCCTAACCTCCTGGTCTCGGGACTCCATTCGAGTGGCCAAGGCCTCTATCCTTGATTCCATGCTAGCAAGCATGCTCAAAACCTTTCCTTGGAAGGACATAAACTTCTCGTGCGACACTAGCTGAACTTGTGAGACTAGCACCCTCTCACGAAAGTCTTGGATTTGCTCCCTTAGATCCTCTAAGCCCTTCTCCATGCCTTGCTCGATCAAGTCCAACCCCTCCCGAGTGTCCACCATGGCTAGCTCCACCTTGGCTAACCTTGCCTCCATGTTGGCAACGGCATCACGAGATTTATCCTTCTTGCCCTTGCCCCATGCAGTAGGCTCAATCTCCCTCCCACAGGTTTGCTCACTAGTTTCCTGCACGTTAGAGCCCAACATGCTTCCTTCACTATGCCCGCTTCGTAGTCGCGCTCTGATGCCACTTGTCATGGACTTAGTCGTTTACTAAGCTCATGCGGCACTTAGGCAAGTCAAGACGCTTGATCTTGCTAAGTCAGCCTTGCTCCCTAATGCTTAGCTTGCTAGGCTAAGACACTCGCGACTCAAAAGCATAGGAAGCTTAGTAGGAAACTCTGTAAAGAATGGAAGCTCTTATTAACTCTACAAGTGCTTGGAAGCTCACTTGCTTGGTTAGGAAGTGATTTGGGTGGTGCCTTGGCCAAATGAGGGTCTTACCTATTTATAGGCACTAATGAAACTCTCTGGAACCTTGGAGGGTTCCTTATAAATCAAGAATATTCTAGAACTCCTTACACTAATCTATGTACAACCCTATATACAAGAATATACAAGAGATCTTTAGAATTTTCTAGAAAGCCTTGGACTTCTCTCATGCCTTCCACCATAGTGTAGAGATGTATGGACATCTCTAGGCATCTCTAAAACCTTCCACACTCTTCCCACCAATGTCTTAGTGTAGATGGCTCTAGGAGTCTGCAGAAGCTTCCTTCCTCCTATATAAGCCCATGGGGAGGGTCATTTGAAGCATCCTGTGACACTAGGCCCACTTAGGTTTACCTAGGCCCATTTAGGCACTCTTGGCCCATTAAGCACCACCTTAGGCCCATCTAGGTTCATTTAGGCCAATTTAGGCACACTTGGCCCATTAGGCACCACTTTAAGCCCATCTAGGTTTACCTAGGCCCATTTAGGTCACTTAGGCATTGTCTTGATCACCCTAAGTCACTTAGACGCCTTTTAGGTCCACCTAGGCTCATTTAGACACCCTAAGCTCACTTAGGCTCACCTAGGCCCATTTATGCACACTTGGCCCATTAAGCACCATCTTAGGCCCATCTAGGTTCATGTAGGCCTATTTTGGCACACTTGGCCTATTAGGCACCACCTTAGGCCTATCTAGGTTCACCTAGGCCCATTTAGGTTACATAGGCCCACTTCGGCTTGCCTTAGCCCATTTAGGCATCTTATGCCTATTTAGGCACCCCTAGGCCTTTTCTGGTCACCCAAGCCCCTTTAGGTCATTTAGGCCCCTTTAGGTACACCTAGCCCATCTAAGCACACTTGGCCCATTTAGGTCGCCTTTGCATGGCTTTAGTTTGCATAATTTGCATTTTTAACATCTGCATTTACCTATTTATTTATTTTATTTAGTTATTTATTGATTATTATTTGTTTAGTTATCTATTCACTTTTATTTATTTATTTTCATAAAATTACATGTGATCAATTATCTTATCTCTTTTTATTATTATTATTATTAAATGTTTTTAGTATAAAATTTTTAATGGTATGTACATAAATAAATTTTTAGTAAGTTGTTTTTTGAAAGTGCTTTTAATATTTTCTTTTTGGTAAGTTCATTTTTTCAAAAGTGTTTTAATATAGTTTTTGTTAGTGGTACCTACATAAATAGAATTTTGGTAAGTCTTTTTTTTTTAAATAAAAATAAAATTGTTTTAATATAAAGTCTTCAATGGTATGGATGTAAATAAAGTTAGATAAATTAATTTTTTTAATAAAAATCTCTTTCCTTGATAAGTATCAAAGTTGTTTCCATATAAAAAAGAAACACACACGTTACGGTATTGAGGAGTCTCCGTTACTCACGGAAGCACCTATTTTTATAGGAAAATCCCCCTGCTTTGAGGGGGAGGAACCAGCCGCACCATTCTCCATACGCGGCAGCACGCATCCGAGGGATAGCAAGGAGCACTGTTGAAGATTTTCTGGGGACACTGCCGAGACCCCACTCCACACGGCTGCATCTCAGCATCGAAAGGCCACACATTTAGAGGGGGGATCGGCGATGCGAGATAGGTAAGTTCCGGTTTTCAATTCCGGTTTCGTTTAGTTTTAATCTTATTTTTTTAACTTTGATGTGTTTGTGATTTTGATTTATTAGTTTAATTAATTCTGCTGATGTTTTTAATTACAATTTAATTTAGTTATAATTTATTCTTTTAATTTAAGTATGTTTGTGATTTTAATTTATTAGTTTAAATAATTATGTTAGATAAAGTTCATGTTTTTAATCCCAAAATAGTTTAATTTTAATTTATTTGTTAGTTTAAATCTGTATGTGATTTTAATTTATTAGTTTAAATAATCATGTTAGATAAAGTTTATATTTTTTAATTCTAAATTAGTTCAGTTTTAACCTATCTTTTAGCTTAAGTGTATTTGTGATTTTAATTTATTAATTTAAATAATTTTGTTAAATAAAGTTCATGTTTTTAATCTCAAATTAGTTTATTTTTAATATATCTATTTAGTTGAAATGTATTTGTGATTTTAATCTATTAGTTTAGATAATCTTGTTAGATAAAGTTTATATTTTTTAATTTTAAATTAGTTCAAATTTAATGTATCTTTTAGTTTAACGTATCTTTTAGTTTAAGCATGTTTGTGATTTTAATTCTTTAGTTTGAATAATTATGTTAGATAAAGTAGTTCATGTTTTAATATGAATTAGTTTATTTTTTATCTATTTGTTAGTTGTGATTTTATTTCATTAGTCTAAATAATCCTATTAGATAAAGTTCATATTTTTTAAATTTTGAATTAGTTCAGTTTTAACCTATCTTTTAGTTTAAGTATATTTGTGATTTTAATTCATTAGTTTAAATAGTCTTGTTAGATAAAGTTCATATTTTTAATTCCGATTTAGTTTAGCTTAGATTTATTCTTTAGTTTGGATGTGTTTGGGATTTTGATTCATTAGTTTAATTAACCCAATTAGATAAAATTCATGTTTTTTTTTTAGATTCCAATTCAGTTTAATTTTAATCTATCTTTTAATTTAAATGTGTTTGTAATTTTAATTCGTTAATTTAAATAATCCTTCTAGATCAAGTTTATATTTTTTAATTCCGATTTCGTTTAGTTATAATTTAATTTATTTATTTTTAATTTGGATGTGTTTGTAATTGTAATTTAGTAGTTTAATTAATCTTATTAAATAAAGTTCATGTTTTTATTTACAATTTAATTTAGTTTTAATTTGTTCTTTACTTGTAAGTGTTTGTGATTTTAATACATTAGTTTAATTAATCCCGTTAGATAAAGTTTAATCTTGATTTAATATAGTCCTAATTTATTTTTTTATTCTAGAGGCATTTATGTGTTTAGTTAATCTTATGTTAATTCTTGATTGTTATTCTCAATTTATGCGCTTCTTGAATCCTTGTTGCTAATTCTTGATGGATATTTCATTAGCTTATTTGATCTAAATATTAATAATTTATTGCTTTGATAGTTTCCTTTTGTTCAAAGGCCATTGAAAAATAATGATGATTGGTCCCTATCTCACCACTTTAGTTTCCTTGGTTGTTCAAAATTTTACTTTATGATTTTGTTTTCTTTTGTTTTACTTGGTATTTTGTTTCTTCTATTTTGTTATTTCAAATCAATTTCTTTTATTTTAAAAGAAAATAATTTTCTTAAAAGATTCCTTTGAAAATCTATTTTAAAAAGTCATCTAGAATCCTTATGATCAATATATATATATATTAAAAAATATGCAATTATATCTCATTCAGTTTGCACCCTTTTATTTTTAATAAAAATTTGGTTGAGTCAAACATGAATCCAAGCTTGTAGTCCCAAATAGATGGGAATTCATAGGTTAAATTTATGTATATCAATTGGGGAATTAGTGGAACCCCTACATAAAATCATTTTTCAAAAGCCTTTTACCATTAGCTTGTTCAATTTACTACATCTTTAAAAAGAAAATTCGATTTGATCTATTTATGATGTTTCTAAAATTTTCATAATGATTGTATGATAGTGTAGGCATCTTGAACATGAATTTAGAACTTTGTTTGAGTTAAAAAGCAATGTTGAAATAGAAGACATGAATGAGTTTTTCAGGTGGTTTTGTTTTCACCCAGTTTTGGACATTTCAAATGATTCTATGAAAATAAATTATTAGATGAGTTTGTAAATTTTTTTTGATATTTTTCCTAAATTTTTTACTTCCTGAAATTGAATTTTAATACTTACAATATTGAAATATATGTTTTCTAGAGGGAACTATGTTTTTTCAAATTTGCATCCACCGTACATGATTGATTCTGGATAGCTAATGAGTTTGAATGTTTTAAAAATAGTTTGGAATGCTCCCTAACCCTGGATTTATTTATTTATTTATTTGTGTAATTTAGACACTTTAAATTATGTGTGTGATTTTAGGAGGCCTTTGCATGTTTTTTTAAAATTCGGTATACACATGTCATTATTTTCTGCTCAATTCTAGACCTTTTGGAACTTTTGGGCATTTTTGTTTAAATTTGTTATTTGAATGATTGTTTAGCCATGTGGATGATAGACTAGACATGTAATAGATGTTCTCTAGATTTTTTATTTTTTATTTTTTTACAATTTAATTTGCATTCTAGATATTTTTTTTAGCATTTGTTTAGTGAAAGCTTCTATTCTGATGGCATGTTGGAAATTTTGTATAGTGTTTAACTTATATTTTAACCTAGTATTGTTTGGCATATCTTGACTCGGTTTTGGCTTTTATTCTCTAATGTAGACATAATGAGGATGTTGTTTGAATTTTTTTTTCATGGCAAAATAATGTTTTTAGATATTTGTTTAGGATTTTTTAAGTGAATGCAACTATTCTGCCCCTTGTTGCATGTTTTTATCTTAGTCACTAATTTTGATACTTACAGTTATCTTGAGCATTAGTTTAAATTTAACAATGAGCTTATATGCATGTCCTATGTGATAGTTGTTGTTTTTTTAGACTCGTACCATTTCATTTGAGTTGTATATATACCATGTATATTAGGGTTTATTGTCATAGTTATTTGTTATTACTTGTGAGCTAACCCTCTCTAGCTACGTGCAAGCACATTGTAAGTTATGTGTGCTCTCTAGGTACGTCTCTTGCACCCCTTCTCTTTTTAATTATGTAAATATGCAAAATTTGTTTGTGAATACTCTCATGTTTGATATTGTCCTGATTGCTCTAATTTATGGCTTGATTTTTTGAATGGATTGAATGCATGAGGTATGTTGTATTATATTGTCAAACTAACTTTGATGTTTTTTGATAGCTCTTAAGAAGAAGTCCAAGTACACATACTATCCTTTCTTTATGATTGTGATTTGAATCCTTGTTTGGCATGCTAGAATTAACAAAATTTTAAAATCACTTTAGCTTATCTAGGTATCCATAATCAACTAATTAATTGTCATACTTCCCTTAAGTTAGCAAGTAGAGACCTTTTTAGGGCTTAGAGGGGTGTTATCTCTTTGAGGTACCTTCCCAACAGGTAACTTGATCCCCAGGCCTAGACCCAAACTTTTCGAAGACATGCTTTTTCAAAACTATGGAGTCACATTTTTTAGGGTTTCTCTTTCTTGTTTTATTTTCCCTTTTAAAATAAAATAAAATAAGTGGCGACTCCAACTTTTCCAAAAATAGTTTTTCATTTTAAAAAATGAGTCTCGTCGACAAGTGGACGCACATGAAAAATGCGAGTCCACAACAGTCTTTAATATATGTTGCTTGGAGAATAGGTTTTGTGACTAACTTATAACCAAGCTTCAACTCAAATATTTGCTTCTTATAAAAATAGAAAGTAAAAAAAAAAAAACAAAAAAAAAACAAGGTATAATACTAGTTTTTTTCTTGAAAAAATACACCATCTAGTTTTTTATTAAAAAGATACTCCATCTAGTTTTAATAATATGTTTCTTGTAAACATGATTTTTTTTTTTTTTTAACTACGATTTTTCTCTGCAATTCCTGTTGTGTTTGGTTGCCTAGAAATGGAAAAAAAAGAAGTTAAATTAAGATTATTAAGCTACGAGCCTTTTTTATTTTCTAATTGAGATATGTATTTCACTTGAGATTGTTCCATTGGAGAACTTGTTAGAGCAGCATTCTTGATCTCCTTTAAATTGGGATGGAAAAAAGAAAAAGAAAAAACCCAATTTAGACACACACTAAGAAAAGATACAAGTTGTTAGGACAATAAGTCTTGTCTATATGTTGGAAATTTTGTTCTTTTTCATGTTTGACCATAGAAGTCTTTTTGGATAATGACTTGCTCTCCATTGAAATCAAGAGTTGTTGTTTAGGTTGAGGTATTAAAGAGCATCAGTTTTTATTTTGATCTTAAAATGATTTAAAATTGTTTTTTGAAGTAAAGCATGACCGCTCAAGTGACTTAGAATGCTTAAGTTCTCAAGACCGCTCAACAACCAGATGCACTCATACAATCAGTGAGTTGGCTCAAGTGGTCATACAGATTCTACCTAGTTTTTCACGCTATTTCAATTGAGAAACCTTCCAAAATTGAGACTTGTCAAGCTTTTGCCTATAAATACCTTCATATTAACCCTTAAAGGGTTAGAGATCATTAAATTACTAAGGAAAGGTCACACATTCTTTAGAGAGGGCTTCTTAGAGACATCCTAAAGTACCGCACCATTCTTGATCTCTCATTCAAGAATTTGTGTGGACTCGCAAATTTCACATGTGTCCTAGGTGAAAAATCAGTTTTGAAAAAATTGGAGTCGCCACTTATTTTATTTTATTTTGAAAGGGAAAATAAAATAAGAAAGAAAACCTTAAAGAAGTGACTCCATAGTTTTAGAAAAGCAAGTCTTGAAAACCCTAAGTCTTGGTCCAGGGATTAGGTTACCTATTAGAAAGGTACCTCTAAGAGGTAGCACCCTTCTAAGATCTAAAGAGGTCTCTAATGACTAAGTCGAGGGAAAAGTGGCAATTAATCAATTGATTGAAGATACCTAGGTAGGTTAAGGTGATTTCAAAACTAGCATGCCAAAAAAGAAATCAAATCACAATTGGAAATGAGGGTTAGGATGTGTACCTGGACTGCCTCTCAAGTGCTATCATAAGACATTAAAGTTAGCACAAAAATATGGAACATGACATGTATTTAATCAAAGCAAATTGAGCATACATCTAAGCATCCAAGGATTACATCAAACATAGATATGGCTTACAACAACATGCATGTTCATAAAATTCCGAAAAGTAAGTGATAGAGAGTATACCTGGATAACATGCATAATTTATAAGATTCCCCCAAAAATGCTAGAGTGTTTAGGACAAGTATAAATTATATAACATATTCATTATATCTAATATACAATACCAAAGACAAAATTGAGCCAAGATAAGTCAAATGACTCCAAAAATAGATAACAAATTCAAGCAAAGTACAAGACCATGAGCATACCAATAGTAAAGGGAGCATCACAAAAAAATTTCTAAAAAAATGTCTTGGAGTGGAATTTAATCACAAAAAATTTCAGGAAACAACTCTTACACATCTAGAACAAGATACCAAAAGCCAAACACTCATTCGAGTGACAAATTACGGCAAAGACACCCAAAAGTTCCAGAAGGTCCAGATTAGGTAAAAAAATAGTGACATGCATAAACAAATTTTTTTTTTAAATAACAAGTGATCACATAAAATCATATAAAAAATAAAACACATCGTTCACATATCACAAGAAAAATAAATCCAAGGTCAGGTAGTACTCAAAAATATTTTTAAAACACTCCAACTAATCAGATATCCAGATTCCATTATGTACAGTAGGTACAACTTTGAAAAATCATATCTTCCTCAAAAATGCATATTTTTTCAATATTTTGTATGTCTAAGATCAATTTCAAGAAGTCTAGAATTAATAAAAAATATTGAATCAAATTTAAAAAGTCATCTGTTACTTTATTTTTAGAAAAAGATTTCAGGTGTCCAGAACTAGGTAGAAACAGAGCCCTCCTAAGTTCAAGAAGTAAGGAAAATCACACAAGTTTTGGAATTTTTTTAAAAATATTCTAAAGTTGTTGAAACTAATTTTAAAGCTAAAGGGTCAATGGTTGAGTGAAAATTGACAGCAAGGAAGAGTTTTGAAAAAATGATTTTATGTAGGGGTTCCACCAATTCCCCAGTTGATTTTGCATAAGTTGGTTCAATGGATTCCATTATTTGGCACCATGAAGTTCCAGAGGTTCATGTCCAATGTTCTCAATTTTGTCAGTGACTCACATAATTGGTATGGGCAATCCTAATAAAAAATAGTGAGGAGTGCCAACCACTATTGCAGTGTCAGCTAGGTATTATAAGCCAAGGATAATCAGATTTTTGTACTAAGAGTTGGAAAGTCAACTTGGTATTGATCTCTAATTTGAGGAAGTACCTTTGGATTCCCAAAGGCATCATATATACTAGTGGATTCTGAAGATAGTGACTATACATTATGTTGAAAGAGAGAGAGAGAGAGAGAGAGAGAGAGAAACTTAATTCCCATTCATATTGTTAACTTCTTACAATAGAGAAATATATATACAAGGCTAGGTTGAACTAACTACCATATATGTGACCTATATTAAGAAAGGAAAGAAACTCGAACACTATAAATACATTATATTCAACACTCCCCCTCAAGCTGGAGCATATATGTCATATGCACCAAGCTTGTTACAAATGTATTTAATCCTAAGACCTCTGAGAGATTTAGTGAAGATGTCTGTAGTTGATCATTTCAATTAACAAAACTTGTAGCAACACATCCTGATGCGATCTTCTCTCTAATGAAGTGACAGTCAACTTCAATATGCTTGGTCATTTCATGAAAAACTGGATTTGATGAAATATGTAATGCAGCTTGATTGTCACAGACTAGCTTTATCTGTTCATCTTTTCCAAATCTCAATTCTTGAAGGAGTTACCTCAACCATATGAGTTCACATGTTGCCAAAGCCATAGCTCGACACTCAGCTTCGGCGCTTGATCTGGCCACTACATCTTGTTTCTTACTCTTCCAGGATATTAAGTTACCTCAAATAAAAACACAATACCCTGAGGTGGAACGCCTATCTGAGGGTGAACCAACCCAGTCTGCATCTGTGTAACCAACAATTTGGGTACGACCCCTGTCTTCATACAACATACCTTGGTCTGGTGTTCCTTTAAAAAAATATACCAAAGAATGCGGATCATAGCATCCCAATGGTTGTCACATGGTGACTGTAGAAATTGACTGACCACACTCACAGGAAAAGAGATGTTTGGCCAAGTGATGGTGAGGTAGTTCAGTTTGCCTACAAGTTGTCGATATCTCCTAATTCATCCCCAATTGGTGTACCTTTGATTCAATCCTCAGACGGGAGTTGTCAACAAAATTTATAAACCTAATTCACCATATACTAGGGTAGCATAACTAGCATAGTATAGTGGTTCTAGGATCGTCCACAGGGATGGGTTTTCATTTCACACATGATATTAGTTTAAAGAATTGGATTGGTGTTTTTTCTTTTATAAGTTAGCTTTAAAAGAAAACATAATGATGGTTGAAAAAAGTTTTATTTTAAGCTAACAAAAAATAGTAACTGATTTTTATTACAAAGAAAAGGTTTCTTGGAGTTTTAGGTCACTAGGTTCGGGTTCCTTATACAAAAGGGGAGATACGAGATCTTTTCCTCACATTGGGGATTTAACCTATAGTTATCCTCCCAACCGGTGTGCTACAGCTGCTTCCCATTAATGGTTTCAACACTAAATCCCTCTCACTGATGCATCTTGCAATGGCTCGTACCTCTCATCTAGAATTTGCCATTCAAGGTGATCCTTAACTTAGGATTACCCTTCAAAAGCTCGTAGGAGATAACTAATGGATGTCTCTAAGGAGTTCAAAAGTTTACCAAGTGTTGGCTATCCTAGGCAATCCTACCTTTAAACCACCTCCCAGAGGCTCGCAAGAGATAACTAATGGATCTCTATGGATTGAGTCCAAAAAGCTTACCAAGTGTTGGCCCAGGTGATTATAAGAGATTTTAAGTTAACTAAAAATATAAAAACCATTAAAGGGTCACAACCTTCTCTTCATTAAAAACTGAAACAAGGAAAACTCCCACTTTTGTATCCGAGTCACTTACCTAGCTTCCTTCAATCTAAGAAGCAAAAGGGCCTAGCCACTCATCATTTGAGGCCTCCAAGGATGTTTGGTTAGAAAGAAAATAAATATAAAATAAGTAGGTAAGGCAGAGCAAAGGTCTGTGTATTTCTTACTAAGAGAATTTACCCATCCCCCGTTCTCTGGAATTTCTTTCGAGATATATATAAAAGATATTTTTTTTAAGAAATATCTCAAGAGATATTTTTAACCTCCCATTAGACATCCTAAATATCTTTAGCTGATTACAAGGAAAATAGGTAATTACACAAAATATCTCAAGATAAAAATCTAAATGAGTCGGTGCGCAAATATCTGAAGACTACATAAGAAGATTTCGCAAGGTTGTGAAATTTCGCAAGGCTAAAATGGGGTTGCGAAATTCTTCAATTTCACAAAAGGGGTAGATGGGCTTGCGAAAATTTCGCAAGGCTGAAAAGGGGTTGCAAAATTCATTTTCAACTTGGTGCAGTTGTCTTCAAATGGCCATAACTTATTCATTTCAGCTCTGATTTGCACACCATTTAAAGCGTTGGACTCTTGACTTCCCGAGCTTCGAAACAATATATAGTATGTTACAATGGACTTGAGAAAGTACTTTAAATTTGTCTTTCAACTTTTGTCCTTTTGAATTTCGCATAGCCATGTGAAATTGCTTCATGTTGGATTTCTCTCTCTGTTTTTCTTTCATGCATCACTTGATTGGTTTGGAAACCTATTGCCAATGGTTGCACAAAATTCTCCCTCATTCTTGGCTTGTTTTAATGATCAAAAGGCTACCAAAAACACCAAAACTAGCCAAAAATTGATTAGTAACACTTCCAAGGGTCCTTAATGTGTCAATTGAGTTAAAAGGTATTAATTACTACTCAAAAGTGCTTAAAATCAGTTAATTCCAAGCTATAAAATAACACTTTTTGAGGAGAAATCATCTCCCAGGATCTCTTAGAGGCTTCCCCTATTCTGGTACAAGTTTGAAATTTGGATTCATAGGAGTGTCAACAGGTTTACATTCTAACATACCTGTTTCTTCCAAGATGTCTAAGGCATACTTCCTTTGTGACATAACCACACCTAAACTGGATTGAGCTATTTCAAGTCCCAGAAAGTACTTGAGTTTGCCCAAGTCTTTGGTTTGAAAGTGGTTGAAAAGGTGTTGCTTTAGTCTTTAGATACCCTCCTGATCACTGCCTGTAATGACAATGTCATCCACATAAACTACCAAATAGATGCAGTGGCTCGAAGAGTTATGATGATAGAAAACTGAATGATTTGCTTCACTCTGAAGCATTCTAAACTCTTGAACAACTGAACTAAAACACCTAAACCATGCCCAAGGAGACTGTTTCAAGCCATATAGAGAGTGACGTAACTTGCACACCAAACCAGACTCCCCCTGACCAACAAAACCAGGTGGTTGCTCCATATACACTTCCTCGAGAAGTTCACCATGAAGGAAAGCATTCTTAATATCCAACTGATAAAAAGGCCAATGACATATAGCTACCATGGAGAGAAACAATTTAATAGAAGCAATCTTGGCAACATGAGAGAAGGTGTCACCATAGTCACAACCATAAATCTGAGTATAACCTTTAGCAACCAAACAGGCCTTAAGGCTATTAACTTGACCATCAGGACCAACTTTAACAGTGTAAACCTAACAACATCCAACTGTAGATTTACTAGAAGGTAAAGAAACAAGATCCCATGTACCATTGGAGTGCAAAGCAGCCATTTCATCAACCATTGCCTATTGCCACCCAAGAGGAGAAAGTGCCTCACTAGTACCCTTAGGAAGAGAAACAGAGGATAAAGTAGAGACAGAGGCAGAATAGGATGAAGATAATCGATGGTAGCTCAAAAAATTATATATAGGATGAGGATTACGAGTAGATCAATTACCTTTCCGAAGAGCAATAGGCAAATGGTCAGTAGATGACAGGGTCGGGGTAGGAGAAATCGGTGGGACAGGAGGTGAGTCATCAAGTACCTCAGCTGAAGAGAGAGGAGGAGCAACAACACGATGTCAACGATGATAAACCTAAAGAGGACGAAAGAGCGCATCTGAAGAGGGAGGGGGGGGGGGGGGGGGGGGGGGGAGGAGGAAGATATATAGGGAAGTGGCAATACTTCATAAATGGAAAGATATTCAGAGGATGAGAAGAATGGAGAGTCCTCAAAGAATGTGACATCAGCAGAGAGAAAATAACGATGAGTGTCAAGGAAATAACAACAATAACCCTTCTAAAGTCGAGAGTATACCAAGAAGATGCATTTCGTAGCCTTGGCAAAGAGCTTGTCCTATCCAAGTGTGAGAGTATGAACAAAACAAGTATAGCCAAAGACATGAGAAGAAAGGAAATAAAGAGGTTGGGTAGGAAAAAGGAGGGAATAAGGGATTTGGTCATGTAATATAGATGAGGGCATACGATTAATCAAGTAATAGGTTGTAAGAACAGCATCCCCCCAAAAACGAAAAGGAACATGACTATGGAGAAAGAGGGTAACAGTTGTCTTAACAAGATGTCGATTTTTACGTTTAGCAACCTCGTTTTGTTGAGGAGTATGAGCACAAGATGACTAATGAAGGATCCCATGTTGGGACATAAAACAAGTAAAGGGTGTAGAAAAATATTCCCGAGCATTGTCACTACGTAACACTCGAATAGAAACATTGAATTGTGTTGGATTTCAGCATAAAATTCCTGGAAAATAGAGAATAACTCAACTCAATTTTTCATTAAAAATAACTAAGTACATCTTGAATAGTCATCAATGAAAGTGACAAAATACTGAAATCCTAAAGTAAACGTGGTCCAACACAGACCCTAAACATTAGTGTGGACAAGTTCAAAAGGAGACTTTGCCCGATTATTCAAATGCTTTGGGAACGAGACACGAGTATGTTTCCTAAGCTGACACTACTCACACGCAAGCGACGACAAAGTGGAAAAACAAGGGACCATCTTTTGGAACTTGGAGAGACTAGGATGATCTAGACGACTATGAATGAGAAGAGGAGCATCGGTGGAAATGCAAGCTGCAGGAGATGAAGGTGATGTGAGGTGATAGAGGCCTTAAGACTCACGCCCTATGCCAATCGTCTTCCCCGTACTCCAGTCCTGCAAGATCACAGATTTATCAGAAAAAGTGATAGAATAGTTAAGAGTGCGAGTTATTTTGCTGATGAAAATAAGATTAAAAGGACACTCAGGGGTATAAAGGACAGAATGGAGAGGTAAAGAAGGGAGAGGATGAGCCAAACCAATACCTTTAGCCATAGTTTGGGAACCATTAGCTAAAGTAACAGTAGGTAAGGTAGGGGTAGCAGTAATAGAGAAAAAAGGTGTTTATTACCAAATATATGATCAGATGCTCCAAAGTCTAGAATTCACGGGCTAAGAAAAGGAGAGTGAGTAAAGCAGACAGAGACATTATCGGTCTGGGCAACAGAAGCAACATAAGTTGATGTGGCAGCCTAATATCAGAGATAGGCATCATAGTCACTACCAGTAAGGGTGATACTCTGAGATGTGGAGCTCACAACGAAGTCAGGTTGAGATAGCAGAGGATCAGATGATTGAGCAATGTGGGCAGTGCGAGGAGGCCGTCCATGTAACTGATAGCAATGATCTCGAGTGTGACCAAGCTTATTACAATAGGTGCACTGAGGACGTTGACCCTGACCCCGATTGCCACTACGTCCTCCTCGAGAGTTAGTCTGAGAGGCTAACACAGATGAATCTGAAGGACCATCAATAGACAAGGTTTGAGTAGAGGAGAGGCATAAGAGACGAGCGAACACATCATCCAAAGATGGTACTGATGGACTAGCAAGAATCTAATCTTGGACAGACTCAAGATTTGGACAGAGGCCAATGAGGGTTAACACTATAAAGAACTTGTTTGTCAGTATTTGTTGAGCTTCAACACCATTAGTGAAGGACATCAAAGTTAAGAACTCCTCTTTAAGAGATGCAATCCGGCCAATATAAGTAGATAGATCCATGTCCTGCTGTCTCACATGAACAATATCAGAAACCACCTTATAAAATCGTTGAATATCATTCGTGTATAATCCTTTAGCCTGAGTCCAAAATTTAAAGTAAGTTTTGTAGGCACGAAGATGATGGAAAATTTTGGGATCAACAGATTGCCATAATACGCTGCATAATTGTGCATTGATTTTCTTCCATTGTACTTTCTCAACATCAGGTATAGTATCCTCAGGTGTAACAAGATGATCCTCATAACCTTGTCCCATAAACCAGAGTTCCACGGACGCTAACTAGGAGAGATAATTCTCACTACCAATCAATTTTTACGATGTGAAAGTAGGAGATCTAGAGATGAAGGATGTAAAAATAGGATTTTTAGTCACCATATCCACTTCACCTGAGATTGAATCACGTTTGGATCGAAGAGAGCCGTAAAGGGAAGTCGGATCACAACTATGGAAGAAGAACCTGGTATGTCGGGACCCAAACAAAGGAGAAAACTGACTGGAGATGAAGAAAAGGCCTTCCCAAGGCACACACAGGTCTCGGCCAAGGAAGGGAGCTGTCGTCGAAGGCCGGAAGAGGTTAAAAGAAGACTTATGGAGGATGAAATGCCAAAAAAATGGAGAAGCAGGGTTCAGAGAGAACTAACGGAGGCTTAGAAGTGCAAGATGGTGCTGGATGAGTTTGCTGGAAGAAGCTCAGCACCAAAAAGTGGGCCACGCACCCTCATGCGCCGGCGCGTGGGATTCAGGCCGCTGGAGAAAAGTGGCGCGTAGGAGATGCGTGGGTGAGTTTTTGGCTCCGGCGCTTTGAGAAAAGTTGTAGATCTCCTCTTTGCACTCCTGATGATGTGGTCGGTATTGAAAAATATCGCCAGAAAAAAGTCACCGAAAAATATCGCCAGAAAAATGTTGATGGTGATGAGGGTTTTCTGACCACGATATGGCTGACCGGAAAACTTTGGGAGATGGAAAAGGTGACCAAAATGAAACACGATCATTGGACGGATTCCTGGAATTAATTACACGGGTAAACTAGAAAGAATAAAGTTTTCTCCATTGGCTCTAATACCATGTTGAAAAAGAGAGAAAAAACCTTAATTCTCATTCATATTGTTACCTTCTTACAATAGAGAAATATATATACAAGGCTAGGTTGAACTAACTACCATATGTAACCTATATTAAGAAATGAAAGAAACTTGTACACTACAAATACATTATATTCAACACATTAGATGCATCTTCAGTAAAACATCATCAATATCTTTACCATCCTTTCCCAACCCTCTAACAATCATGTACCCGTGGATCTCTCTACCATGCATCAATGTTGCTAAATGAGAGCAAGATGGAAGGATAGTTGTGATTGTGACCAAATCAAGTTGAATCCCTGCACCTAGCATCTTATCAAGAAGCCTTAGAGTTTCATCATGATCACCACACTGTTCATGAATAGATACAATCGAGTTCCATAAGAATATATCCTTCTCTCTCATCATCTCAAAAATCTCCAATGCATCTTTAATGCACTTGCATTTCCCATACATATCAATCAACGAGTTTGAAATAGCAACACCTGAATCATACCCTATTTTCATGGAAAACCCATGAATTATTCTGCCATTATTCAAATCGTTTATCACAACAAAAACTGATAAGACCCCAGTAACAGTAAATTTACTTGGAACAACACTCTCATCATTCATCCTCCTAAAAGTCTCCAACACCATCTCAAACTAACCAATTTGTGAACACCCATTAACCATAGCATTCCATAGCACGACATCTCTGATTGGCAACTCCTCAAATGCTACTTGTGCATGCTCCATCAGACCAAATTTACCAAAGTACTACCAATGAAGACATCTAATTCCAATCCAAATTTGAACAACAACCCATGAATCTTTGTAATCTCCAAAACATCAAGGCTGGCTTTGATTGCACATGGGAAGGTGAACTTACCTGGAATAACACCCTCATTCTGCATCTTTTGATATAATTTAAACCCCTCTTCAAGAAAACCCAGATATGATTGCATTAAAAGCAAACACATTTATTTCATGGATGGGGTCACTGAAGATTGATAAAGCAAAGTTCATTTTATTACACTTGGAGTACATGTTGATAAGGCTTATGATAGAAAGCGGGGAGTTGAGGATACCAAGGCTGAGGACAAGAAAGAACTGGCCACGTGTACACTATGGTGGCCACACATGCATGTTGCATGCACATGAGAAAGAGAGTGCATTTGGAACTCCTTAAGCATTTTGGATTTCTGGCAAGCTGAAGTCTGATGAAATAGACTAAAGAGAAAATCGAATGACTGTATCATCATAGACTCAAATGGGGTAAAATATTTACTTCAAGGTGGTTTAAATAGTGAAGTTTGGTTTACCAAAATTTAAAAAAAAAAATTACTTAAACCTGAAAGCTCAAGATTCTAAGAAAAACACCAAACTGAATTCATTCACGTGATACCCAGTTCTCCAAATAGACGCATATAGGTAGAAGAGCTAGATCTCTAAAACCCAACTAAACAAGGGTGTGTTTAAGCCTTAAGTAGAATATACACACCTTCGAATCTTTGAGGAGATTGAACAAAACATATCTTCGGGTTACTGGGATCCATCAGAAAGCACATTGTCTTAAGGAAGGCTCTTCTATCATTTATATAGTAGTCCAAATCCAAAACTAGAATGGATGTCCCTCTAATAAGAATTAACGGTCGGACCAAATCATTCATGGAAGAACATGACCAAATTTGAGGGACCCCTTGGTCTCATTTTCTTCCTTGAAACCAAATAATCATGGACTGATAGTACTACTAGAGGCATTCCAAAGAACCAAAGCAAGTAGGTTGTAAAACTCCTTCATCATGACGATCTAACTCCTAGCCCTCTCTAAATCTCTGAAATAGAGTGAGATTGGTTTACAAGAAGAAGGTTTGCATGTATGAGCCCAATGTCTGACTCGATTTCCATGGCAATGGCTTGCACCCATTCATGTAGGCTTCTGTACTCTTCTAACCGACGGGTGAAAGTCTCAAACTACTCGTCATAAAGAAGAAGTCTCGTCTTCATTCATACAACATGAGTTCAGTAATGGAAGGTATGGTATGAAGGCATATCATGAAGGCAAGCATGATAGTTTTCATATATTCCCAACATATGCTCTAGTTTATGTTAAAAGGCATCAAGTGATATCTTATGTTCATCCACCTCAATTTTCTCATGCTCAAATATAGCATCAGTAGACGAACCATGATCATCCTATTCTCCACTCTTCTCATTGACATATCCTTTAGGCTTTTTCTGGCATAGGGCCTTCCCATCTTTATCCTCTCGAATTTCAACTCATATGAAACGTTTGTAAAACAATCACTAGAAAACTAGGAGGAAGAGGCAAAAACAAGTATAATTGAGAATATAGGAAACAAGAAGAGAATAAACAAGAAAAATAAAAATCAAATTAAGCCACATCTCATAATTTTTCAATGGGCTCAAACTAGTGGAAAAAATCACAAACAAATTCAAAGCAATAGTGCAACCAATAACTCTAGATGCCTTACAATGAACATGATAAAGAGCCTTACCAGTTTTCAAGTCAAACCAAAGAAGCAAAGGAAGAAAAAACAACAACAAAGGTGTATGAACAACCTAGAAATTAACAAAGAATCAAGTAGGGTAGTATCCAAAGTAAGAAAATGCACAGTTCATAATGAACATACCTGGGAGTCCTTTTTTGCTTCTTCAAAGACCAATGAGCTCCCTTTTTATTTTACTGGACCCCAATGACCCGGACGAACTCCCTCTCCTCTTCAATGCGTGCTCTAAGTCCTTTTTTTGAAAACCTCTCATTTAACCACTAGCCTATGCTTTTTATAGCAATTGGCAGTCGTTCCACCTTATGAGTTTTCCTCTCTCCGAATTCTATGTCTCATCCACTAGGAAAATCCTTTTAAAATTTAAAAATAAATAAATCGGTGCATATCACGTAAGGAGTCTCATCTTTTCCAAAAACTTCTTCATCCCTATTTTAACTCTTCAATGATCTTCACTAACGCCTAAAAGAGTTCCTTTCATTTTCAAAGTCTTACCAATTTCAAAATTCTTTTTCCTCCATTGGTAGATTTTCCTATAAAAACATCAAATTATTAAATTAAATAAATGAATAAATAAATAAATTAGAGAATGATAAAATAATAATAAATAAATAAATAACAAGATAATAAACAAATAAATGACTAAATAAATAAAAGTGATTGATAACAACAAAAATAAATTAAAATAAATAAATAAATAAAAATATAATAAATGATTAAATAAAAGTTATTGATAATAATAATAAAAAATAAATAAGTAAATGAGATAAATGAACCATGCAACCATACAAGTCACACCAAGAATGTCTAATGGGCCAAGTGTGCTTAAGTGGGCCGGAGTGAACCTAGACAGGCCTAAGGTGAGACTAACTAATTCTAACCTAAAGTGCACCTAAGTGAGCCTAATTTAAACTTGAAGGGCAACCAAGGTCATAATGGGAAGTCGGATAAACCACCCAACCAAAGTCTCCAAGGTGGCTTAGAAAAGATAAGCTACATGAGTAGTAATGGGTCATCAGGGAACTGCTGTAAAGTACCGAACAAAAAAAACCTAATGGGACATGTGCTAGGAGGTCAAAATGGAGGGTTTACAATTTGATTTTTGAATATTGGTTTGAAGACCTTCATCCCTTCACTAAGGTTGAAGTGATCCACTAAAGCAATCGAGGGTTGTTACATCACAAACATGAATTAAGTTGTAAGTACTAGAGAGTAACTGTTTAGGATAAAATGGCTAGGTAAATCTGTATAACTTGATTTTGTATGGTGGATTTATATTAATAGGTCTTAGACCTTGTGGTTTTTTATCTCCACAGTTAGTGTTGGGGTTTTCCACATATAAATTTTATGCCTCATTATCTATATCTTTTATATTTGATATTCTGTTTGAATTACATATATTTAATAGAAAAGATTATTCTTAAAATCTTGTTGGGTGAAAGAATTGGGTATAACATAAAAATCTTTATTGAAAATTTTTAAATCACCCATTCACCCCCCCCCCCCCCCCCCCCCCTCCCCTCCCATAGGTGTTCCCTATTGGACTTTCGATTTTTCACTAGTAACATCCTTTCATTTTCCCATCAAAACAAAATTGCTAAACACACATAGAGACCTAGTAATAGAATACATATGTTTGGTTGAAGACGAGCTAGAAACTAGTGCTTGTTTAATTTGAATTATACTTTTTTTATTTTCTTAGTTTTGCTAGGTTTTTTTTTTTCTTGATTTTTCTTGTCTCGTACTTGAATCTGGAACTTATCATAAATCTATCTTACTCTTTAACACTTGAACTAAGCCTCAAGGCTATGTGGTGAAAGTTAAAATGATAATAAAGAATTTAATGGAAGGTATACTGAGTTTGCATTATTAAAAGGATCCTTCATATGAATCCTTAGACTAGAACTCCAAAAATAACGTAAGAGTGAATTTTTACCAAACTCTGTACCATGAAAGAATGTGAATGTGAGTGTGGATGTGAGAGCTTCAAATCCCAACTCCTTTTAAACATACATAAGCATCGTTCACTATTTCATCCTAGAATCTCCATAGTAATTTCAAGTCCAAATCATATGGTCAATTTCTAGATATTTAGACAAGTTCCAACATTTTCATTACCATGGTAGATAAGTAAAACAAGTTCCACTAATTCTACTAATACAAGAACAACTCATAGGATGTTTCTCTATGAGCCTCAATTCAACATCTAGTCATGGTTACAAATATTTCCTTGCATAGTCATTATTCATGATAGGTGGAAATTTCAATGTTAGCTCATTCTCTATGGACATCAATCCTTCTTACAATGTCACTAGTATAACTTTTGATTTATGAGGAAATTACAGAAACAAATAAGAAATATTATTGGAAACTAAAACTCAAAATAGGGGTTCAGTTTAGCTTCATATTTACATGTTTCTAATGACAAATAACATGTGTCAATGTAAAGTTGGTACGAAAGCTAATATCTAAATCTTGATTCTTCCTATAGTCATTTCTATCTCTTTATAGATTGGGAGGTTCTAAGGACAACCCAGATGTAAGTTGGTAATCGTAGAATCCAATATCTATGCAACGTCAAATGGTGGATACTAGTGTTTAGTATGTCCACATGTTTCAGGAAACAATACCTAGATCACAAGATACAATGTTGAGACAGTTGTAAATAAAAACTTTTATGCCTGTAGGGTGGATATGAAACTATTACTAGTGGCTTAATTAACAACTTGCGGTTAAAGATAAGAAAAAGATAACTACAAAGAAAATTCTTGGGGAGTAGAGTGATTCTATAGATACATGAGTAACTATAAAATGCATATTTGAGTTTCATAAAGAGCCAAAGTGTTAGGCCTTTCAACCTTAGATTGCAACCAAAGTAATTTTAAAAATGTGTCCTCGAGTGATCTCTAGCCTAACATTTCATATTTTAGAGACAGAAGAAAAAAAAATTTGTAAATGGGTGCCTGTATAGCTTAATTTGATTTCTTGTTATAAATTTTTTAAAGTAATCCCTATTTCATGTCGAGTAATGTCTTAATTTTTTTCTTTTTCATTTAAGTAGGACTATTTGTCTTTTCTTATGTTATTTTATTGAATATATTTTTGAGGTTGAATTATATTCATGTCTCTAGTCTTGATTTTTTTTTTCTATGGCTATAGATATACTAAAGCAGCCTTTAGATTGTGTTTTCATTGCACTTCCCATTTGTAAGTTAGAAAAAAATAGGGAATTGCTAAAATATTAGCATTGCAGTAACCATTATTGTTTTATGGTGATTATATGTTTGCATTTGTTCTAAAGAAGAACTTTTGGTTACCTAGATAGGATGTTCTAAAATGGCCATTGCATACTTAAGTAGGACTTGTTGATGATCTCTAGGATATTTTAATAAGCTTTTGTTTTATTTGTTTAAATGGGAAGTAAAATTCTAAAATGGAGCATAGACACTGTTGAATGAATGTAACTTTGACATCCACCCAATTCCTAGTAAATAATTGTATTTTAATTTTAATAACATTTGCATGCATGAAACCTTAGGCTTTCCATTCAAGTATCATTATAAGACAAACATTTATATTATTACATACTAAAGACATTTAAGTTGCTAGAAAGTGAACATGGTTTTAACATTAGACCATTTTCAAGTTGATAGCTTCTTACTTTGTCTAGTATGTGATGTTGACCAATAATGTTTGAATTTTCTGAATGGATATAATAAGAAAACATAATATCTATGAATTTAATTATCTATGCTTAGTTCATTTTTTAGAAATTTTTACAATCTTTCCTCTTGTTTTCTGGGTGCATATTAGGACAAGGTCATACATTATGTCTTATCCCTTTTGTGTACTTGGAGAACTGTGGGGAAATGTTGTCAAAATTTCTTCAAAAATGAAATTAAACACATTGACAATTGATGCATAGGGATTATGCTTTCCTATATGGTATAGGAACCACCACCAAATTTAGGATGTTGGAGATTCTCGAATGCATAATACATACATCATAAGTTGACATACTCAATTTTTTTTTTTTTTTTTGTGGTTGAAGAAGACAGTTGGAAAAATGTCAATAGACAAAAGTTGGATGCAAAAGTTAAGAGTCAGCCTAGAATATGATAATAGAATTTTAGAGTTCTTGGAATTTGCCTTCAGTAATGCACTTGGAAGTGATAGGTTACCTTATCCTTGTATTTGGTGCAACAATTGTTTGATGTAGAACAGACAAGTTTTGCACAATCATTTGTAACATTTTGGGATAGTTAGAAGCTATGGTCGTTGGGTAATGCATGGTGAATATGAGTTTGATGACTCAACGATACTATAGATGACTTTGAGAATCAATACTATAATGATATACATGGATTATCAATTGATGCGTTTAAATTGCCAAAAACTAGTGATGTGTTGGAACAAAAGGACACTTCACATTTTGATCTTGACCTTGAACAATGAAATGAGGAAGCAAAAAAGATTTTATAAATTGTTAGGGAATATAAAGTAAGAATTATACTCTGGTTGCACTAAATTCACAAAGTTATCATTTGTTATAAGGTTGATTCACATTAAGTGTCTCAATGGGTGGAGCAACAAGTCATTCACAATGTTATTGGAGCTATTGAAAGAGGCACTTCCTATAGGTAAGAATTTTCCAGTTAATCACTATGAAACAAAGAAAATACTTCATGGTCTTAGGCTTGATTACAAAAAGATAGATGCATGTCCACTCGATTGCATGTTGTTTACAAAGGAGTATGCTAATGCTAATAATTGTATTAGATATGATACATCTCAATGAAAGAATTTTGGATGTAATTCTAATGATGGTTCAGTAACAATTCAAAAGATAAGAAAATCCCCGCTAAGGTTTTACGACACTTTGCTCTAATACCAAGACTTTAAAGGTTATTTATGTCATAAAAAATAGCTTCCCACATGAAGTGGCATCTACAAGGTTATAGTACTAATGGGCTAATAAGACATTCTGTAGAACTATTTATGTTGGAAAAAGTTTGATGAATTTCACTTTGTGTTTGCATCGGAGCCTCACAATGTTAGGCTTGGGTTAGCTAGTGATGGATTCAACCCTTTTAGTAAAATGTCTATTGCTTATAGCATATGGCTAGTTATACTCATCCTATATAAATTTTCACCATGGATGTGCATGATGCAATCATTTTTCATGTTATCATTGCTTATTCCTGGTCCAACAACTCTAGGAAACAACATTGATGTGTACTTACAACCCTTGATAGATGAGTTACAAGAACTATGGGAGCATGAAGTTGATCCTATGCATACAACTATATTATGGACAATTAATGACTTTCCTACATATGCAAACCTCTCAAGAGGTAGAGTATTAAAGGGAAATTTGCTTGTCCTTGTTGCAATAAAGAAACTTGCTCCTATCGATTGCAATATGGGTCATCATCAATTTCTTCCAACTAGTCATAGATTTAGACATGTTCAGAGATCTTTTAATGGTAAAGAGGAATTAAGACTAACACTTAGACAATTATTAGGGGTTGTGGCAGCTGTTATAACAACTTGAACCAAATATGTTGGGGAAATCACAAAAACCTAACATGCATCTTAAAGAAAAAGAGAAAATACTACATGTCATCACAATTGGAAGAAGAAGAGCATTTTCTTTCAATTCTCATATTAGAAACCCTCATTTTACGTCATAATTTAGATATAATGCATATTGAGAAGAATGTGTGTGATAGTATACTTGGGATATTATTGAGCATTAAAGGAAAAACCAAGGACAACTTAAATAGTCATCTAGATTTACAGGTTATGGGTATTATAAATAAGCTTCATCTAATAGAAAGGGGGAATATAGTTTTTTTTGCCTGTTGCATGTTACTCATTGACTCCAAATGAGATGAAAGAAATTTGAAAAATTTTTAAATCAATAAAGGTCTCTATGGTTATTCTTACAATATATCTCGTTGTGTGCGACTCCATGAAAAAAAGATACATGGGCTAAAATCACATGATTGTCATGTCTTAATGCAACAATTTCTTCTACTTGCAATTCATGGACTTCTAAAGAAGCATGTTTGTGAAGTTATCACCGAGTTATGTAATTTTTGAAAACAATTATGCTCAAAAGTGTTAGCAAAAAATAAGTTACAATGACTTGAGAATGATATCGTTTTCATACTATATAAAATGGAGTGAATATTTCCTCTGTCATTCTTTGACATTATGATACATCTGCTTGTGCATTTAGCAAGTGAGGCAAAGGTTGTTGGATCTGTGCAATATCATTGGATGTACCCTATTGAACGATATTATTATGATTTTACACTAATCTTTTAATATTATTTCATATTATTTTTAGTTCAATAATATGTACATTGGTCTACATATGGTTAAAGATAGGTACCTATTCATTTTAATGTCTTATGTGCGTAATAAGACTCATCCAAAAGGGCTATTGTAGAAGGATATATTGAAAATGAATGTAAAACATTCTACTTTGGGTACTTGAATGATATGGAAACAAAGTATAACCTCAATGATAAAAAAAATTAGTTAGTTTGAACACCACAAGAGATGAAGGGATGATTATCTTTAAATGCATTGGTCGTGCATTAGGAAAGTCTACATTTTTTTAACTTAGTTCAAAAGGGTGGTCACAAGCACATTTATATGTGTTGACAAATTGAAACGATGTCAAACCATTCATTGAGTAAGAAACATATTTGAATTTAATTAAAACTCTAGTTTACATCCTTAATCAATGTTTTTTTATTCACAAGGATCATAAGCAAGTCATAAAGTCTAGATCTAGTATACGTGCTCAAGATATATATTGATTCATAATAAGGAATTTGTGAAGTGATTTGAAGATGTGTAAGTATATTTCTTAGTAAGGGATTTATTTCATATTAAACTTATTTTGGATTAAACCCATTATTGAATTGTAGGCTACATAATTACATAATGAAGGTCATATATCTAAACACCTTCTAGCATTATCATGTGGTCCAAATTCATCCATTACATGCTTCACAGGATACATTATTAATGGATTTAGATTCCACACCAAGGAATGTGATGAAAAGAGAAAGACTCAAAACAATGGAGTTGTTGTGATTGCAGAAACATTAAGCTTTGCAAGTGCATGGGATATGAATCTAGTTATAGGTGATGTTTCCTACTATGGTGTTCTAACTGAGGTTGTTGAGTTACATTACCTTGGTGGAAATAGAGTTCTTTTATTCAACTGTGATTGGTGGAATATTACAAATATCAGAAAATGGATAAAAAAAAAATGAGTATGACTACATGTCTGTCAATTTTGCACGAATCCTACTGATAAACGAACCATTTATGCTTGCATCCCAAGTTAAATAGGTGTTCTATGTCAATAATTCAAAATGAATTAGATTAGCATGTTGTCATAGAGATGCAACATCGAGACATTTATCAAATGAATGGGGAATCATCCAATAGTGATTTTACACCACTTTAACAAAGTGAATTACATGATGATCACAAATATATCTCAGAATCAATGGATGAAGATATAATTGAGTGGAATAGAAATTATGCTTTAGGAGAAACCATCCTAAAAAATATTGTAGTTCCTCGAAGAATGAAAATTAAGATGATAACTAATGGGAAAATAAGGATTGGTACTAGGTGATTTAAGTTCTTGTATTTGAATCTTTATTATATACTTTATGAAAAAACAACTATGCATTTAATTGAGAATGAAGATTTAAGGTTCTTATACTATGTTTTTAATGGTTAATAAGTGTTAATTCTAGTTCTTTTTATGATTTTTGTAATTTAACATCATACTGATCTTGATAGGATTTTTTGTACTTTTTCATTTTTTATATTTTCAATAAGGATGTCATCAAGCCAAAAAAGGAAACGTGGTCTCACACGTAATATTACATTATTGGCATTAAGGCCAAGGAAAAGAGTAAAAGTTACATTTAATGAGTATAATCAATTAGTCAAACAAAAAAAAAAAAAGGAAAACATCTACAAAGCTACATTAGGACCCTTATAGGTAACCAACACAATGTACCTTTCTAAGTTAATGGTTGGAGTAATGTCCCTAATGATGCAAAAGAGAAAATATGGACCCTTGTTTTGGTATGTTGTAGTTCACATTAATATGGTGTGATATTTCTTTATTATTCCACTTTATGACTAACTTTTGAATCCTTTGTGGGAAAATTTTGAAGTAGATGAGGAAAGAAAAGATTATCTATTGGGAAAAACCTCAAATAAATATTGAAGTGATAAAAATAGGATGAAAGAAAAATACTATAACCCTTGGTCTACAAATGAAGAGAGGTTGATGCATAAGCTGGCCACCATTTGTGTCTAGTGTTGATTGAAGGTGGCTTGTTCAGTTTTGGAGCTTAGAAGAAGCACAAGTAAGTATAGGGCTAAAAATATTGCTTCTATTTATTGATTATGCTAGATTGGATATCAATCATATAATGTATTTTTATTACGTACATGTCATCTCTAAAAGGAACAAGAACAAAAAATCAATCATACCTCAGGATCAAAGAGTTTTGCACAATTTCGCTATGAACAAGTTACTTTTTTTATAATGTGTTGTTTACTCATGGATAACTAGAATATAATAATTTAAACGTAACTTTTTTTTTTTAATATTAATTATAGGGCTAATTGAGAGAGGATGCCATACAACCTAATCGAATAGAGATGTTTAAACTTATGCATACACGCAAGAATGGAATGCTAGTTGATGAAGCATCTCGTGAAATTATGGTAAATATTATTATTTTACTAAAAATAAGTTGAAGAATTACATATCCATACAATAAAATTAAATCAAGATAAGGAAAAGAACAATTTTCATTCATTATCCCTACTTATCTCACATGATTCCCATGATTTTCTTTTTGTTTTTCCTCTTACTTTTCCTGAAAACTTGTAAACATGATAACAAATAATCCAGTCCTTGAACTTGGAATAAAGTTGGGACTTTAATCCAAAGTCCAATTGGAGAATTTTGAATATTAGTTAGGTAATAAGAGATAAGACCTATGCTACCCTCTAACTTAAAGCGTAAAAGAACGATTCACACCTTTTGTAGTTCCTCGTCATAGTTCCTACTTGAAAGGAGGACAAGGATAAAAATATAAAAAGTATGTTTATGCTTATATGAAGCAATCATTCTTGAATAGAACACCAAATAGTACCTTATTTTTTGTAGGCCAAGTTTGAGGAACTTATGGTAGCTCAAACACAATCACAGATTAGGAAGTCTTCATCATCCACCTCCTCCATAGTTTTTCATCCACTTCACTATCAGTGGATGACGTGTAAAGATAGGTAATGGTCCCTAAGAGACATGGTCGTCTACGCGGTCTTGGGTTTGGTCCAACTCCTACGTTGGTGTTTGAAGCCACAAGTTGAAGACAAGCAAATGCGTCCCTTGAATCAAAGCTTAAAGATACATAGGAAGAATTGTTGCATTTCAAACAAATGCACAAAGAACGTGAAGAGAAGATGCAAAATCAAATTGAGCAACAACAAGAATAGATGGAGTTGATGCAAAAATATGCGCAACAGATGCAACAAATGATGCAGCTGATGTTACGATTTCAGTAAAGGGAATTGGGCCAATAAGGTTGTTCTTATAATAGGTTGTGCTAGATCTTGTCTTTTACAACAATTCACAACTTAGTACTTCTCTATATTGTGCTAGATTTTGTTTTTTTGGTTGTTTTGCATCAAACAATTTTGGGTAGTCTGAATTTCGCAACTTTTGAAATATTAGGTAGTTTTTTTTTGTTGTTAATGCCAACTACTTGCTTCTTATTGTTCAAACGTTTTCTCTATTTTTGAGTTGATGCAAACAATGTTTCTCTTTTTGCATGCTCTGTCTCTTTCTCTTTTATTTTTGTATGCACATCACATATTCAAGGCACCTTAATATCAACAGTCAAAGTGGAGCAATTTGCCTGGAGATTCTTAATGACCAGTGGAACCCACACTTTGAAGACAACATTCCTTTCTGTACAAGCATTGCTCTCTGCCCCTTAACTGGATCCTCAAGACAACAGGTCTAGTCTACTTCCAGTCTTCTTGCATTATCTTCTTATTTATTTTAGTCTTATTTTCTCATTGATTAAATTTACAGCTGTCTATGGTCATTCCATTATCTTAGAGACTGGTAAACCTTTGTTGTTTGCTTCCAATCTTTCCTCAATGTTGCTGCTTATTTATTTTGTTTATATATTTGTTTTGCTATCATGTTAAATTAGTTTATATACAAAATTAGTCTATATATTATCACATATCCAGTATCTTTCTTTTAACCTCAGCTACTGGTTTCAACAATAAGGTAGAAACTACAAAGATAGGGTTAGGGAAAATTCCGAAGGTTCTATTTAAGAAATGAAATGCAAAATGGCCTGATGGGTGAAATAATCTTGCTTAAATTTGTTGATATTGGGTTCAACATTCTCTCCTTGGAATGATCTTGGGTTGGGTTGCAGTATCATTGTTCATTGGAAAGCTCTTCTCACTGTAAACTTTGTATTGCCATTGATAGGACCTGGGAACGATTCTGCAACCCTTCAACTCTTTCAATCTTTGCCTTGGACCCATGAAGAATATCACAGTTTTTCTAGTCTTTATGTGTAAGCGATGTCCTTGTACAAGGGGTAGTAGAAGCATTGAAGTTAGAATAATATTCTTATGCTTCCATCTAAATTGAATCAGAACCAAGTGACAAGGAAGTTCAATTGCCAAAAGTTCATCTTATATGTAGTTTAATGCTGTAAGCTCTGAAGTCTCCTCTCTTGTGACCTCAGCTAAATGTTTGAAACAAAGACACTAAAATAATGTGCTGTCATTTATAGGTGCCTCCAAATCCAAAGTCAAGAAAACCAACATGAAAGATAACAGAGGGACACATACACAATAAGAAACCTTAAGTCAAGGCAAAGGTATGAAAGTTAAAATTCATTTTATGTTTTTCTTACTTACATTGAGTTTGTACTTGTATAATGCCCATCAAATCTTCTGTAATATAGGATTTATATTATATTATTAATCTTAAGTGAAGACACAATGAGAAAATCACATTGTATCCAATTAGAAGAACATCCAGGTATTTATCACATAGGTGAGGCTTATTACCATTAAATATAGGATTTGTGTTTTTTCCTTGCTCTTGTGCACATTATGGAAGTTTGAATATTTATATTCAAGATTTTCTTCCATACATGCTATTGAAATTCATATTGAATGTTTTCCTAACTTTGATGGAAAGTGAGTATGAGAACTTGAATGCATTCACAACTTTGATGGTTTTATTATTAGTGGAGAAAGAAACAGTGCACTATTGGTTGTCTGACAGCATCTAATTTTGTTGATTTTCTCCTTAATTAATTTCTAAGCTCTTGAGATAGTAAAACTGAATTCAAGAATGCGGTCTTGACATCCATTTGGTGTATCACCAAATTATGAATGGAAGCTATAGCGATCAATACTCTAATTGATGCTATTCTAGTCATAGGGGTAAAGGTGTCAAAGTAACCTACTTCCTTCCTTTGTTTAAAGCCTTTGGCAACTAAACAAGCTTTATACTTCTTTATGGACCCATCTTGTTTTAACTTTTTTTTAAAGATCCACTTACAACTAATAGTCTTTGCACTAGGAGGTAAATTTATTAACTTCCATGTATGGTTATACATGATTGATTCGATTTCATTGCTAATGGCCTACTTTTAGAATGGTGCATTAGGCAAAGTTATAGCTTCTTTGTAGGATCTAAGGTCCTCATATATTAGGAAGGTGTAGAAACCATCTCCAAGGTTTGTTTCTTTCCTATCTCTTTTACTCCTTCTAGGTTCAAATTCAGAAGGTTCAATAGACTCGTCTTTACTTGTTTTAAAACTTATTGTTCACCACCACTTAGTTTCATAGGAAAGATGTTTTCAAAGAAATCTGCAGTCTTTGTTTCTATTATGGTCTTTACATCTACAAGACTGTTTTTTGAGTTAGTAACAAGAAACCTATATGTCACGCTATTCTCAACATAGCCAATGAACATTGCATCAAAGGTTTTAGGACCTAGTTTTCGTTTTTTAGGTTCAGGGAAAAAAACTTTAGCTAAACACCCCCACACTTTAAGGTATGTTATATTAAGTACATAACCTTTCCACAACTCATAAGGAGTTTTACCAGTTCTCTTGTAAGGTGTTATATTTTGAATATGACAAGCAGAGAGAATAACTTCCCCCCATAAGTTCAAGAGTTCAAGAGTGCTCCTAAACTTACCAACATTGCATTCATCATTTCTTTTAAGGTCTTATTTTTCATTTATGCTACTCCATTGGATTCAGGGGAATAAGGATGAGTGGTTTCATGAATGATCCCATGATCTTCACAAAAATAGTTAAAGGGGTTGGACTCATATTCTCCTCTCCTATCAATTCTAAGCCTTTTAATTCTCTTTGTTGATTTGCCACTGCATTTTTGTACTTGATGAAAGCATCTCTTGCTTCATCTTTGTTTCTTAAAAGATATACCCTTGTATACCTTGATCAATCATCTATGAAAGTTATGTAGAATCTTTTACCTCCTCTAGTCATTGTATTTTTTAGATTTCCTAAGTCACTGTGTATTAAACTTAGTAGTTATGTTTCTCTTTCTACTGATTTGAAAGATTTCTTTGTGGTTTTTTATTCTACATAGGATTCACATTTTCCATGGTTTTCTAAGGATAGCTTAGGGATTAAACTCAATTCAACCATTTTCTTCATATATGAAAAGTTCACATGTCCTAATTTACCATGCCAAATATCACAAGAATCAACTATGCAAGCAGAAAAAGAAGATGCATTATTATTGATAATATCAGAAACATTCAACATAAATAAACCTTAATTACAATTGCCCTTCCCCACAAATGCCTCATTCTTGGTTAAAACTATTTTATTAGATTCAAACAAGATCTTCACTCTTGCTTTCCCAAGTAGAGATACTGACACCAAGTTCCAACTGACATCTGGCACATGAAGAACATCACTGAGGGCAAGCACTTTTCCAGAGGTTAGCTTGAGGAGAACTTTCCCTTTGCCAATCACTGGGGTAGATTTAGAATTGCTCATGAACACTTGTTCCTCTCCTTCCTTTACAATGGTATAGGAAGTAGATGCACCTCTATTGCCACAGATATGCTTAGTAGTCCCAATGTCTACCACCCAGTCCTTCATATTGGTGACCAAGCTCACCTCAGAGGAGACTACTGTTGTGTTCACATTTGTCTCTGCCATATTTTTCTCTGAATTGGACTTCTCAATTCTCTTCCTATAGCAGCATTAAGCTACATGGTGTCTAGACTTGCCATAGACAAAGCAATTACCTTGTTTTTTAATAGTTATGTTCTAAACCTTATTTGATGCATTGGGCTTGGTCCTAGAGTTTTGTCTTCTAAACCTATTTTTTTTGGGTTTAGGTTTTTCTTCTACTACATTAGCCTTAGAAGATGGTTCCTTAGCTTTCTCAACTTTGTCCTTATTTCATTTTTGTTCCTCAATCCTAATATAGATTACAACATCTTCTAGGGACATTTGTTTTCTTTTATGTTTCATGTTATTTTTATAGTCTTTCCAAGACTCTGGAAGAGTCTCTACTAAGTAACCAACCACAAAAGGTTCGGGTAATTTAATGTCTTTAATAACTAAGTCGTTAATCAACAAGCGGTAGTCATGGATTTGAGATGATATGTCTTTATCCTCGTTCATTTGGAAATTTCTAAAATTCCCTATAGCATATTTTTGAGTTCCCGCGTCTTCCAAATTATATTTTTTATTCACTGCATCCCAAATTTCTTTTGCAACTTTATATTGACAATAAACATAAAAAAGTTCATTAGAAAGGGTATTCAGAATAGCATGCCTAACTTGTTTATTTCCAATTTCCCAAGTAGGCAACAAATCAAAACCATCTTCTGGTTTTGGGTCAATCAAAATGTATCTCAAGTTCATTACATCAATTGTTGAGACAACCCTTTCCTGCCATCTCTTGATGAATGTCCCATTGAAGAGATCAATCTTAGAGGTGTTAGGACATGTGTGGACTAGAGAAGCTTCCATTGATCTATTTCAAGATTGTTGTTCTAAGGGTACCAAATAGAGGACTAGACTAAAACACACAAGCAAAGAACATAATGAGGAACTAGAAACTTATCGGTGATAGGCTGAGGTGTGACAATGCACTATCCTTGAAATAGATCCATCATCCTCAAAGACGAACTCGGTGTACTAAGGTACTAGTGGTCTATCTCCAAGATCTAACTGCCATAGAATCTCGCCTATGGTGCACTTTGTAGAAGAGATGTGTATAGCTCAGGTTCAGATAATGGTAGTGGAGACAGAAGCAAGGTAGAAAATGTTGCAGAAGAACTCTATGAAAATTGGTGTATTGAGAGATGAGGGGTGACTTGTTTTTATAGGCCACTAATACTATCCCAACGGGACTCTACTTGTAATCAAAACCACTAACACAATCCCAATGGGACTCTTCTCAAAGATTCGACCAAAAATAAAAGACCTTGAATAAAATTAAATTAAAAAAAATATATTTTGAATTTTATAAAAATTAGCCGAGGTTGCACGCATACGCAGGAGGGAAGAGAGGGACCTCTGTGCATTAAGGAATTCTGACCTAACCAGCCTAAAGCCCCACTCAAATAGACTTGGGCCCTATGGGCGTGTGAGACTCTCTTACACCTCTCCACAAGCCCATTAGGCTAAGGAAAGTGGCCTAGTAAATAAACCCACTAAAGGTGTTCCTCTTTTTCTTATGTGGGACAAGCTAAAACACTTAAAGCACTTTTTCACATTTACACTCTTCTTATAGAAGTGTTAACCAAATCATGCATACACAAGGATAGAAAATAAAGAACATAAGATTTTTAACATGGTTTGACAATTAATGTAATTCTTATATCCACGAAGTTCACCAATACTCAACAATTCATTAATCAAATGATAAGAAAAAGTATAATGGTGAAGCTCTCAAAAAACCTCTCAATTGTTGTTGTATTATCTAAAAAAACAAAACCCTAAAACAAAAAAAATTAAAATATATAATAGGGGCAAACTCATCAATAATCACATAACAATAAATAAATAAATAAATAATAAAAATTCTCTAGGGGACACTACCCACTTCAACCCCTGTGAGCTCAGCAGGGAGCTCCACCTCTTTGAGCTAACCAAATAACTCAACCTTCAACATCCTAGGTGAAGTATAACAAAATTGACTCAAACTTCACAATCCAACAAGAAGTTGCACCAAAAGGTCTTTTTTAAATATCAAAATTTTCCTTCAAATTTTCTTAAACGTTAGTTTTCTATATACCACTAAGTTGATGAGACATATTTAAATGTGATATGAACTTATTTTATTGATTTGACATGATTAATTTTTTTATTTAATTAATTTAAATTTAGAAAATGTTATTCAACGTTTTTAAAATTATTGTGGTTAACAAGAAATTTAAGATGGATGTGCTTAAAAATAGTGTTAACTATTTATTGTACGCTTGCAAAGGGTAAATATACAATTATCAATAAGTAATATTAACTTTCATTCTATTGAATAATAAGCCAAAAATGTAGATCAATTAAGAAAATTGAATAATAATAATAACAATCTTATTGATCTCTCGTACTTGAATTAAATTTTGAGCTATATCATCAATCTTGCCAATATGCCGACTTTGTTGTTCTCCATTTCTTGGCAAGTGGACAAATGTTGCATTAATCACACCATAATTATTGAGATGTAACGTTTCACTTCAAACAATTAATGTACGTTTGTGATCATTTGACACACAACTGATCCTATGTTTTATGTATCTGATTTCATTTAATTTTTGTGAGTAAGCTGATTGCAACTTCCCAACAAATTCTAATTAATATTCCACCCAACTCATGTATTTAATTTTGCAGACCTATTTGCAAAGCAATACGGCAGGATCGTACACTATTTGCAGATTCTTTGGGGATTTTTAAATAAATATGGTACTTTTTCAAAGTATTACAATCTGAAAATCCGAAAGAATTGATTTGGAGGTTGTCTCTTAATAAAAAAATATCTTTTTTTGAATTTTGAACCTTTTTTTTTTTATATTTTAATTTTTCCTTTTGTAAAGATAAGTTGAACTTGTAATGATATATTGAAAATTAATTTTACTCCAAGGTGCTCTTCATCATAAATGGGTAAGTTTTGTAAAGTGAATCATGTATAAAAATATATATTGAAAATTAATGTCTCTAGCCAGTATTATTTTATAGAAGGAAAGAGATTGACATATGCTTATAGTGGACATATGTGGTTGTTGCTTAAACTCGTAAATTGCATACATATCACAAGTATCATAAAGCTACACTTTCAACCATATTTTATAACCAACCCCATGTGGTTGTTTGAACCTACAGATCACACACACATATAATAAGTATCATAAAGCTACACTTTCAACTATATTTTATAACCCATTCCCCATTCCGGGAAAGAATACAATAGGGGATAAGATTTAATATTTGACTCATTCAATTTTAGGCAAATACAATTTAATTAGACTTTTAAATCCTCAGTAGCGGTCACCGATCACTTTGTGATTAAAAAAATATTATTTTTAATATAATATATAATCAAATAATTTGTTTTATTTTGAAAAATTACTATATCATGATTGATGTTTATTTATTAATCCTTTTTTCTTCTGGTAATCATAAAAATGATTAATTTTAATTTTTTTAAACAATATAAATATTTATATATTCTTTTAACACAATAGATGCTATATATTCTTTATAATGAAAAGTTCTTAAGTTTATTATAATATTTCCTTTTTCTAATTAAATTCTATGCCTTTTTTGGTAATTTATTAATATTAAAAGTGTTTTCATACTTAATGTGACATGTTGTCAACAATATTATTAGAATCACTTTTTTAAATTTTTATAAAAAAGTTTTTCATAGAAGTATCATAGAAGAAAACACTTTTAGTGGATGGATTAGCCAACATTGCTGCTCATATGGTATCTTAGAATCAGGTAGCTTTTATCAAAGGGCATAGAATCCATGATTGCATAGGCATTGTATAAAAAAATATCAACTTGTTGGATAAGAAGAGTGGCCTTCCTTTGTTTAGTTAGTAAGAATATGCCAATTCTCTCATTGAGAGGTACTAGGGTCCAATTAGAAGTCTTGATAAGAGGGCTTATTTTGTGTAATTGCACCATACATGGTCCAATTAGATATGCTATTTTTTGTTGCTAGAAAATTTGAAAATATATTGATTTTTTAAAAGAAAAAGAATTATAGAGAAAAATGATTTTTCTTATATTTGGTTTTATCATAAAAAACAAAAAAAAATCTATAATTAAAATTAGTTAAAAATTTATGCAATTTTAAATTATTTAATCTTTATATAAAAGGGTTAAAATAAGTTAAATGAGTTTAAAGTAGTATATCAGTATAATTTACTAGTATTAAATCTATTTTTTATAGGGTTCTCCTACTGAGCTTTAGTAATTTGAGCCCACCAAGGCTTTGGTCACTTAATATAACCCAAAACTAGTCCTAATTGACTAATTAACCGCACAAGACCATCTAATTAATCAATTAGTCTAATTCAGATAACTTGTTCACTATTCTTTGTGCAACCTTGCATAATTACCAAAATATCCTTATGCGTAAGTGAAATAAGAGTCAAACCAACCCTCATAAACTATGTCATCATGGTATATGATCTCAAAGTAGGGACCATTGGGACCCATAAGAGTATTATCTCCCTTAGAATCAAATTTTGAAGTTGATTCAACATTCCAATAAAGACAACTAATTGCACTCTTATTCCCTATGTAAATAATGAGACGAAGCTTGGGTTTGTGACCTAGTATCCACTGTATGTAGACTCCTCATGAATTAGTGTCTATAATCTGACAAGGTTGTACTATCACCTATCAAAATTACCTCTCTAGTTCTTGAGTTACAAATCTCACTTATTATGTGATCAACTAACATACTCTAACTCCAAGGAGTATATGTCAAATTCCATTAAAGGAATTACTACAACCATAGATTTCACGATCACATGTCCTTTGGATCACCCAATGAAACATATTGTCTCAATCCCATGAGATATGACAGTGCCTTTATTGAGAATACATGTTGCCACTAGCCTCTATCAATAATGATCCAATCCATAGGGATATATGACTACTTTAGTGTTTTACCCATAGGTCAAAGCCTTTTATTGATTTCACCACAAGCTCAATATCGTCTCAAAGTTGAGAGTCCATATAGTATAAGAACTTGGTGAATCATGACAATTGATAATCTTAAGTCATGATTCACCATAGGTCATAGTGCATCACATACACTAGTGCACTCACCATGAGAAACCTATTCCAATGGCCAAGAAAAACCATTTGTCTAAATAAGAGGTGGTGCACTATAGTCTCTATTAGATTGACCAAATCCATGAATTGACTGTGGACAAATTATCTTCTTCCAAGGAACCTATGACTTGTATCCTCTATGCAACTCCTAATGTACCTAAGTTATGTACAATATAAGAGATATGAGTCAAATGCTCTCAATGCATAAAAAGGATAGCAAAGGGATAGTCAAGTTTAACTTTGTTACATCATGCCTTACTTTTGAGGGCTCACTCCTAATAGGGAGTACTAAAAGATGTTGCATGGCTAAGGGCTTCTTTTTTACCTTTCACAAAAACAGTTTCCCCACTAGTAGGAGTTTCAACTTTATTAATATATCCCAAACCTTTCTTGTCACCATAGGTTTTGCCTTTATCAATAGTCTCATAAAGCATTTTGGTTCCAAGGTGAAAAATTTTATTAACAAAAGGAGAGGAGTTAATTTTGTTAATCTCTTAAGTGATAACGTTATTTCTCTTAAGAAAAAAAATGATATTCAGACTCAAGAAATCAATTTTTTTTTTTTCAAGAAAATTGGTCATTTCCTCATTAAGCAATTCAATTTTAGCCTTGTCAACATCAAGAATGTCATGATTCATCAAGTATTTATTAATAAGATTTTGATACTCAACAACAAAATTATTAAGAAAAGTAGTATTTTGTTCATCAGTATACTCACAATCACTATCACTATCACTATCACAATTATTATTATGCACAATATCAACAAATGCAGTAAAAGCTGAATAAACATCTTGATCATACCTAAAATCTTCAAAAGTCATGGAGTCATTTCCCTTGGAATTTGTCTCTCCAAGTAGCCTTCATAAACTTTTTTGTCCTTGGAACTAGAACAGTTAGAAGCAAAGTGTCCCAAACCACCATAATTAAAACATTTTATCTTTTTATCTTTGGAGACACCCTTATCATTTTCTTTAGAAAATTTATTAGTTCTTTTTCTATTCCGATTCTTGATTTTTATTGGTTTTTCTAATCAATCTCATGACTTTTTTTAATCCTTTTAGCCATATGAGCTAGTTCATCCTTAGTTAAGTCATCTGGCATTTCAATCTCTTTTTCCTCATTCTCAAAAGCCTTGAAAGGAGATTTATTAGGCCTTTGAGAATTTGGAAGGGTCATCTCATATGTTTGGATAAAACCAAAAAGTTTATCAATTCTCATCAAATCAATGTCCTTGCTTTCCTTTATAATAGTAACCTGAGGCCTAAATCTTTTTGGAAGAGATCTCAATATTTTTCTTGCTACTTTAGAATTCGGAATAGGTTCTTCTAAGTTAAGAGAAGAATTCACTATGTCACTCAATTGAAAATAAAAGAAGAAAAGTTTTGATTTTCATGCATTCTCATACTTTCAAATTTTGAAGTTTGCATTTTCAATTTAGAAACTTTCACAATAGACAATTATCTATTAGAGAATATCCCATGCTTCCTTAGCACAAGTACAATTAGCTATCCTGCAAAACTCATCAGGACAAACTCCATTAGATATACTAAAAAGAACCTTAACATTGCTTTACTTCCCTCATTATCAAGTTTGTCCCATTCTTGTTTAGGTTTTAACTCACTAGTTGATGTTCCATTCACATCAAGTTTCAATGGGGGTCCTCATCCATATTCCACTGAATTCCACACCTGTTCACCTTGCTTTAAGAAAAAAAAAATTATTTGGGCTTTCCAATGGGGATAATTACTCCCATCAAAATAAGGTTGACCATTTGGAGAAGCCCCAAATCTTGGTTGTTCCATATTGGAGTTGAAAAATCAATAAAAATTTGATTTTTATCCTATATTAAAAAACCAATTTCCAGTAGGATAACACCCAAAGGAATGTGAATGAGTGTAATTAAAAATATTCTTAACTAGGGAGTTGAATTTTTAACCCAAATTAAACTAATGAGATATCATAGATAATCAACACGATCAAAATAATCAAAATAAACAAATAAATATGCGATGGAGACAGGAATTTTTTTACATGGAAAACCCTCACACTAAATGTAAAGATAAAAAACCATGAGGTCTAAGACCTTAAATCTAATCCATTATATGAGATCAATTTAAGATTTACCTAGTTGTTTTACCCTAAAGATTTACTCTCCAGTATATATAACTTGTTCCACCTCCACAATGTAGTAATCTCCAATTACTCCAATGAATATGCTTTAGCTTCACTAAAGGGAAGTAGGACTTCCAACAACCCTAGATTTAATGTTTTGAATCCTTGATGAGAAGTCAGAAATGGTGTGGCAAGTTAGGCTAAAACCCTATGTGAATCTCTAACCTTAAAAGGGTGATAGTGGGGTATATATAATCATATAAGTCATAGGGGATTGGTATTTAGAATTTAACAAAGAAAAGAACTCCTCAATTTAAAAAAATATTATGCTATATTCTGGAAGATTCTACATGAGTGCTTGGACACACTTATCTATCGCTCAAGTGTGTCAAGCACTTGAGTGGGCCCAACACTTGAGCACTGTTTCCATCGCTCAAGTGGCCTTGCAATTTTCAAAATAGTAACTTTTATCTATTTAAATTGACAAAAATATATTGATCTCTTTAAACCCTTTGAATACGTAACTTGTCACAACCAAATCTTTTTTGATATATCTATGACTTTATGGTTGAACAAACAACAACCTTGAATCTTCAATATAGAGTAAGTCATTATCTAAAAAGATTCTTAAGCTATAAAATAAATTGAAACAAAATTGTCAACAAATAATGAAGAATCATTGTCTTATCACTCTTCATGAGAGATTTGGATCTAAAGTGACTGCAATATAGAAAAGTAAAAATGTGGACTTAATGGGAGTAGATGAACTTTTAGGTTCTCTTCAAACCTATGAGATAACTTTATGTGGACTTATATTTTTTATTTGTGTCCCCACTTGATGGTAAGAGTCATTTTTATAGTGAAATTTTGATTTTTGTTTTAAAAGTTGGAGTCCTCATTTATTTTATTGCTTTTTAAAAGAGAAAATAAAAATAGGAAGAAAAAAAAAATCCTAAGAATGACTCCTTATTTGGAAAAGACAAATCTATGAATTAAGAATAGATTTGGGGATCAAATTACCTATCGAGAAGGTACAAGAACAAGCTATAGCACTCCTCTAAGTTTGTATACCTACTGTCTCTGATAAACAAGAGGAGGAAACTTTGGTGTGAATTAACTTATTAACGAATACAATCTTAATATCAAGAAAGAGAAATAAGTGTCTTTGATTGCTTAGATGTTTTTTATGATAGGTTTGACTTCTTAAACTTTGGTTGATTGGTTTTAGGATTAGGTAAGCATTGGCTTTATGTTTTTTTCTTGATTGCATGAAACAAATTTTCAATCTTTGGTTGTGTGAGGTTGACACTTCAATTTTTTTTTTTTTTTTTTATCATTGCATTTAGCTAAATATTTTGATTGTTGGTTGTATGTGTTTGATTTTTTTTTTTTTATTGTTTTTGTTTTAAATTGCATGAGATTGATGATTCTAATTTTTATTTTTTTGAATAACATGAAATAATATTTTAATTTTCTTATATAAGGGTGTGATTAATTTTTTCTATTTTCATTTTTATAAATTGCATGATTTCTATTTTATTTTTTATTTTTGTATTTTATTTTGCATGAGATTTCGATAGCTGTGCATATGGAAGGTGGGCTGCCACTTATTGGAAGGATCATGGCTGGGATTTTTACACGTCAAAGGTGGAAAATTTTAGGAAAATATGGATCACATATAGGAACCAAGGACAAGGGGGATTCTCCACCACAAGCGGCATCTTGGTGGGCTGCGACTTTCCGAATGCACAAGCAGCCAACATATAGCACGCACATTGAGGGCAACAGAGGGCGACCGCATCATTGACTCTCTAACGACCAGCAGCCACAAATTCTCTTCAAAGTGGGCTGCCACTTTCCACCACACTTGGAGCACACGCGCCGCCTTCAAAAGAGAGAACCACACACAAACCAGAATTTGGTAAGGCTACCATATGTTCCCATAGGAGCAGCACGCATTCATCATAAATAAAAAAATAAAAAAAATGGAAGGAGGCACCCACCACACATTCACCATTGAGCACTAGCACGCACCATCAAGAGGGATCCACCATTAGAATTTGGCGAGGAATAAGGCCACGCACTCACGGGAAGGTACAACCAGCAGCATGCCATATATTCTGATCTTTCAACAGCCCATGCATGGACTCTTCCCCACGGGTTGCAATTGAAGGCAGCCGCATACTACTATAACACGCACAAGCCTGTAAGTGAAGAAAGCAGCAGCGGCACCACCATAGAGGAATTCTAGAGAAGGTAAGTTAGAATTTCTAGATTTTAGTTTTAATTTTTTATTGGATTGAAAGTTAGAGCTTTTATGTATTAATTTTGATTTTTTTTTTTTAATTGGATGAAAAAGTTAGAATGTAGTTAGTTTGATTTGATTCATTGTCTTGGTTCAGAATTTAGGTTTTGTTTAGTTTAATTTTAATTCATTATGCTTGTCTCGAAAAATTAGAATTTTTGTTTGGTTCAATTTTTTATTCATTGAACTAGAGTGAAAGGTTAAAATTTTATTTAATTTATTTTTTATTCCTTGAGTTATTTTGAAATGTTTGAATTTTGTTTAATCTAGTTTTGATTTTTTTTTATATTAGATAGAAAAGTAAATTTTTGTTTGCTTAGTTTTGATTCATTACTTTGGTTTAAAAGGTGAGAATTTTTTGTTTTATTTTAATTTTGATTCATTATATTATATTGAAAAATTAGAATCTTTGTGTAGTTTGGATTTGATTCCTTGCTTAGTTCGAAAAGTTGGAATTTTGCTTAGATCGGTTTTAATAGATATAATTTAAAAAGTCAGTTTTTTATGAGTCAATTTTTTTATTTAGTTCAAGTGTTTTTAAAATTGTTAGTCTATTATTCTAATTGATCCTATGTAATAAAGTTTATGTTTTTAAATTCATTTTGATCATGTTTTGGTTCATCTTATTTAGTTTAGGTACATTATTTTAGAATTTTAGTTCACTAGTCTATTTCATCCCATCTGATTAAATTTATGTTTTTTTTTAAAAAAAAATTGTAAATCATTTTTCTGATTCATCCTTTTTAGGTTATGAGTTTTTAGGATTTAAGTTGATTAGTTTAATTGGTTTTATATCATTATTTTCATATTCTAAACTTGCTAATCTTAATTCTTGGTTGATCCACTTTTAGTTTGTATGTTTTCCAAAGCTTTAGATAACTAATTTAATTAACCCTAAGCCATATTATTCATGTTTTGAGTATACTAATCTTCATTCTTGGTTGATAAATATTTAGTTCATGCTTTTTTCTAATAGGTTAATTAGTTTAACTAATCTTATGTTATATTGTTCACATTCTAAAATTGATGATTCTAGCTTTTAATTGATCCTTATTTAGTTAATATGTTTTAGAATTCTATGTGCTTGTGTTACTATGTTCACATTATTATAATTACATGCTTAGGTGTTTGGTTGATTTTAAATTAGTTCTTGATTGTTTATCTCAGTTTATGTGTTTGATTGAACGTTATAAATTCTCGATCAATATTTTGTTAGTTGTATTTGATCTGAAGTCATTTGGTTTGTTGCTTTGGTGAATATTTATTAAATTTGATTTTTAGAGGCCATCAAAAAATAATGAAGATTCGCCTCTACTCTCATCATAATAGTTTGGTTGGTTGTCAAAATTTTCACATTATGATTTTGCTTTCCTTTGGTTTGCTTTTGTTTGATCCTTTTTTTTTTCTTTTCTTTTTTTGCAAGTAATTTCTTTCCTTTTTTTTATAAAAAAAAACTTTTTTTTGCTCACAATATTCAATGTTAAAAATCTATTTCAAAAACCTTCCTAGGATCCTTAAGGCTAAAAATATTTTTCTTAAAGTATGCAATCAGATTTCATTCGATTCGTAACTTCCTTTTGCTTTTCAATGAAATTTAAATTTTGAGTAGAACATGAATCAAAGGTTGTGGTCCCAAATAAATGGAATAATTCTTGACTTTGATGAGTTTATTAATACTCAAACAAGGTTGGGAATCAATAGGCTAGATTCGTTAAAATCAAATGGGGATTTGGTAAGGCCCCTACATAAATGTCAGCTTGTTTGGTTTGTTGTGTCTCTAACATAAAAATTTGAGTTGACTAATTTACAATGCTCCTAAAATTTTTCTAGTGGTTTTATGGTGTCGTAGACTTCTCGAACTTGATTTCAGAATTTTGTTTAAACTAAAAAACCTTTTTCCAAAGGGGAGATATGAATTAATTTTTTGGTAGGTTCAACTTTCGCCCAATTCTGGACACCCAAATTGTTTTTTTTTTAAATTATTTGGTGACTTTTTAAAATTGTATTGATATTTTTTACTTGATTCTAGACTTTTTGAAATTCATTTTAGACATATAAAATATTAAAAAATATTTTTCCTTTCCTGTACCCATTGCATTGACTTAGTTTTGAATAGAGGGAATTTTTGCTCATTTTTAAAATTGACTTGTGTGCCTTCTAACCTTGTTCTTATTTTTCTTGTAAATTAGACAGTTTAAGTATTGAAAATTTTTTGCATGATTTTATCACTCTTAGGTTAATTAAAAATTTTGGTTTATGTATTGTTGGAATTCAACCTTGTTTTAGACCTTTTGGGAGATTTCTATAAACTGTGATGAATCGTTGCTTCAATAAATGATGATAATCTAGACACATAGGAGAGGATCTTTAATTTTTTGTATAATTAAATTCCCTTCTAGATATTTATTGACGATTCTCTTTGTGGATGCTACTATTTTGATCTTGAATTGTATGCAATAACAAAAATATTGATAATCACACACACACACACACAAACACATACACACACATATATATATATGTTCTTTGATTTTACAAATATATCGGAGATATAAAAAAATTTTGGTAGGTCTAAAATTAATCAAAACTCATGAAAATATAAGAAAAACCTTACAGAAATGTAATTAGAAGTATAATAAACATTTTAAAATTGTTTTGTTAAAAAATTTGATATATGTATGATATGATTTGCGATATTAAATTTAATTATATTGGATTGGTTGATTAGAAATGTGAATTTTGTAAGTGTATACTCATTATGAAGCTACATAAAACTGAGAAGGAATAAAGTCATGATGTGTCATCATTACAAAAATGACAAGGAGTCCACTCATAGCACCTAAAAGATCACTTCACCGAATGAGTGTATCAAAATTTAGCTTTAACATACTTATTTAAGTTATGTTTGGATGCAATTCTAAGAAATTTTTATAAATTTAATTATAGTTTTTATACTAAAATTTAGGTAACTTTATTCAAGCTTATAAATTTTTAAAAAGATTAATATAAAATTTTTTTAAAAAATGCTACTTCTTATAAAAGTTTTGTTTTATCTGATATAAGAAATCTTTTATATTTAATAAAAAAATTACTAATATTACGCTTTAAAAATTATGAACTTCAACTTCATGTTTGAAGTAAAATAAAGAATAAGAAATGATCCCAAACCAACCCTTAATTTAACTTACTAAAAATTGAATCACATAATTTTAACTCAATTTATAAAATAAAAAACAACAATAGGTTCCATTCCTTCTCATATGAATCAGCATGGTAAGATCGATCCTTGAAAGGAAAAAGGAATGGATGAAAGTGAGAGTTGGATCCGAGAATTATTGTGATTGAAACAAATATAGGAAAGAATAATGAATTATATATGGCTCAAAATTACTATAGTAAGCAGGAAAGGAAAGAATATAACAGACTTCTAGGATGAGGAAAATGAGATTTGCGTTTCCTTTGAAATTTGTCTTTTCGGATTTGACCTTCTATAATTAAGAGTCTATTCAAGATAATTTTATAATTTTGCCTTTAATTAAAAGATAGAATTGAAGTAAAAATCACCTCTTATTAATTTTTTTTTCTTTTAAAGTTTCCCCAATGCAATTAATTACAGCTAGTAGTGATTTTTTCTTGATCTCGCTAATTTATCTGTAACTTCTGATATATTGGTGATACATGTCGATTTTTTTGGAAATTTCACCACACCCTATTTCGTTTCCATGACCATCGATACATATTTTGCTAATATATATGGAAATTTTTGTCCTTGGTTGCATGTCATCTCATACTCCTTAGTTTTGGCATTTCTAGCTATCTAGTACATTAGTTAACCTTAACAATGAATTGTATGTATGCCATATATGATATTTGATATTTCTTCGGATTCTCACCATTTCATTTAAGTTGTATATCATGTAATGTTTGGAGTTTTCAATCATGCTATTCTTCTATTAATTATTATCATCTATAAGCTAACCCCCTCTAGCCTTTTGGAAGCACCTTGTAGGTTATTTATGCTATCTAGGTACATTCCTTACCTTTTTCTCTTTAATTATGTGAATATGCATACTTTGAGTGTGGAAATTTTAATCTATGATATCACTTTGTTTTACTTTGATGACTTCATAAATGGGATGAAATGTGTATTGTATGTTGTATTATTTATCGAACTAACTTTGATGTTTTCATGAAAGCGCTTTGTGTTGCAGCTGAAATACGCTTATCTTCCTTTCTCGTGTGCTTGATTTGTGATATGATTATTTTGATATGAATATAATATTGTTTGGATTTAGATGTAAATACCTTTGCTATCCTTGATTTATTTATTAATTAGCATGTTTGTCACAACTTAGTTAGTAGAAACCTATTTTTAGGGTTGAAAGAGGTTACCTTCCTGGTAGGTAATATGACCCTCGAGCTTCGAATCAGGTTTTCAAAGATGCATTTTTCCAAAAAATAATGAGTCATTTCTTTAGGATTTTATTTCTTATTTTATTTTTCCTCTTAAAAATAAATAAAAATACGTGACAACTCCAATTTTATAAAAATCAATTTTTCACTAAGAAAATAAGTCTTGTCGTCAAGTAGGAATACATGTGAAAAATGAAGGTCCACAAAAGTTTGTCCCAATATTTCTATGATTTTTTTTATTACTTTTTGTTTCAACAACGTTTCCCAATATATCTCCCGTATATATCAATTTTTTCAACAAAACAACTAAAAAATGTTTATTTTTACTTCTTATATTAATACTTAAATTTTTTTCCCAAAATTTCCATGAGTTTTGATCAATTTTTATCTCATCAAAACATTCACCGATATTTCCCAATATATCCATAAAATCAGTTACTAATATATCCATTAAAATCGATATTTTCATCCTTCCTTGAGAATAAATTTCAGTTACAACAAAGGTTAAAGATTTCACCTTAAAACATCAAAAAGGGCTTCGAGGGATCCACTAAGGAGCACATAGAGTGCTACATTGGGGATATGGAAAATACTAGAGATGTTGATGGTATAAGACCTTATGGAGTTGGTATGATTGGGTAAAACTATGTATCATTTTTTCATAATCAGTGGATCATTTAGTGTTTGAGAAACCACCCATGGTTTTTACATCTTGTAGGTTGTTAAGTGTTTTTCCATGTTATAGCCTTGTGTTCATTTATGTGATTGACTTTATTTATACTTGCATAAGATTGATTACTCTCAATAAATAATTAATCTAAAGGATAAATTGAAATTCATAATAAAGTATTAATTTGGGAATTCGAAGACTACCTATTCACCCCCCTCCCCACCCCCCCACCCCCACCTCTCTAGGTGGTTTCATTATATCAAGACTAGACATTAAATTTCTCCTAAATTTTTATATTGATTTTGTTTACAATCATAGAAAAATAAAATTAAAGAAATCTAAATATAAGATTCACAATATAGTGCAATGTAAAAGGCTTGTACATTGAGTGCAAATGGGACGAAAATACATGTGACATGTATGTAAGTCTCTAAATAATGTTATGAAATGGATACTTTACTTCACTATTTTATTCTCTATAATCATCTTCGCTTGCCCTAGTTGTAGAGGTCTTTGAAGAAGTAGAGGTTTTCTTTTGAAGTAAGGGTTTTAAATTCATTATGTCTAGTTGTTTTATGCAATATTGCGTATTGTTTCGTCATGTCTTGTTGTTTTATTCAATATTACGCATTATCATATCATTCACCATATAGATCATCTTATTTGCCACATATGCATCCATATAATGTGAAGACCTTTTTTTTTTTCCTATTTTTACATCTATCACATGCTTAAAAGCAATCAATAGGTAATTTCGTCCATATATACTACATGGACTTCACATCAATTTTACAAGTTTCATAAACTTTGGATCCTATATCATGCACCTTCAAGCATAATTCTCTTTAAGTGATAATTTAATCATTAAATAACTATGAAAACATGACATTGGTTTATATATATATATATATATATATATATATATAATCACTATATGTTTACTAAAACATAATTTATAAACTTGTACTTAGGGGTGGAAGAAAATTTGAAATAACCGACAAACCAATCCAAACCAATGAAAACCAATCATTTTTGTTTGATTTTCAAAAATAATAAAGGTAAGTTCGATTTGAGAATTTTGAAAATTGATCTTATCGGTTTGGTTTTTTATTTTCCTGTCTTCTAAATAATAAAAACCAAACCAAACCAATATTCTAAAACTTATATCATCGTTTGATATTTGATAAAAAAAAATGTATATATTAGATTATATTGAAGTAGTTCGTTATTTTTATATTATGATCAAATTGATTCTAAATGCATTTAATGTATTTTTAACATCAAATTCAAGTTGGTTTCAATTAATTTTAAAAACAAATTAGAGTTGAGGGTCTAATATAAATTCAAATTAATGGGATTTAGACTCAAAACAAATACAAATGTACAACTAGGTTTATGACTAAAAAAGGTTATTAAATTGGATCAAAACTGATCCACAAAAACCAAACCAAATTGACCTCTAAAGGCTTGATTTGGTTCAATTTTTTACTCCAAATCTAATTGGTTCGGTTTTTATCACATAAAACCAACTATATCAATTCGGTTCATTTTTTATCCAAAAACCGATTGAACCAACCTTATTTATACCTCTACTTGTATTGATCAAAAGATGATTTTGAAACTAATATAAAGTGTTGTTTTTCCAAAACTATATTCATATGACAACAATAATGGTTATACTAAAATTACTTAGAAAGTAACCCTACCATAAGTGAACATGAGGAGGATAACGCCCAATATTAGGGTTGTCTTTGCCATTGATAGCTTCTCATTTCTCTTTTGAATATTTGGCAAGCTAGCCAAGGTATTTATAAAGGGGAATAAATTATCAAAAAAACTTTTTAATATAATATCTAAGGAGATTATATTCTATTAAAAATGATATTCTATAATATGTATTTCCTATTTAATGAGATATAATATCCTACAAGATACATGTCCTATTATATTCCATTAATATATATATATATGAAAAGTGGGTTTTGACCGCTAATATAAAAAATATATGAAAAAAGAACCCTAAATTTTTCAAATCAATATTATCTTTATCTATTTAAAAATAATTTGAAATATATGCACCTTTTAACGAATTATCTAATTACTCCCTAAAATACCTATTTTACTTGTCATGTTATCAACATCAATTGACAACTAGACTCTTCGACATAAATATTTCCCTTTCTTTCAAATTTTATTGTTATTATTATTATTGTTATTATTATTATAAAAAGTGAAACATTTACGTGCAGGAATCTAGTTGTCAATTGATGTTGATGACATGATAAGTAAATGTGTGTTTTAGGGAATAATTAGATTACTTATTAGAAAATGTATGTATTTCAAATATACATGTCGCCAATATTTTACAAAGAAAATCTCCTATTTGTAATTTGTATATAACCACGGTTGCTTGTTCGGAATTATATGAGAGAGTTAAAATCCTGTTGTGAATGCATGATCTTATTTTCCAAAGGAAATCCTTTAAGTTATGACTAAAATAACATGGGTATATAGATGTTGACTACGAGCAATAATTCGATCGACCCTGATTATGATGATATTCCAAACACTGCCATGTCCCCATTGCGACCTCAAGACTAGAAACTTTAATATCATCACCCTAACCTCTTCACATTTCCGTATTTTGATTGTTTTTCATTAGTTAATGATTTTTTTTTTTTCAAAATAAATTCCTAAAAAGTAGTGAACAAAATAAATTCCTAACAAAAAATTAGTTGTCTTTATCTATATAATATGTAAGGTAAATAATTTGTCCATTCCCTTAATTTAAGAAAATGAAAAAATACCATAAATTCAATGAGTCTGAATATTTTTATAAATTTGAGAAGATCTAATAAGAAGAAAATTAAGAGAATGTTTGGGAGTTATTCTAAAAATGGTTTCCTATTTGAAAAAAAGAAAACACTATTTTTTTTACATTGGATAATTTCTTTAACATTTTTTTTTTTTGAAAACTAGTTTTTTTTTTTTCCAAAAAAGGTGTTTTTTGAGAAAATAATTTAATTATTTTTATTTCCTTTCTAGAGGTTGTTTTTTTTAAAAAAAATTGTAAATATGAAAGAATGATTATAAATAAAGTTGTTGAGATTTGACTCAAATTATTTATTTATTATTTTTAAGCAAGTCAATATTTATAGAGTTTGTGTTTTGGAAAATTACCTTTTTAAATTTGACTAGGAGTAGGAAACTATCATTTCGGGGTTAACACATAGGACCTATAAATATGTGGTTCTATATTAGATGGTGAGAGAGAGAAAAAAGATAAGAAAAAAAAAAAGGTAAGTAGAGAGTGGAGAGAAAGGTAAATGGTGTAATGGGTTTTGGATAGAGAAAGGTTGAGAGAGTTTGAAGTATGTAATCTTAAAAGTTATAATAAATTTGATCTCTCTTTCTCATGAATGTAGGTGATTATACCGAACCAAGTAAAAGTTTATCTTCTTCATTTTATTTTATTTTATTTTTGTCCTGTTACATTTGAGTGTTGTAATTTTTCCTAACAAGTGGTATCAAAGCTTTCGCATACTCCACGAATGCTACCAAAGCTTTCACATACTCAACAAATAGAAAGAATAAAGTATCAAGAGTGAAGCCCTAACACCTAATGGTGGTTTATATAAGCTTCTATTACTTATGCCCATCTTGGGCTTGAGTCATTTAAACTAGGTTACATGAGCCCTAATTGATTAATTAGTTCTATTGGGCTCCAACAAGCCAATTAACCTAGTTTAGTAAGATTGTTCACAAGTTATTGTGTAACCTTGAATATTTACCAAAAGACTCTCATGCACACAAGTGAACAAAGAAAACTAACCCTTGTAAACCATCACCATGGAAAATAAGCTCGAGCAAGGACCACTAAAACCTATATGTAAATATTCTCTTCCTCAAAATCAAAATTTGAAGTGGACTCAATATCCACTATAGAGAGAAAGTTTCACTCCAGTATCTTATGTAATTACAATGACACACAAGTGTGTGGGCCCATAACCTACAATTCACTAGATGCAAGCTCCCTATGAATTAGTGTTTATAATCTAACAAAGTGAATTCTACCAACCTTCAAGATTACTTCTATAATCCTTGAGTCTCATGTCATCCTATTGAGTGATCAATTGACATATTCTAGCTCACTAAGAACATATGTCAAGCTATAATTAAGGAACACAGATTTCATGAACACATGTCCTTAGGATCACCCAAAGGGGCATATTGTCCCAATCTCCATAAGATATCATAGGACCTCTATTAAGAATACATGTTGCCTTTAAGTTTCATCAACAATAACCCAATCCATAAGAACTATATGACAACTTTAAGGTCATATCCATAAGTTAAAGCTACTGCAAACTTTGGTATAAGCTCAGTACCCTCTAAAGGTTAAGAGATTATACAATATAGTAACTTGGTGAGGTCATGATTCCCTAATAGCCTTACGTCTTACTATAGATCCTATCCAATGTGTAACCATACATACTAGTGCACTCACCATGGAAACCTCATCTCAATGACCAAGACTAGTTATCCCTCCAATTAAGAAATAGTACACTACAACTTCAAATAAATTGCCTAAGTCTATAAGTCACCTATAAACAAATGATCTACTTGTAAGAAACATATTACTTGTATTTTCCATACAACTCACTCAAGTTATATATAATGTAAAATATTCAAAGATAAAATGCTCATAAAGTATAATGTAAGAAACAAATAGATAGAAATAGGAAATTGGAATCTTATTAAATAAATTATCAATCCATAAAATGTTATATCATTTCATGCCTTTAAGGATTCTATCATAACATAAAATTGCATAAGAACTTACGAATGGTCTTTGTAGGTTCAACTAATTAATTAATTAATATCCAGTATGACTAATTTATTTATTAGGACCTAATGCAAGCACCTAAGATGGACTTGAGTCACTTAAGTCCATAATAAAGTCTATATAAACCTCTTTAGGGGTTTAAGGTTAGACATTCTTGTTCATTGTTTTCCACAAAGAGAGAAAGAGAGCCTTAGTCTCTATACTTGCAAAGATAATTCCAACATTCTTTAGTGCCAAGATCCAAGACAAAGCCATCGAGTGAAAGATCGTGATGCATTCGAGATCCTTATCACCCACTTTATCAATAAGAATTAATTTGAAAATATTTAGATCATAGGTTTTGAGCAGCTAGATCTAGAGTTTTATTTTAAAATGTGTCATTTGCCCAGATCTAGAATCCCTAAGGTTATAGATACATGCACTATAATGATTTAAGGCATGGAATGGAGTTTTCCAGGAATTCTAACACATATTAATCACCTAATGGTCAGAACCTTCAAGATGGTGTAACCAAAATCATTCAAACCAATTCTTAATTGACGTCACCATTTACTATTTTTCCTATATATTATCAACCTAAACAAAACTATAAAATGAGGCCTACGTTTTAAAACAAGATACAAAAAACAATTCATTCTTACCTATTGTCCTCAATTAGCTCTATGGCTAACTTATCCATTGCAGAAGGATCGACCCAACTAGTTTGTCTTTTCACCTTTCTATTTGTATCAATTTACAAGAGAAAGCCCAATTCAACCCAAGTTGAAGGAGGTCACAGATTATATGTAGAATTTTTATTGAAAATTTGGGATATTTTGTTTATTTGCAATTTATAGGCGACAAATGTGTATAATTTTTATATTTTTAATATGTTTAACCTTTCCTAACTACATATAAATGGTTCATTAATCGATAATGAAATTATAATTTGAAATTCAAAAAAAAATCTTATATAATTTTTAGTCAAAATTTTTTGTTTGATTTGTGATCATTCACCTTGCCCCTCTTACATTCACTCCTAGGCTCCACCATTATGAAATGCAAAAATAAAGAATGGGAATGGAGATAGAAAATTAATTCCATTTTTCATTTATTACTTGTTATAAATTAGAACATTACTAAAATAAATTATTCTCATCGAAGCCACAAGCTCACTCGTATCAAGATTTTAATTTATTTCTTACAAAAGAACTCATGATTCACCAATATTCTCACTCCTCTTCCCTTGTAGCAAATTCACTTTCCAGGTACGGATGGCAATGGAATAAGTTTTTTCAGGCATCCACCCTACCACACCCTTTTTAGGATGAATTTGAAATTTAAATAAACAGGTTTGTGACGAATTTATAATATATATATATATATATATATATATATATATATATATATATATATATATATATATATATATATATATATATATATTTAAACCCGAGATGGGTTCGGGGCAGGTTTAGGTATTGCCTTGTCCCACCCTACCTAGCGCTGATTATATATAAAATTCATTTAATTTTTTTATTTTTAACACAGATAATAATAAATACTTTTCAATAAAATAAGTTATAAAAATATAATAATTTAAATGTTTATAAAAATAAAAAACATTTGGTTTAATATAATTAAAATAAATAAATAAATTTAAAATTTTGAAAAAAAAAAGTTAAATGGGGTAGGGTAGGGCAGGTATGAGAATTTCTCATATTTGCCCTACCCCATTTAATTTTTTTAATAGGATAGGAATGAGAATTATTTTAAATAAATGGGATGGGGCCACCCATCCCGAACTCATCCCATTTGTAGGAACTCTTCTCCACGAGTCAATCCACGTGTCACTTTCCCTTAATACTGCTCGAACAGTGGTCGCAATGTTCGAAGTTTTCCATTTGGACCATGAGGCCAGATAACAAGCACAACCGAACTCCTTAAATGAATGAAACCACCTAGTCAGCCTTCAAGGCCCATTGACCTATGTAATCATTCATATTTGGCAAAGGAATGACTGATGGGATCTCTCTCAACTCTCAAGTCGATGTTTTGAGAAAATAATTTAATTATTTTTAGTTCCTTTCTAGAGGTTGTTTTTTTAAAAAATAAAAATTGTAAATATGAAAGAATGATTATAAATAAAGTTGTTGAGATTTGACTCAAATTATTTATTTTTTATTTTTAAGCAAGTCGATATTTATAGAGTTTGTGTTTTGGAAAATTACCTTTTTAAATTTGACTAGGATTAGGAAACTATTATTTCGGGGTTAACACATAAGACCTATAAATATGTGGTTTTATATTAGATGGCGAGAGAGAGAAAAAAGATAAGAAAAAAAAAAGGTAAGTAAAGAGTGGAGAAAGGTAAATGGTGTAATGGGTTTTGGATAGAGAAAGGTTGAGAGAGTTTGAAGTATGTAATCTTAAAAGTTATAATAAATTTGATCTCTCTTTCTCATGAATGTAGGTGATTATACCGAACCAAGTAAAAGTTTATCTTCTTCATTTTATTTTATTTTATTTTTTTCCTATTACATTTGAGTGTTGTAATTTTTCCTAACAAGTGGTATCAAAGCTTTCGCATACTCCACAAATGCTACCAAAGCTTTCACATACTCAACAAATAGGAAGAATAAAGTATCAAGAGTGAAGGCCTAACCCCTAATGGTGGTTTATATAAGCTTCTATTACTTATGCCCATCTTGGGCTTGAGTCACTTAAACTAGGTTACATGAGCCCTAATTGATTAATTAGTTCTATTAGGCTCCAACAAGCCAATTAACCTAGTTTAGTGAGATTGTTCACAAGTTATTGTGTAACCTTGAATATTTACCAAAAGACTCTCAAGCACACAAGTGAACAAAGAAAACTAACCCTTGTAAACCATCACTATGGAAAATAAGCTGGAGCAAGGACCACTAAGACCTATATGTAAATATTCTCTTCCTCAAAATCAAAATTTGAAGTGGACTCAATATCCACTATAGAGAGAAAGTTTCACTCCAGTATCTTATGTAATTACAATGACACACAAGTGTGTAGGCCCATAACCTACAATTCACTAGATGCAATCTCCCTATGAATTAGTGTTTATAATCTAACAAAGTGAATTCTACCAACCTTCAAGATTACTTCTATAATCCTTGAGTCTCATATCATCCTATTGAATGATCAATTGACATATTCTAGCTCACTAAGAACATATGTCAAGCTCTAATTAAGGAACACAGATTTCATGAACACATGTCCTTAGGATCACCCAAAGGGACATATTGTCCCAATCTCCATAAGATATCATAGGGCCTCTATTAAGAATACATGTTGCCTTTAAGTTCCATCAACAATGACCCAATCCATAAGAACTATATGACAACCTTAAGGTCATATCCATAAGTTAAAGCTACTGCAAACTTTGGTATAAGCTCAGTACCCTCTAAAGGTTAAGAGATTATACAATATAGTAACTTGGTGAGGTCATGATTGCCTAATAGCCTTACGTCTTACTATAGATCCTATCCAATGTGTAACCATACATACTAATGCACTCACCATGGAAACCTCATCTCAATGACCGAGACTAGTTATCCCTCCAATTAAGAAATAGTACACTGCAACTTCAAATAAATTGCCTAAGTCTATAAGTCACCTATAAACAAATGATCTACTTGTAAGAAACATATTACTTGTATTTTCCATACAACTCACTCAAGTCATATATAATGTAAAATATTCAAAGACAAAATGCTCATAAAGTATAATGTAAGAAACAAATAGATAGAAATAGGAAACTGGAATCTTATTAAATAAATTATCAATCCATAAAATGTTATATCATGTCAGCCTTTAAGGATTCTATCATAACATAAAATTGCATAAGAACTTATGAATGGTCTTTATAGGTTCAACTAATTAATTTATTAATACCCAGTATGACTAATTTATTTATTAGGACCTAATGCAAGCACCTAAAATGGACTTGAGTCACTTAAGTCCATAATAAAGTCTATATAAACCTCTTTAGGGGTTTAAGGTTAGACATTCTTGTTCATTGTTTTCCACAAAGAGAGAGAAAGAGCCTTAGTCTCTATACTTGCAAAGATAATTCCAACATTCTTTAGTGCCAAGGTCCAAGAGAAAGCCATCGAGTGAAAGATCGTGATGCATTCGAGATCCTTAACACCCACTTTATCAATAAGAATTAATTTGAAAATATTTAGATCATAGGTTTTGAGCAGCTAGATCTAGAGTTTTATTTTAAAAAGTGTCATTTGCCCAGATCTAGCATCCCTAAGGTTATAGATACATGCAATATAATGATTTAGGGCATGGAATGGAGTTTTCCAGGAATTCTAACACATATTAATCACCTAATGGTCAGAACCTTCAAGATGGTGTAACCAAAATCATTCAAACCAATTCTTAATTGACGTCACCATTTACTATTTTTCCTATATATTATCTACCTAAACAAAACTATAAAATGAGGCCTAATTTTTAAAACAAAATACAAAAAATAATTCATTCTTACCTATTGTCCTCAATTAGCTCTATGGCTAACTTATCCATTGTAGAAGGATCGACCCAACTAGTTTGTCTTTTCACCTTTCTATTTGTATCAATTTGCAAGAGAAAGCCCAATTCAACCCAAGTTGAAGGAGGTCACAGATTATATGTAGAATTTTTATTGAAAAATTGGGATATTTTGTTTATTTGCAATTTATAGGCGACAAATGTGTATAATTTTTATATTTTTAATATGTTTTGCCTTTCCTAACTACGTATAAATGGTTCATTAATAGATAATGAAATTATAATTTGAAATTCAAAAAAAAATCTTATATAATTTTTAGTCAAAATTTTTTGTTTGATTTGTGATCATTCACCTTGTCCCTCTTACATTCACTCCTAGGCTCCACCATTATGAAATGCAAAAATAAAGAATGGGAATGGAGATAGAAAATTAATTCCATTTTTCATTTATTACTTGTTATAAATTAGAACATTACTAAAATAAATTATTCTCATCGAAACCACAAGCTCACTTGTATCAAGATTTTAATTTATTTCTTACAAAAGAACTCATGATTCACCAATATTCTCACTCCTCTTCCGTCGTAGCAAATTCACTTTCCAGGTACGGATGGCAATGGGATAAGTTTTTTCAGGCACCCACCCTACCACACCCCTTTTAGGATGAATTTGAAATTTAAATAAACGGGTTTATGACGGATTTATATATATATATATATTAAACCCAAGATGGGTTCGGGGTAGGTTTGGGTATTGCCTTGTCCCACCCTACCCAGCGCTGATTATATATAAAATTCATTTTATTTTATTTTATTTTATTTTATTTTTAATACATAGATAATAATAAATACTTTTCAATAAAATAATTTATAAAAATATAATAATTTAATTGTTTATAAAAATAAAAAACATTTGGTTTAATGTAATTAAAATAAATAAATAATTTTAAAATTTTGAAAAAAAAAAAAGTTAAATGGGATGGGGTAGGGCAGGTATGAGAATTTCTCATATTCGCCCTCCCCATTTAATTTTTTTAATAGAATGGGAATGAGAATTATTTTAAATAAACGAGGTGGGACCACCCATCCCGAACTCATCCCATTTGTAGGAACTCTTCTCCATGAGTCAATCCACGTGTCACCTTCCCCTAATACTGCTCGAATAGTGGTCGCAATGTTCGAAGTTTTCCATTCGGACCATGAGGCCAGATAACAAGCACAACCGAACTCCTTAAATGAATGAAACCACTTAGTCAGCCTTCAAGGCCCATTGACCTATGTAATCATACATATTTGGCAAAGGAATGACTGATGGGACCTCTCTCAACCCTCAGGTCGATGTTAATTAATTACTGCACACAGCCTCACACCTCCAGCGGGTTGAGGGGATGGGTAACTACACGATCAGACATCATATCATACCTTCTGACGACACCTACTAGCTGCCTAGAGTTGTAATGATTGCCTTACCACCTGCAGGATTATCATCATTACAAGAAGGTCAAAGTGCTTAGTCAGCACTACAGTGGCCTCCTCCTGAGCAGTATAAAAACCCTCTTAAAACATAAACAAGGTATGTACACTTAAGCTGGCTTACTCATTCTCTCCTTGAAAAAGCTTGACTTATCTTTGTCTAACTTAAGCTTCGGAGGGGCGTGCCTAGACCACCTATTCGGACATCCTTTGTGTAAGAAAAAAGCTCACCTAGTTCCCCATCATTGGGCAGAAGCTCTGAAAGACACAATATAAGGAGGATCCGACTCCAATTGACCTTGTACCAACATTGGCATCGTTTGTGGGAACGTTTCAGGGTGTCAACGCCCTTAAGGAGCCAATCATCAACCATGGGTAGCGAAGGTTACTTCAACTAGTGTGAAAACATGGAAAGACGCCAGCAAGAGGGTGAGAGATAGGTACAGTCCTTGTTTCGTGAGACAATGAGACTTAAAGTATAAATAAGGTATGCACACTTAAGCTGACCTACTCATTCTCTCCTTTCAAAAGTCTGACCTATCTTTGTCTAACTTAAGCTTCAGGGGAGTGTGCTTAAACCACCTGTTTAGACATCCTTTGTGCAAGAAAGATGCTCACCCAATTCCCCATCATTAGGCAGAAGCTCTAAGAGGCACAACGTATGGAGGATTTGACTCCAATTGACCTTGTACTAACATTAGCGACATTTGTGGGAAAGTTTAAGGATTTCAACACCCTTAAGGAGCCGATCATTAGCCATGGGTAGCAAAAGCTACTTTCACTAGCATGAAAACATGGAAATACACTAGCAAAAGAGTGAGCGATAGGTACAGTCCTTGCTTCATGAGACAAAGAGACTTCAAGAAGATAATGACGTGTTGCGTGCCCAAGTATCATCATCAGACCCCTCTCATAGCCGACAACCTAAAAGCCAGCGAACAAACTCCAAACAAAACGAGTTGTCCTTATCCAAGAATACAAAGTTCCCCACTGGCAATTAAGAGATATGACCTGATGAGAAGTTTCCATTAGCTCGCCAAGCACTGCTAGATGAAAACTTTGACTCTACCTGCGTATCAACAAAAAAAAAGGCGTGATAGGAGGTTGCAACTATCTAACGCAATACGGGCCCAATTGGGACCTCAGACGCTTGGCGTGGAAGGAAGACCATGTGTGGCAGCAACCCGGGAGTACTACCCTGGTCCCTCAGTTGTAGAGGTTATGCCGAAGTGGCCTCCCTACCCCCCAGCACAGCAACAAGCAAGAGTCCTAGCATATCCAGGTTCGCCCGACTCTATCAATCGACAATTAGATGACATTCTCTCCATATCTTTTAGCCCTCACATCATCAACTATGAGCCCTCAAGGGGGTTCATGGTGCTAAAATTTATGACATACGATGGAATGAGTGATCCGTTCGACCATATCATGCATTACAGGCAACTCATGACTCTAGACATAAGGAATGATGCACTGTTATACAAAATCTTTCCAACCAGCCTACATGGCTAGGTTCTCTCGTGGTTCCACCATCTCCCAAAGAACTCCATGAACAATTTTTGGGATCTTTCGAAAGCCTTTGTGGGACACTACCTATGTTCAGCACGCCACAAGCAGAACATAAGTCCCTTACAAAACATCAAAATGCAAGAAAGTGAATCCTTGAGAGAGTTTGTGAAACAGTCAGACAGGTCATGCTCCAAGTAAAGTCTTGTAGCATGGACGCCATCCTACAAATCTTTAAGAAAAACATCTGTTTGAGTACACTTTTCTTAGAGTCTCTTACCAAAAAGCCGCCAACAATAATGGATGACCTGTTCAAACAAGCAAACAAGGACTCTATGCTCAAAGATGACATTCGTGCGACTACCTAGAAGGTCCTGGTCACCACTCGACCAACCAGAAACGACCATGTCGGGAGCTCTAAGCCCTCAAACCAGTTGAAGCAAGCTAGTAAGGGGCAGAATGGCCAACAGCAGCCCAACCAAGTTGGCATAATCCCCTCTCAACATTTCATACGACAAACTCTTCCCCATGATCCGTGATTTGTTCGATTTCAAATGGTTAGAGCCAATTAAGACAAATCCGGCAAAATGGGATCGGAGCCGAAAATGTGCCTATCATAAAAATCATGGCCATACCACGAAACAGTGCAGAAGTCTCAACTACTTAGTGGAAAGACTAATCAAGGTTGGGTACCTAAAACAATACATCCGCATAGTCGGATGACAGAAGGAAACGACCCAGGATTTGGCTGTCTAGATCCCCACGACTTTAGTAGCTCCCAAAGTTATCATCAACTACATTCACAAAGGCTCCATTGATGAAAAATACAATTCCAAATGGAAAAGACAAAGATTGCTCCACACGGCCTTCATAAGAGAACAGGTCAGCTCCATCCAACATAACTTGTCAGATGGGGGTGTACACCATGTGGATGACACAATCACATCCCCTCTAACAAACGTCAATCGGGGTTTTAAAGTCACATGAATACGCCTTAATCCTGACACTAGGGATAAGTGGGTTCGATATAAGAAGAGTTTTGATTGATCCAGGTAGCTCAGCTGACCTCTTGCAGATATCAACCTACAGGCAAATGGGACTCCTACCATCTACCCTGGAAAACCCCGGGCAAATAGTATCTGGATTTAATGGAGCCATGACAACTTCCCTGGGAGACATCGTATTATCCGTACAAGTTGGTCCAATCACCTAGAACGTGCGATTCTTGGTAGTAGAGGATTTATCCCCTTTTAATGCCACCATGGGACGCGTATGGTTTCACAACATGAAGGTCATTCCCTCTACATATCATTAGATGGTGAGCTACCTCATCTAGGATGGACAAATCAACCTTTTTGGTAGTCAGCTGGCTGCACGCTAGTGCTATCAAGTAGTGCTTGAGTCTAGACTCCCAAGCAAAAGTGAACCATGCCCAAAACCGAAAAATATGAAGGAGCAATAGCAATTACTAAACCCAGTGGAAAAAGATCTACCTACGGTCGACCCAATCCAAACCCTGCACCTCTCACACAGTAGTGATCATGTTACTTATGCCAACTCCCTCCTTGCACTGGCTGAATTAAAAATACTCAAAAGTGTGCGTTAGTAGAATAAAAACGTCTTTGCTTGGACTCACTCTGACATGCCCGAAATCCATCCATCTATAGCCTCACATCAACTCAACGTCATGCCCTCCTCACAACCTGTTCACTAGAAGGTTCAACGCTTCCACCTGGACAGGCAAAAGATCATCCAAAAAGATCATCCAGTCCGAGGTGGACAAATTGTTAATAATAGGGTTTATTAGGGAAGTTGAATATCTGGATTGGTTGGCGAACATCATGATTGTTTCGAAGAAAGGTGGACAATAGCGAGTCTATGTCGATTACACCAATCTAAATGACGCTTGCTTGAAGGATAGTTTTTGGTTGCCCCGAATAGATCAAATAGTTGACTCCACTACCGGACATGGGATACTCTCCTTCATAGACACATTCTCCGGGTACCATCAGATCCCCATATTCCAACCAAACGAGGAGAAAACAGCCTTCATAACACCACAAAGATTGTATTGCTACAGGGTCATGCTGTTTAGGCTCAATAATGCTGGTGCTACGTATCAAAGGCTGATGACAAAGATCTTCAAACCCTTGATCGGTCGGACACTTGAAGTCTATATGAAAATATTATGACAAAAAGAAAAACCTGGAGCGAACATGCCCAATGGTTAGAGGAAACATTTCGACTAATGAGGATGTACAACATGAAGCTTAACCCAGCTAAATGCACATTTGGTGTCAACGCAGGTAAATTCCTAGGGTTTATGGTAACACAAAGAGGAATTGAAATCAACCTAGATCAAATAAAAGTCATCCTTGAGACGTCTACTCTGAATAGCAAGAAGGAGTTGCAACGCCTCACTGGTTGCCTAGTTTCACTAGGACGTTTGATAGCCTATTTTACAGACAAACTAAAGCCTTTCTTCCTTATACTAAAAGGGGTAAGCGCGATCGGTTGGAAGGATGAATGCTGACGAGCATTCGACGAAGTCAAACGCTATCTCACTCATCCACCAATTTTGAGCAGCCCTTAATCTGGTGAGCAACTCTACATGTATTTAGTCGTGTCTAACTGTGTGGTTAGTGTTGTTCTGTTTTGTCACCTAAGAGACAAAGAATAGAGGTTCGTCTACTATATGAGCAAAGCGATGGTTAATGCAAAAACCCAGTACTCTAAGATTAAGCAAACGACTTTAGCCTTGAAAAGCGCCACCCAAAAGCTTCATCCATACTTTTAAGCCCATCAAGTGACTGTACTCACGAATCAACCACTCAAAAGCATTTTGCATAAACCAGACCTATCCAGGAGAATACTAAAGTGGACCATAGAGTTGAGTGAGTACGAAATCAAATATCAGCCTAGACTGGCATTAAAATGATAGTTGAGCTTCCCCAAAAGCCATCCCACCTAATTGAATCCCTTAGGAAAGGGTGGTGGATACTTCATGTGGATAGAGCATCCAGGGCCTTTGATTTCGAGGTAGACCTAATTTTATAATCACCAATCAGGGAGCTACTAGAGCAAGCTATCTGGCTCGGTTTTCCTATATCCAATAATAAAGCTGGGTATGAGGTGATCTTGGCCAGACTAGACCTTGCCCGTTCCTTAGTAGTAGTTAAGTTGAAAATATACAGTGATTCTCAACTAGTCATCGGGTAAATCCAGAGGGAATATGAAGCTAAGGACGAATGCATGGCTCACTATCTCGCACTAGTACAAGATAGCTTAGCAAAACTAGGTGAATGGACCGTCGAGAGAGTACTCCAGAAAAAAAATTTAAAGGCTGAGGCACTGGTCGGAATAGTCGCTACTCTCCCTATAAATGAGGTCATGTTACTGCTCATATACCTCCAGGGCACATCATCAATTGTGCTAGCGTCGATATGTAGTACTATTGAGTCCGACACTAGCTGGATGCACGAAATTGTGAAATATTTCCAAACAGGGGAACTACCTGGAGATGAAAAGCACACACACAAGACTGGGTGCAAGCAGCCCGCTTCACTCTAATCGGTGGCAGCCTTTATAAGCAATCTTTTTAGGGGTCGTACTTGAAATACTTGAGCGACCCGAAAACCCAATATGTCCTAGCCGAGCTCTACGAGGGCGTGTACAGCAATCATGCAAGTAGACGTGCCTTAGCACATTGCACTCACACGTAAGGGTACTATTGGCCCACCATGAGGCGAGATGCTAAAAACTTTGTCAAAAGGTGTGATTGATGTCAAAAGTACGGTCCCATTCCTCATATGCCATCTGAAGTTCTCAATCCGGTCATAAGCCCTTGGTCGTTTACACTATGGTGGATGGATATAGTTGGTCTTTTACCCATCACAGTTGTACAGAAAAAGTTTCTACTCATAGCCATTGTCTACTTTAGCAAGTAGGTAGAAGTGGAAGCCTATGCTAGCATCAAAGACAAAGACAACTCCAAGTTCATTTGGAAAAACATTGTTTGTTGGTTTGGGATCCCACAAGCAATTATAATAGATAATGGGCCACAATTTGACAACATTGCTTTTAGAAACTTCTAGTCAGAGCTAAAAATAAAAAATCTATATTCCACACCCCACTATCCTCGGAATAATGGACAAGCAGAGGTGACAAACAAAACCCTACTCACTACACTAAAGAAAATGTTGGAATGAGCCAAAGGAAAGTGGGTAGATGAGTTGCTCAAAGTCTTGTGGGCATACTGGACAACCCTCGGACAGAATATAGGACCCACTCCTTTTGCCCTTGCCTATGGGATGGAAGCCATCATTCCTATTAAGGTAGGCTTGCCTACAACCAAAACAGTCATTCAATGCCAAATGAATGAAAATCAGGAGCTTGAAAGACATCGGGACTAAGCAGACGAAGTGAAAGGGAATGCAGCCATCTGGATGGCATCTTATCAACAAAGAGTTATTGTCCATTATAATAAAAAGGCCCGGCCACACGTATTCTAAATTAGAACCTTAGTCCTCAAAAGAGTCTTTGAGAACACGGTTGAGAGAGGAACCAGAAACTCCAGGTTAATTCGGAAGAACCTTATGCCTTGACTAAGGTCGGGAACTCGGGGGCATACCATTTGAAAACACTGGATGGAGTGCCCCTGCTCCACCACTGGAATGTATCCAACTTGAATTAATACTATCAATAAGATTGGCTTGTGAAAAGTGAAATGTATATGAAAATGATAAATGGAAAAAACAATTATGTATTGAAAAATGTAAGTGTTCATTACAAAGACATCTCCGACCAGGAAAAATAAAGAAAAAATACAGATAGATCATGTATGCCCACCAGAGAACCAATTGCTGCAATGTCTCTTTCTTCTCGGGCAGGGTCACCAACCGTTGTGTCTTCATCATCTAAAGGATAGTGGGGGTATCTTGGGTGATGTCATGTTTCTTCATGCAGCACCAGTATTCAAAGAAAAACATGTCATGCACTTGCTTTTGGTACTCGCCCTCCAACTCCTCATTTTGAGCAGCAAACCCCGTCCAAAGTTCTTCCATCTTCTTCCTCAATCATTCATTTTCCTGCTCGGCTTTCTTACATTTGACCTTCATTGCCTCTCCTTCCTCTCTCAACCAGCATACCTCAGCATTGATCGTCTATCTCTCCCCTTTTGCTTTCCTAAACAACTCGGCTCCCTCGTCAACAGCTTTTCGAGCAACAATAAGCTTATTATCTGCCAATTTTAGCTTGGAGCGTAGGTCTTCAGTACCGTCCATGTGCTAAGCAATATACACTCTCATAGCCTTAGCAACCTTTAGTCGTTTGAGGAGCAGAGCACGCTACCACATCAAATTGCGGACGTCAACCACCGTCTAAAATGGCAATAAAGAATATGTCAAGGGATCAAAGTGTGGACCCACATTACTCACGTGCGTCCCCACTTGATCGGCGATACTCGCTTTTATATTTGGTGAAAATTTATTTTTGAAATGTCGGAGTCACCACTTATTTTATTTTATTTTAAAGGGAAAATAAAACAAGAAATAAAAACCTAAAAAATGGCTCCATAGTTTTTGGAAAAGCCTGTCTTTGAAAAACCCGAGTCTAGGTCCAGGGATCAGGTTACTTATTGGAAAAGTGCCTCTAGGAGGTAGCACCCCTTTAAACCCTATAAAGGTCTCTACTAACTAAGTTAGGTAGAATATGACAATTAATTAATTGATTGAAGATATCTAGGTAGACTAAGGTGATTTCAAAATTAACATATCAAGCCAAAAAGTCAAATCATGATCATAAAAGAGAGTCAAAGTGTGTACTTGAACTGCTTCTCAAGCGCTATCATAAAACATCAGAGTTTGTATAGAAATATAACACACGACATATATTTAATCATAGTGAATCAAACATATATCTAAGCATCAAAGGATTACATCAAGCATAAATATAGTCTTCAATAGTATACATGTTCATAGAATTCCAAAAAGTGAGTGAAAGAGAGTGATTACATGCATAATTTATAAGATTCCTCCAAAAATGTTAGAATGGTTAGGACTAGTATAAATTATATAACATCTCTATTATGTCTAATATACAATACCAAAGCCAAAAGTGAGCCAAGGTAAGTCAAATGGCTCTAAAAGCATATGACAAATTCAAGCAAGTACTGAGTCATCAACATGCATATAGTAAAGAGAGCATCAAAAAAGCAATTTCTAAAAAACTAGCTTAGAGTGAAATTTAATTACAAAAAAATTCAGGAAACAATTCCTACACATCTAGATCAACATACCGAAGGCTAAACTCTCATTTAAAGGACAGATTGTAGCACAGACACCTAAAGGTTCTTCAATGTCCAAATTAGATAAGAAAAACTGACATGCATAAATGATTTTTTTAAAAATAATAAGTAATCACATAAAATCATACAAAAAAAATCATACATATAGTTCAAAGTGTCTATATCACTTAAAAAATGAATTCGGGGTCAGATAATACTCAAAAATATTTTTAAAATGCTCTAACTCCAACTTAATCAAAGGTCCAGAGTCCATCATGCACAGTAGGTACAACTTTAAAAAATCATATCTCCCTCAAAAAGGCATATTTTTTTTAACATTTTATATGATAAGATAAATTTCAAGAAGCCTACAATTGAGAAAAAATATTGAATCAAATTTAAAAATTTGTATGGTATTTTATTTTTGGAAAAAGATCTCGGGTGTCCAGAACTAGGTGAAAACGGAGCCCCACTATAGAGTCATTTATATCTTCTATTCCAGAATGGCTTTCTAACTCAAATAAAACTTTAAATTCAAGTTCAAGGAGTGAGGAAAGTCATGCAAGCTTTGGAAATTTTTTTAAAATGTTTTAAAGTTTCTAAAATGAATTTTAAAGCTAAAGAGTCAGTGATTGAGTGAAAACTAGCAGCAAGGAAAAGTTTGGAAAAAATTTCTTATGTGGGCGTTCCATCAAGTCCCCATTCAATTTCCATAAGTTTTACCTGTGTATCCCCATTAGTTTGGGAGCACAAGTCGAAACCAATGTGAATAAAAACCAAATTTTTGAAAAAAAAAAACCAATAAAGGAGAAATGCAACTTAAATGAAATGAGTTGCATAATTTTAATAGAAAGTGTAATCTTCGTCTAAAGCTAGAATGAATGTTTTCTAAAACCTTTTATTGTTGATTTAAATGCTTTTGAAAATGAATTTAAGGAAAGTAAAAAAAAAATGACCCAATGATTTGTTAAATCCCAATTAATAGACATAAAATAGGGATTTTTGATTCCTAACTTAAGAGGATTTTAAAAATGAGAGAAAAGCTAAATTGGATCCTCTTTATTGCTACCTTTCATTTGGGATCTAGGAGCCACATCATTGATGGAGAATATTCATTTTTTTGAAAGAAAAAAAGTTGTTTTGACTTCATTCGAGATGCCAATTTAAAAGAGCTCTTTTCTTAATAAATAGGTTTGAGTTGAAGACTTAAAAGAGTTCAATTAAAAAAATAACTAGAATTGTCAACTTGAAAACATAGCAAAAAAATTTAACTAAAACCTAAATTCTAAAAACTAAATGGATTCAATCAAAGTAAAAAGTTATTAATTTAAAGGTGTGACAAGAATTTGACTAAAACTAAGATTCTAAAATAAAAATAAATAAATAATCAAATGAGGTCAATCCAACTAAAACAAACCACTAAGAGGAGACATAGATTTAACTAAAACAAAAATTCTAAACAACTTAATAATTGCAATGATCAACCAAACTCAGGAATCATCTATTGAAAAAAAGTAAACATGAATTAAGTTATGATTAAAATTAGGACTAACTTAACAAATATTAAGAATTAATCAAACTAGAAAGTTGTCAAATAAAAATAAGCATAAATTAAACTAAAACTATAATTATACCTAACTTAATAACTAACTAGAATTCATATAACTAGTCAATTATCAGTTTAAAACAAGCATGAACTAAACTAAAGACTAAAATTATTACCAAAAACTAGCAAGAAGTAATCTAACTAGCTAATTATCAACTTCAAATTGACATGAATTAAATTAATACAAAGAAAAATTTTAAACTTTTAGAATTTATACAATGAATTAAAAACAACACTAAACAGAATTCAGAATTTTTTTTATTTTTTTTTTATGGCATGGGAATAAGCTAATAAAACAAACCTAAAATAAGATTAAAAACCATTATCGACCTTTGCAAGATAAAATCTTTCATGGAGAGCATCCTAATAACATGAAATTAAGCATGACAAAAACAAGTAAATGCTAAATCTATTAGACTTTGTAAGATGAAAATTACATGACATGGGAGTGAATAATATTCTAATATTAAGAAACCATAAACAATGAATAAATAGATAAGTGCATAAAAAAATATTAAAAGTAGTCAAACTTTGCAACATAAAGATTTAAATAACATGGCTAAAAACAATAAAACTACATTTTAAAATTGTAAACTGCTTAACAAGAGACTTTTAAAATGCATGGAAGAATACATACATTCCAAAGACCTCTAGGATTCCTTCCCAAACAGCAGCTTGAATACTTCTTAAACACGGATTGATTCTTCCTTCAAACAGCAGCCCGAATCCCTCCTAAACACGGACTGATCCCTCATTCAAAAAGTAGCCCGTATCCCTCCTAAACACGGACTGATCCCTCCAAACAGAAGCCTGAATCCCTCATAAACACGGACTGATTCCTCCTTCAAACAACAACCTGAATCCTTCCAAAACACGGAATGATTCCTCCTTCAAACAGCAGCCTGAATCCCTCCTAAACACGGACTGATTCTTTCTTCAAACAGTAGCCCAAATCCCTCTTAAACATAGACTGATCCTTCCTTCAAACAACAACTCGAATCCCTCTTAAACCTGGACTGATTCCTCCTTCAAAATGATAGCCTAAATCCCTCTGAAACCTGGATCGATTCCTCCTTTGAAAATCACAGCCTAACCTTTCTCTAACACAGACTGATTTCCCCTTTGAAAATCACAACCTAACCTTTTTGAAACCTGGACATTTCCTCATCTGAAAATCACAACCTAACATCCCTGAAAACTTCTCTCACGGACTGATTCTCCCTTTGAAAATCATAGTCTGACCTTTCTCTCTGACACAGACTGATTCCCCCTCTAAAAATCACAGCCTCACCTCTCTCTCCGGAATGATGCCACTGTCATGCTTCAATCATGTGTCCTCTTTCCTTTTTTTTTTTTTCTTTAATCTTTTCTCAATCCTCTGTCAGACCCCTCTCTAGCCACGGTGATGGAAGACACAGTAGGAAAGGTCTTCCTTTCCATGTTCGGATCACCCCCAATATTTTCCCATTATTCATCTTTTTTTCATTTTTGAATTTGTGCTCTTTCAACATTTCTTCTTTCATGCAGCCGTCAAAAGATTTTTCCTTCCCAATGGTCTTTTCCTCAATTTTTTGGATTACCACCTTCTTTTCTTCTCCATCCCTCTCATCAATCACCAGCCGACTATCCTAGTTTTCCTTCCCCTATGGTCTTTTCCTTCCTTTCCTATGCATGCTCCCTTTCCTTTCCCATATGGAGCACGTGGAATCTCATGCAAAACAAATAAAAAATAAAAGGAAAGAAAAACACAAATAGAAGAAAACTAAGGGTTAGAATAATAATAATAATAACAATAATAATAAAAGACATGCAACTAAGAATTAAAAATCCAAAATATGTAATTTTAAACAAAATTTAAAATATAGATCACATGCATAACTAAAATGAATTATCAACTCAAGCAACTCTCTATCAAAATAAATTAATAAATAGATAAATAAAAACGAAATGAATATGATTATTAAGCTCATGCAATTTCCTATAAGTAAATAAATAAATGAACAAAACTAATAAATAGAGAAAGATAAATAAAAAAAAAAACAAAACAAAATCAAGCACATGCAAGCTATACGAGCTATGCCCCATGCAAGCCATACAAACCATGCATCCATGCAAAAAATGATCTAAATGGGCCTAGAGTGCCTAAGTGGGCCTAAGGTGATGCCTAATCGGTCAAGTGTGCCTAAATGGGCCTAGGGTGCATAAGTGCGCCTAAGGTGGTGCATAACGGGCCAAGTCTGCCTAAATGGGCCTAGGGTGCCTAAGTGGGTTTAGGGTGGTGCCTAAATGGGCTAAGGTGTCTAAATGGGCCTAGGATGCCTATGTGGGCCTAGGATGGTGCCTAATGAGCCAAGTGTGCCTAAATGGGCTTAGGGTGCCTAAATGGGCCTAGGATGCCTAAATGAGCCTAGGGTGCCTAAAAGGGCCTAGGATGCCTATGTGGGCCTAGGATGGTGCCTAATGGGCCAAGTGTGCCTAAATGGGCCTAGGATGCCTATGTGGGTTTAGGATGGTGCCTAATGGGCTAAGTGTGCCTAAATGGGCTTAAAGTGCTTAAATGGGCCTAGGATGCCTAAATGGGTCTAAGGTGCCTAAATGGGCCTAGGATGCCTAAATGAGTCTAGGGTGCCTAAATGGACCTAAGGTGCCTAAATGGGCCTAGGGTGCCTAAATAGGCCTAGGGTGCCTAAATGGGCCTAGTGTCACGGACTTAGTCTCTTCCTAAGCTCCTACGACACTTAGACAAGTCAAGACGCTTGATCTTACTAAGTCAGCCTTACTCCCTAATGCTTAGCTTGCTAGGCTAAGACGCTCGCGACTCAAAAGTTTTAGAAGGCGTAGTAGGCGATTATTAAAGAATGGAAGCTTTACTGCTTTCAAAGGAAGCTATACAATGCTTGGGAAGCTCACTTGCTTGGTTGGTTAAGTTCTTAGGTGGTGCCTTGGCTAAATGAGGCCCTCACCTATTTATAAGCACCATTAGAACTCTTTGGAACCTTGGAGGGTTCCTTACAAATCAAGAAGATTCTATAACACCCTACATATTTCTATGTACAAACTTATGTACAAGAATATACAGGAGATCTCTAAAATTCTCTAGAAAGCCCTAGACTCCTCTCATGCCTTCCACCATAGTGTGGAGATGTGTGGACATCTCTAGGCATCTCTAGAACCTTCCACACACTTCCACCAATTGCTTAGTATAGATGGCTCTAGGAGTCTCCAGAAGCTTCCTAGGCTCTATATAAGCCCACAAGGAGGCTCATTTGAAGCATCCTATGACACTAGGTGCCTAAATGGGCATAGGGTACCTAAATGGGCCTAGGGTGTCTAAATGACCCTAGGATGCCTATGTGGACCTAGGATAGTGGCTAATGGGTCAAGTGTGCTTAAATGGGTCTAAGGTACCTAAATGGGCTTAGGATGCCTAAATGGGCCTAAGGTGCCAAATGGGTCTAGGGTGCCTAAATGGGCTTAGGGTGCCTAAATGGACCTAAGATGTCTAAATGGGCCTAGGATACCTATGTGGGCCTAGGATGGTGCCTAATGGGCCATGTGTGCCTAAATGGGCCTAGGATGCTTAAATGGGCGTAGGATGCTTAAATGGGCGTAAGGTGCTTAAATGGACTTAAGGTGCCTAAATGGACTTAAGGTGCCTAAGTGGGCCTAAGGTGATGCCCAATGGGTCAAGTGTGCCTAAATGGGCCTAAGGTCCCTAAGTGGACCTAAGGTGCCTAAATGGACCTATGGTGCATAAGTGGGCCTAAGGTGCCTAAGTGAGCTTGAGGTGCCTAAGTGATCCTAAGTCTAAATAGGGCTGCCAAGAGTCACAATGGGGTTAGGTAAATCCCTCAACCAAAGTCTTCAAGGTGGCTTAGAAAAAATAGGCTACACGAGTAGTAATGGGCCACCAGGAAATTGTTATAAAGTATCGAACAAATACCTAATAAGACATGTGTTAGGAGAACAAAATGGAGGGTCTACATTGAGGCTAAGGTACCATGAATTAAAGAAGGGCAAGGCTTACCACTTCCATCCTCTCAACAGCTCTATAATCCTGTATAGGTGGAATACGGGAGGCAACAGACTCTGGGGTGCCAAATGGGAGTCGGGCCACAAAGGAGATTTTAGGCTCGTTGTGTAGGTCCACCGAGACCCGTCGAGTGGTCGGGAAGAGGTCCCCTATGTTGTTCACATGAGCCTCACTTTTTGTAAAGCAGGAGACCTATTTCAACAGTTTGACCATTTCTTCTCGACTAGGAGCACGAGGCGCCTGAGAGCATGAAGGGACAGAGGCCACGCACTCAATGGAGTCATCACGGAGTTGGTCCAGACCAGTGGAGGTCTCAGAAAAAGTTTTAGAAAAACTTAATTCACCCCAACCCCCCCCCCCCCCCCCCCCCTTCCCCTCCCCCTCCCCCTCCCCCTCTTGGGTGTTTTTCTCATTTAAGATTAACTTTCATTTTATCAATATATAATAGAAAAAATATGAATAGAACAAGATGAGAAATGAACCATAATACCACGTAAAAGAATATAAAAAAAAAATCAAAATATAAGATTTGACTTTTATAATTATAAAAATTTTCATTCCTATTTAAATTTTTTTAAAAAATTCAGTTACATTAATAAATAAAAAAATAAGATTAATTTCTCATTGTTAGTTCCAACATTCCAAGCCAACTCTAAATATTTTTGTACACGTGATGTAGAAACTACTTCATTTTTCCTTTTGTGGGAGATGATAATATTGAGAATAATTTTCTCAAAAATTACTTTCTAAATATCACCAATCAATATCCTCATCACAATATACTATAATATTCCTAGAAAACAAGTAGAAAGTCTCATCAAAGGAAATTTTCTACAAGATAAAAATAAAATTTCATGGTGCAAAATGTTTATCTCTCATTTTGAGTATGATAGACATTAAAAAATCTTTCTTTTTTTTTCTTATTTTCATTCGTTTTAGGGTTTATGGGTTTAACAATAAAACAAAAGATATGGTGGACTATTAAACCTAGTTTTTACTTTCCTTCAACTCAATAAAAGAACACCATTTACACAATCCACGTTACAAATATACCAAATCAATGAATATAATTTAGTTGTATCAACAAAGATTTTGGCATTAATAAAAAAAGAAAAAGAAAATAATAGATCTAAGAGATTTTGGGTTACTTAAAATTCCATGAAGTAGAGAAGAGCAGTTGCGTGTTAACTATGGGTGTGAGAAGATGTAGAAGAAAATTATGATTAGGGTTATGGAATGAGATTTTTTTGGATTGTGGTTATGTGGAAACAATGGGCTTTTTTATATACTATCATTATTCTCAAAGTGGGCCCATTGAGTTGTAACATTTAAAAAAAATTATTTTATATGGTGTCACTTTTCGAAAGATGAAACCATAAACGTAAAATTAATATCATCTAACTATCCTAATTGAAGATGTTTTATATGATGTGTCACCTTGATGGATTTTAAGCCCTATGGTGTCATTATTTTAAAAGCAACACCACAAACAGTGACACCATAAATTATTTTTGTATGTAAATCTAGAGCAATAGCATGATGAACCAAGAAGTCTCCAAGACCTATTGTTGAGAATAATGAATCGCTATTCTCATTAGCAACATTTAACTAGCGGGGGCAACCATATGCTTCACCTCACATTGAATATCAGGCCAATTATTGAAGATAAAAGCACATCAAACCCATATGAAATTTTATTGCCAGTAGATTGTATCCATTGAGCAACTATAGGTTCAATCAAGATTTGTTTCTCCAAAGTACCAAATGCAAGCATGACATCATTATGAACATAAAGTTCCAACATGTTGAATTTGTTAATTATTCTAATAAAAATGTCCCCTTATGCATACTTTTCCCTAAGGAATATAAGCCCCAAACCATTTTGGGAGAATTAGTAACTATACACCAAGTGAAAAAAAAAAAATTAGGTGTGGTTGGATATACAACATTCTATTTTTTATTTTTAAAAATAGAGAATTATAATAACTTTTATATGAAATATAAAAAATCTTCAAAATTTACTTTAAACATAAATAATTATTTTTAAAAAATGTATGAACATTTGTAATATTTAAAGTTTTTTACTCAAATTTAAAAGTTTTAAAGGTAATTTTTTAAAATACGAGGTAAATTAAAAACAAAATTATTTTTTTTACCTTTGTTGCATTTGTAAAGTAACTATATCTCTAAACTACCATTTCCTACTTACAAAATTGGTTGGGCACCACTTGGCAGTTTTGTCAACCACGGAATAGGTGGGAAATGGAGGTGACAAATGTAAAGGAAATGGATCAACTATTGTCTAGAAAAATAAATAATAAAGTAAGGTTAAGAGGAGCTTAATGATATGGAAGTATGATGAATAGGAAGCTAAGATGAAGTTGGTTGAGTAGTGGTTGGGATCCCTTTCTGGATAAAGTTGAACAAAGTGTTGTGCTCCCCTCCACCTGTGAGACAAAAGGAGACATGGAAGAGAAAGAATGAAGTTCCTCAAACCAACCTCTTTGACTATCGAGTTAGTTAGTTAATAGTAAAAGAAGGATTAATAGATAAAAAGAATGATTTATTTTTCTTGTGTACTTTATTCTTGGTGGGATTCCTTTTTATAATTGTTCTTTGTTTAGTGGGTTACGAAAATATGGTAATGATGGAGCCAATTGGTGTTTTTAATGCCTTCAATATGTTTATCTTTAATGCTTTGGTTGTTTCTATGAAAATTATGGTAAAGTTCTTATGATCCCGATATTTTATGTTTAAATGTGGGATTGGGTAGTTACGTTAGCATATTTTGACTGCCCTTGGGTCGAGCTTCTTTTGCAGAGGCGATCCTACACTCGAGGTTGACCTTTGCTTTGAGGTAATGATGGTGGTAGTCTAGCCACAATTAATATTCTATAACAAGGTGAGGTGGTTCCATTGCGGTAATTGATTAACTCTCACACGTCTTTACAAAATGATTTTAAAAAATAATTTTTTAGTGTAGTTTTAAAAAATAGCTATCTATTCTTCCAAATATTTCTTAGAAATAATTTTTAAATGCTTTACTTTTAATCATTTTTCATAGTTATATAATTAGTTTTCTTTTTTAAGATAGACCCCAAAAAATGACTCACACAATGAAAATATATTCTTAGAAAATAAAAACAAGTCCTCAAAAACTGTTTTCTATCAAAAATTATCAAATATGTTTTCAAGTGTAAAAAATGATATCCAAACAAGCTCTTATTTTTTTTTCAAAAGTGGTCTTAATGACCACATTAAGTTTTCTTTTCTTAAAATTTAAATTTTATTTTCTTAAAATATTTTGATTCATTTTCCCATTTATAAATTTTTGATGAAATTAAATTAGATTCATTTTGAAATTCATAATGCTTATCAAGTGATTAATGTCATATTTTACATAGAAATAGGGTCAAATATCACATCTTAAGCTTGAATACATCATTAAAAGAACCCTTCAACTAAGTAATTGTTTGTCATCTTGTGTATGTCATATTTTGTCATATTTTTCTTAATTTTTGATATTTACAGTCATATTTCATGAATAATAATCACCTTGATATCCTCTTGGGACATTTTGGATGCGAGGATGAAGAGTGAATTGAACTGAAATACCAAATTTGTGAGTTCTTAGGTATTGACCTTGTCCAACTAATAAAATGTTTTTGAAGTGATGAAAGGATAAACATGTCCAATTGAGATAAAATTATTTCTTTTGGACTCCTTACTTTTCCATCTTAAATCTTACTGAATTTTAAAATTTTTGGAGGTTGTTTTCTTGAGGAATAAATTAGAGAAATACAATGGTCTTCTAGTTCAAGAGGGTGCCACCAAGGACTCCATAAGGCCACCACTCCCTAGTTGTCACCCCCTCGTTTTAAGAAGCACATGATTGCAACCTAAATTGACCTTTTTTTTTCTTTTTTTTTTGTTTACATCCAAGGGAATGGGTTAAGCCTAATGGCTTATTAATTCTAAACCAAGTTTAGGCTTTTTTCACATGGAAGGGAGATGTTCTCATGTGGGGAGAACTTAAGACATGCTTGGGAATGATATAAAAAAAAAGGATTGATAGTCATTAATGAGGGTTTGAATCTTCTTCCTTGGGGGGAGTTATTGCACATTCTTGGAATCAACCTTGGGGAAAGGAGATCTTGGATATACATTCCTTTTAGGTTTTTTTTTTTCTTTTTTCTTGTTCTTTCTTTCAACAATTTCCTTTGTCTTGAATTGGTTTTATTTAATGCATAATTGAATCTTTTTATCATCATTGATCATTGAAATTTCAAATTTGATTTAATGTCTATTGACTAGTTATTTAGGTAGCGAAAAGGGTGCCTTAGGGCTTCCTTTCTTTCCATTGGAATGACCTTATGCTCATAATGTAGTCATAATTCAAAGTAGCTTGTCAATTAATTCCCTTTTATTTAGTAGAAAGCGCTATATCTCGATATTTGAAAAATGATTGTTATAGGGTCTCAGTGAGGTATCCCAAGCACTTAATGGAAAAGTTATTTTGACTTGGGATGACCTTTATTGAGTCCTTAATGCGACAATTAGACAAATAGATGGGATATTGGGCTTAATGAAACCATCAAATTTGATAATTAGGGATTATAGAGTCTCAATAGGGTATCCTAAGCACTTAATTGGAAATCAATTTTGAATTGTGACAATTGTTATTAAGCCCTAAATACAACAAATTAAGCAAATGGCTGGGATATTAATATCATGAAACCATTAAATTATTATACCTAATTAGAGATTAGAGTCTAGGGTCTCCAAAGGGTATTTCAAGAACTTAATGAGGAAGTCATTTTAACTTGGAATAGCCTTATGTAAGCCTAAGACAACATTTATCAAATCATTAATATATTAGGAAAAATAGAATGTTATAATGGGCATCAACTGATAGATTAATTTAAATTCTTTTGTTGAAAATATTCCGGCCAAGGGGACCTTTAGCTATCTTAGTTGAGATGACAATAGCAAAGGTCATTCCATGGTTAGAAAGGGGAACCCACAAGGTATTCCCTCTCCTCAATTGTTAGTTACAATTAGTTAAGAAGCTTTAACTAATTCTTGTTTTTCACAAAACTATTTTTCAATAACTTTCTTGCCAAAGCAAGATTAAAGAAAGAATTCTCTACTACATCCATTAAATCTATCCACTTCACTACATTCTAAGATTACTTCGTTAATTTCTAATACTTGACTTATTAGTTTTTAAAACTACAACCACACCCCTACACTTGGGGAACTACCATATTATTTATACAAATTTTGGTGCAATCAAGTTTTTGGCATCATTGCTAAGGAAACACAATCAAAGGAGTGCAACAAATTTTATAAGAGTTTGTTTAGTTGTGACCAACATCACATCTTGGTGAATTCTTTCGACTCTCGTTTCTTTTTATATTTTTAGCTTAGTTTGATTTTTATTTTATTTTTTAAAAAAGGGCAATTGTTAGTTGTTGAACAATTTAGGTGACAATTTTGAAGGACATGCATGGGATAATTGGAAATATATGCACATATCCTCTAACATGTTATATGACACTTAGGAGACTTCCACCAGTCCCTATGAACCTAGGTGAGAAGAGTAACCCCATTATCCCTAACAACAATTTCATCATTCCTACTATGAACCTTAATCAAGTTTCTATTGATCTTATGAACCTACACCCTATGAACCTAGGTGGGAGAAGTGGCCTCAATATTCCTAACAACAACTTCATCCATGTCCCTATTCCTATGACCCCACACCTAATTTTGAGTATGACCAAACCCTTTTCAAGGAGCACTAAGCCTCCAAATGTGAGCTTGCACAAGCCTTATAAGAATTAAAAAATTTTGTATGAGAGCTTAATTCTATTTTGGTAGTGCTAGAGTAAAGAGAATTCTAGTCCTTTTTTCAACCTAATATACAAAACCAAGAGGGGCTAGTTGAAACTTACTTGTGTGAGATAGAGGAAAAACAAGACATTAGGGAAGAGACTACCATTTTAGAGGATATATCCTCTAAACTTAATGAATAAAACCAAAAGAGGCTAGTTAAATCTTATCTTTGTGAGATAAAAGAAGAGCAAGACATTATGGAAGAGACTACCTGTGGACCCGTATTTTTCACGTGCGTCCCCACTCGATCGGCGAGACTCACTTTTTATTTGTGAAAAATTAATTTTAGAAAAGTTGGAGTCGCCACTTATTTTATTTTTATTTTAAAGGGAAAATAAAACAAGAAAGAAAAACTCTAAAAAGTGACCCCATAGTTTTGGAAAAAGCATGTCTTTGAGGAACCTGAGTCTAGGTCCGGGAATCAGGTTACTTATTGGGAAGGTACCTCTAGGAGGTAGCACCCCTCTAAGTCCTAAAAAGGTCTCTACTGACTAAGTTAAGGGAAATAGGGCAATTAATTAATTAATTGAGAGTACCTAGGTTGACTAAGGTGATTTCAAAAAATATCATGCCAAGCAAGATTAAATCACAATAAAGGAGAGTTAAGGTGCGTACCTGAACCACTTCTTAAACGCTATCATAAAACATAAAAGTTAGTATAAAGACACATCACACAACATGTGTATTTGTCAAAGATAATCAAACAAGCATCAAATATACATCAAGGCAAGCAAATATGTCATCAAACGTGGACATGGCTCATGATAACATGCACATTCATAGAATTTTATAGTTGGAGGGTAGAAAGAGCGTACCTGGACAGCAAGCTAATGCGCCTCTATGGGAAACAAGGTTAGCCCAATAACAAATTCAAAATAATCTCATGCACCTCAAAGAGGAAGCACAATCAATCAGATATCAAACAAACAATATAGAAGAGAATATCATGGATGTCGGGCCCCCACCAAAGCCCTGATTGATTTTGCATGAGTTGATTCCACGAATTCCATTGTTCGGAATCATGAAGTTTGTTCATGCTTGAGGAAAATCAAGAAAATCAAGAAAATGGTTGAAAGTCAAAGAAAATAGTGAAAGTGCATACCAAGAAGAAAAATGGCATCAACGAGTTTGTTAAAATTTGGATCTTACTACTTAAGGAAGGATTGAGGATGTTTCTTTAAAGTAAGGATTATTTGGATAAAAACAATTTGGAAAAGCACAATTTAAAACATGTAGAAGCATGATGAAGACGAGGGGTGTAGGAGGAAGAGGAGAGTGTAGACCAGGATGGCTATTTTCAGAAGGCAGTCCAGGGATGTGATTATGACTTGCATTGCTGGTGGTCGTAGATGTTGCTGTTGTTCCCTTTGAATTTTTCCCTTCTAATCTCTCGCATGCATTTAAGTGTTTTGCATCACTATGTTCTTGAGCTCTTCCTCATTTCTTGAAACCCTCTTGCATAAATCCCTGAAACTGGAGTCAGCTTTTGAAGATAACCCTAGGTCACAATCAAAATCCATAAAGTCAATTTCCTTCTTCTCAAGTCTTTCTGCGTGTCCATATTCAAAAGTTAACAGCTTTACTTCCTCCTCAAACTTGGAACTCAAGCGAATTCGCTCGGGTCCTTTGCAACAGATGAAACAACACCGGGCTGTTAATTCCTCAATTTATGTCATTAGCGAGCATTGAGTCATCACAGGTAAAAATAGATCTTCTATGTCAGTGCATTGATCTACTTGTAACATCTCAATTTTCTTTGACAGGTCTTCTTTTTTTTTTGTGTCTGAGGTTGTGGTTCAGTTTCTTTATTTCTTCTATTTCTGTATATCCCAGAACAGATCTTGCAAGGGTTGAGTGGATTCTAACCTCTCTGCCAATTCAGGATTTTCCCAACTGCAGTTTTATTTTATAATTCTCTAACTCCTTTGCTTCATTTTCTAAGTCAAACTTGGACACCACCACTTATTTCAATCTTTGAGGTCCAATTCCATATCTGAAGGTAGAACTTTCTGTTCCTGCTGCAATTGAGACTACGAATTATGCAACTTCTGGGGAGTCATCTCAGTTCGAAAGAATTGCAGGTGTTCATTATGTGCAAGGGTCTGAAGTTGTTGCAATCCTTCCCACTTCCTGACAAGCTCGACAGTGTTGAAGGAATTCTTGAGAATCTGGAACATATCTGTGAGTAATCTTGGAAACAATTGGGCAATCTGTAGGTTCTTCACTTGCTCTCTTCGCTGAGTTATCCCATTCTCTGATACCTGGACCTGCCACCTCTTATTTGCTTGGAGATCATCAACAAAAGGACAATCAAGGTAAAGTGAGCCAACTGATTCGTATTCATGTTGGTCAGATGCTAACTTGCTGGTGTATTCTTTCAAACTAAGCGAGCTTGTTGGTGTGTTCTATTGAACCGGACGACGCTATATTTACTCTCAAATTTAGATCTTTTAACCTGAGTTCAGAATTAGTAGTGTCATTGGAAAGAGTAGAAGGCGACTCATCATCAACTGAAAATAGTAGGGAATGCAGACAGGAGGAATTCCATAGAACCTGAAGAAACCTTTCTCTAGGTTGACCCAACAAGTTGACAGGGATATCTCGAATGTGTTCCTCCTTTTGAGACATATTCTTTATGAGAAAACAGGCGTGAGCAGAAAGAGTAGATTCTCTGATCTCGACTTCATTTCCAGTATCAGATATTCGATCCTCCAGTCATGGTACTGTTGTTTCAACAATTTACAAGCAAATAACAATACGCTACGCCTCTTCAATTGTCGAATAACCAGTAGATTTGCCTGATATTTTATCAATGGTGGAATCAAGTTCCTTCTCATGGGCATCAGAAGCCAACTTGTTTTCTGCAACTGGTGGGATGAACAAAGAAGCATGCTCTCAGGTTGAGTCAGGTACAAATCCTACTGCATTTCCTTCCATAGTTTCAGAATAAAATCTAGAATGGGACTTTTAGACTTTGTCAACTGGTCCATTTCGAATGATTCCCTTCAGAACCTTGCTTTCTCTGTTCTGTCTCCTTTTCTGTTCCGGCTCAAAATTTCAACTGTACGATGGTGTGATGCATTTGATTCTCATCTGAAGGAAAGAAAAGAATTTGTATGTGATTCTATTCATTTATCAAGAACAAGCTGATGATCAATCCTGAAACCCAACCATTTCCAGATAATTCAAACTCTACCACAAGTTGATCGTTCCCTTTTTCGATTGGAAGTTATCCTCAGATACCTTTCATTTTCATGAGTAGTTTATGCACCAAAATTATCGATGACAGTGTTCAGGAAGTAAGGCTCATCATGGGAAGTCTTTCTCTTGTAAGGCTTAATTATTCTCTAGTTGCAGCTTCGTCCAGAGCATCAGTAACCCTTTTCTTGACAAAGATCACCATCCCCATTGTTACCTCTTTCACTGCATATCTCATTTAATAATTGGTGTCGTCATCTTTCTGAACAAAACCAGAAATGATGGTAGTCCAGGAAACTACATTGCAGATTGGCATTCACAAAAATTCCTTCACAGCTTGATCATTATCCCTGCATTTAGCATACAAATCAATGGTGGCAGCCCCCACAAAAAAAGTCTTCTTTTCAGTCCCAAACCAATCATCCTTTGTATTCTGGCCATATAGGAAGCCTTTCCGATTATAAATCTCGAACAGCATCACTCATAACCTCCAGTTCTGAACTCTCGGGGTACAGCCTCTTCATTAAGCATTTGTTGTTTCCTTCCCCCACTGACATCACAGTGGTTCAACTCAGGCAGCCAGGTTATCAAATTACACAAGCACTTCTCAGGAAGTTCATTTAAACTGCAGGGATACTTCCCAAACATTCTGGGAAGTTATAAAAAGATTTCTTATCAATGGACTCACTGTCACCGCATATGTAGAGCAACATGACCGTCGCAGACGTGCTTGAGGTGAACATCGGCATCAAGTTGCTTGCCATCTTTTTTTGGATTCAGCAAACCTCTCATCTCTGAGATCTTCAATAAATTCTCGGGTCAGTTTGACATCTTTTCTTGAATAACTTTCGTTTTGACAGTTTCGGAGTATTTTGTAGCGATACCCTCAATATGAGCATTTGCACAACGATATATAGTCAACGGCGGAATGCATATCATCTGCAATTCCAAGTGTATAAGCCATGAAGAAGTTAAAGTGCAACCAATCCTAACTCCAATTGCCTTTATCTGGTTCGAATCTTGAGGGAAAACAACCTACTGATTCAATCAAAGACACAGCTGCAACTTATGGGTCTGCTCATGGAGTTTGAGCACACTTCTAGCAAACTGCTTCCGGGGCTTGTACTGATGAAGCTGACTCTTAAAATCATTTGTAGTTATCCATAATTCCCTTCAACGGGAATTCATTTGGCATCAGTTTCAGATGTATTGACCCACTGAGGTTGAGGAGGGACCAGGGAAGCTTGAGTGCAGGCTCTGTGTGTTGTGTTACCAACATCAATGAAGGAGTTGCATGGATCCTAGGAGGTCTACATTCTGGACGCATCTTCATTATAGTATCTGTAGGGCCCATGGAGAACTCCATCCTTTCCAAAATATACGAATTGGAGTGAAGAGCAAGTTGAAGTCTTTCAAACTTCATCTTTCTCATTAATAATTATGACAGTATTCTGAATCTTATGCAAAATAATTCCTAAACCCTCCATTCTGAAATATAATGCCCGCTTCATAATACTTTTCTGATCAAGAAACTCCTTCAATAGGCTTCCAAATCTTCATAGCGGTTGGATGAGCGTCGTCTAACGTAGTGGCTTTAGCCTCGAAGATTTTGACTCAAAAATTTACCGTATCCAATACTCCTATGTATATCATTGCACCAAGTCCTAAAAGAGTTGAGGACCTCAGCAATCTGGTCTACAGAATCATCAATAGAAAGTGTGGCTTCATCAAAGCTGCTGAGTCCAAATTTTGTAGAAGATAAAGAGGATGTATTCCTGTGAGCATCAGACTCTGAATTGTATGAAAACTGGATTGGATCTTTCTTTAATTGTGCAGACGATGTGACTAAAGCATCCTCCCTACTCCATTGAAAGCTCTATTTCAAGTTAAGCTTTTGTTTTCTTGAGGCTTCTTAGACGATCAGCAGCTAAGGCATGCTAAAGGGTCAAATTATTGAGAGAAGTCTGAATAACAAGTTATCTGCATCTTCTTGTGCTCTGTTATCATTACCATCCGAGACATGATTTTCATTTCTTTCGGTATTCCTTGCCTGTTAAATAGTATATGCCACAGCATCTATTTCAACTTCTAATGCCTTCACTTCACTATAGAGTTTTGCTTGGTACCACTCAGCTGCTGAAGTTGCTGCTGCCTCTGAAGTTCTTGCAGCTGGTTGAACATGATGTGCTGCTGTACCGACTGAATATCATTAAACCCAGATGGCTGTCTCAGACGAGGTTGTGGCATAAATGGCTGTTGGGTCTTGATGAAATGCTCTGGAAGCTTCAGCACCATTTCTTTTCATCCTCACTCCATGTAACTTTGATGATCCAGCAATATGCTGCACCCACATAATAGCAGCACACTGCTCCAATACTTTATTAACAACCTGTTCACTAGTTTGCAGCCACTCAAAGGAAGTAGATAAGTTTCTTGTCAATAGTTTGTCAAAACCACCATGTGGTACATCCAAAAGACTGACCTTGGTTTGGTTTAGAAACTAGCAAGTCCTCTAGTGCAGCCTTGCAATGCATCAATGGATTCTTGACAACACCAACTGCCATATTCACAGCATTTCGTCTTTGATCATGGAGAAGAGGAATTAAATTTACACAGAGACAGTAATTTAGGTTACCACTTAATTCAGTATCAGAATTGCTGGGTCGGAATATTATTCGTCTGTGAGCAATTAATGACTGTAGATCTGTGCAGATATTAATTCCTGTATCTTCCTCTGAAGAGTTTAGGGATTCCTCTTCCTTAGGTCCAATTTGCAAACCTAAGAGTGAAAGAAGATCATCTTCTTTGAACTAATCAAGAATGATGGCAAGAAACAAAACAATACCATACGGTTTGTGTACTTAATTATCAATTATACATAAGCATCAAGATGTTGGTTCCCTCTGGAGATGGATAAAGGCCTTTTCTAGATGCTACTCCTTCAATTCATCCATCTTTATTTGTAAGCTATAGCATAAACAACAAGAATTCCAGAATTTTCAGTACAGTGACAGGCTAAGAAAAGCACCCATATATGCACGATCTGCAATCATTATACACAATGCATCTAAATTGGATGACCAGCGGCTCTCATCTAACTTTTCCTCATCTTCCTCATCATCACGCAAGAGACGCTTTTCAAGGGAATTCATCAGCCTGCTAAGGCACAGACCTTGAAAACTAAAAATAAACTTAGCATATATAAAGGAGTAGTTTCCAGAATTGTCTCCATGACCTGCGCATCTTTCACCTGCTCAGTAATAAAGTCAGAAATCACTTCTGCCAGAAAAAATCTAACACTGCAGTAACGGCAATAGAACAAGGACCGCCACCAAAGCCAAAATCATCCATTTCAACTACGGCAGTCCCATTAAATCTTCCTGCTGATCCCTGCCAAACGTTGCCCTCAAATCAGCCGTGCCCATATTCGTTTGCCAGGACAATCTCATCCCAGTGTAGGTCCCGAGATAATAACCTATGATTTTCTCACAAACTTCCAGAATCTCTACTGGAGGGTTATACATATCATTTGATTGAATTGGCCAAGGCCCTGCTGTGAGAACCGAGACAGCAAGTGTGGGGTCGTCCTTTGTTTTTAGCGAATGTGCTTGCATAGAAACCCTGCATTTTCTTTCCATCTCATCTTTCCAAATTTGAATTCCACGCTCCAGCAGTTTTCAGAAGATTCCTCACAAGCAAATATCGGAAAGAGAGAATGGCATTCGAAAACAGAGCATAAAAAAATGAAAAAAAACAGAACGAGACGATAAAAAGGGAGCCACGTTTCATGTTTCAATCCATTGGCTTAGGATAGGGGAATGATTCAAAACAGATCAGATTCAAGAACAGACCCAAATGCATATTATTTTCATGTGAAATCAATGATATTGAACAGAACGGAAGTCCAAAAAAAATGAGAAATCTGAGAAAATTAACAAACAACCAACCATTCTCAATAGAACCAATTGTGGCCCTTAGCGTCCACTCCAATCAGCAAGAACAACTTCTTGAACACAGCCGGAGAATCTCAAGTGAATGTAAACGGGAATACCAAAATAATAAAAAAAATAAAAAGAACAGGAAGCGTACCTGGCAGAACCTTGGCTGCAATCTCCCTCTTCTGCTCTTGTGCACCTCTCCACCTTTTTTTCCTCCCGAATCCTTTTTTTGCTCGTTCCTTCTTCCTTCTTGCTTTTGGTGTTTCCCCCCTATTTCATGCGTGCTGCCAGTCCCCACTTTCCAAAAAAAACCTTCTTGCTGAAAAGAAAAATCCTACTTCCTTTTCTACTTTCTTTCCTTTCTTTCCTTTCTTTCCTTCTTGTAGCCGATCCTCACATCGAAGAAGTATATGTGCTGTCCCCCTAAAAATAAAATCTCCCATTTTTCAAAATTCTGGTGATTCTCCTTCCAAAAAAAAATGGCTGCCCTTTTCCTCATACCAAAGATAAGCCAAGAAATCTGAGTTAGAAAACTTATAATATAATAAAATAAAATAAAATGAAAATAATAAAGAAAGTCATGCAAGCCACACAAGTCATGTAGGTCATGCAATCAAGCGAGTCATATAAAAAGTGAGTCTAAATGTGCCTAATGGGCCAAGTGTATCTAAATAGGCTTAGGGTGCCTAAATGGGTCAAGGGTGCCTAAATGAAGTCTAGTCTAAATCAAGACTACCGAGGATCACAATAAAGGGTCAGATAATCCCTTAACCAAAGTCTCCGAGGTGACTCAGAAAATGGTAAGTCGTACGAGTAGTAATGGGCCACCAAGGAACTACCATGGAGCACTGGAAGTAAATTTAAAGACATGTGCTAAAGGGACAAAATTGAGGGTCTACACTACCTTTTAAGAGGACATAGAGAGAGCTCTATGGAGCAAAAAAATTTGATCAAACTGCACTTCATCATGTTACATGCATTCATGGAATGAACAAACTTTAATTGACATACATGACTTTGAGATTGTTGATTTTCTTTGTAGCGATTTTTTTTTCATGAAATAAGTCTAATTTCAAAGGTAAACCCTTAGAAAAATCCTCAACCAAAACCCTATTGTTTTAAGTTTAAACAAAGGTTAAGGTAAAAAAAATATGTCATCCATTGGCATGGGAAGATAAAGCGCTTGACGTGGTGGAGTTATGAGACCATCAAGCTTATATTTTATAAGAAACAAGGTAGCTTTTCATACCTCTTTTGGACCTATTTTTATGATCACCCCAAGTGTACTATTTTTATTTTGTTTGTTTTATATTGTTTTTTTTCTTTTTCTTTCTTTAGGCGAGTTGCTTCATAATTTAACTCTCATTAATTCTCAAGAAGGATCTTGAATTTACATGAATTTATGTTGGATTATGGAGTCCATTGTTGTTTGTGGGTTTTTATTTTATTTTTTTTATTTTTATTCTTTTTATTTTATGAGATATCTTTTATTAATTTGGGAGGCCTCAAAATATCAAGAAACACCTAAGTTAAGTGGCCTTCATACAAGGGAGAGAATGCATTTTTCTCTTAATATTTTCCTCACTAAGGGTGCTAATCAGCGTGTCACATGGGTGCCACCCTTGTAGTGCCCCCATCTCCCTGAGCACTAGAGTAGAGCACCACCCTTGTAGTGTCACCCCCCTCTTTGTGCCATAAGGATGCCAGAGCAGGGCACCACCCATATGATGTTGCCTTCCCCTTTCTTTTCACCCATGTTATTCCTTCCTTGAAGGCCACCAATTTACTCATATTCTAAGCCTATATAAAAGCTCTTCAATGAGGCCCAATGCAACCTCTAAATCTTTATTCTGTTACCTAGATCAACGCCTCTTCAATTCATCACCTTCCATTTCACTTCATCATTTACCATCTCACACCTCAATTTAACACTTTCCATTCCACTTCTTACTTAGCCACTTCACATCTTAATTCAACATCTTTCGTTCCATATAGGGTCTCATTAGTTTTTCTCCCTATAAAAAAGCCTCACCACAACACACTTTTCCTTTCTACATTCACATAAGTCTCTTATTCACCAAAAAAATCTTCTCTTAAACACTTTTCCTTTTCACTTCCACTACCACCTAGTGAGTTGAGTCCACTTTTTCTCTAAAAATTTGGTTGATTCTTGTTTATTTATGTTTCTACTAGTGGATCATCAATTTTTTTACTTTAGGACCTTGGGACCATCAACTTCATTTCCTTTAGAGATGAAGAATTTTATGCATATATCTAGGTGGTTTTATTCTTGTCATCATGCTTACACTTAAGTTTGGGAAGTTTTGGGTGTTGAGGCTAAGGTTCATACCTAACCACATGAATCTAGAGTGAATTAGTCCTTACTCACCATGTGTTTAACAAAATTCCATTGGAGTGTACTTCTTTTCTTAAGCATTTCTTTCTTATTGTTTAGCATATTTGTGGACATGAAAGTTATTGTAGTTTCTCATGCATGCAATGTTCTTGATGAAATGTCTCTAAGAGTTTGCATTCTTCATTAGGTGGTCGTTTATTTACATGATTCATCCCCCTATATTACTTATGTTTTTATTTTATTTGTCTTATTCTATCATTTTAATTTTTCTCTTTATTCTTCATTTCAGCTATTGCACCTAAATTTAGAGTCTTTGTATAACAAAAGGGAGATGGTGAACCCATCCAATCATGACCCATCATATGGTGGAGTCGATCTCATTGTTTAACTTTCTAGTGCCCTTTCTCTTAACTTTTTATCTTCTTTTGCACTATATGTTAATTTGTATGATCTCCTGTCATTACTCATGTCTTAACCCATCCATTATTTCTTTCTTATTGTTTAGCACTATATATTTTTCATCTCTTACTCCTTATCCTTTATTCCTTTACACATTTAGGAAAATGTTTGACATATGAGGGGTAAAGATAAGAATTTTTTTTGGAAAACTATTGACTATGTTAACATATAGCTATGGAGTAGGCAAAGAAAAGTAGGATGAAAGGTAGTGCAAATCTTATTAATGCATTTTTGTAAGGATTGTGGATCCACATTTTTCATATGCATCCCCAATTGATGGCAAAACTTGTTTTTTATCATGAAAAATTGACTTTTGAAAAGGTTGGAATTAGCATTTATTTTTGTTTATTTTTAAAAATTAAACAAAATAAAAAAGAAAACCCTAAGAGTGACTCATTTTTAAAGGAAAAGCATGTCTGCGAAAAACTAAATCTAGATCTTGGAGTTAGATTACTTATTGAGAAGGTACCATAGTGTAACATCCCTCTAAGCCTTAAAAAAGTCTCTACTAAACAAGTGGAGGGAACTAAGGCAACCAACTAACAAACCATGGATACCAAATGACAACAAGAACAATATAAAACAAGGCAATGGTGATAATAAATGAGAGCATATAACAACTAAAACAAGGCATGCATATCAAAGAATAAATCAAGAAATGGAAGGAAGCATACCTCAATAAGTGCCTAAAATGAGGCGAAGTGCTTACATAGAAAAGAGGGTTAGTGCAAAAACAAGATAAAAGATATAAAATTATAACAAGGACTACCAAACATGCTCAACATATACATAACTCAAATCAAGAAGCAAGGGATGCAAAACATGGATCAAGGTGGACTAAAATATGTTAACACATGAACAAGGTTTAAAATTAGCAACAAGCATACAATCTCAAATTAAATTCAAATAAAATAGATGAAAATGAGATTTGTACAAAGGCAAGTTGAACTACTATGTAAAAGATGCATATAATACAAATCAATAACCAAAGAAGGTCAATAGCATACAGAAAGTTAGGGATTGAAATAGCATATTTATATAAGATATACAATAATAAGATAGAATGCAAGTGCTAAAAAATAAATCTAAAACAAAATAATTAGAGATGACATAAAATTAAGAAAAAAAAAAATCTATAACATCATCAAAATGTTTAGAATTCAATCCAAAAGACCAAACCTGCACCAATTATTTTAGATTGAACCAAACTTATCATTGCCCAAAAATAAGGCAGAAAAACATATCATAAAAAGAAATAATTTATTGACAAGCATAGAAGTGAGATAAATCAAAATAAAAACTATACAAAAATTTCAAGATATCTAGATTACATGAAAAATATCTACGGGGCCTAAACATGCATGGAGTATCCCAAATTTCAATGAAAAGATTGTAAGTGCATATTCAGGTTAACACAACAAGCAAAGAAAGATTAAATTAAATTTGAGGCTTTAAAAATTATTTTTGAATGAAACCAATGCCTAAAACATAATTTAAAAACTATAGTATATTAAAAAAAAATTAAAAGTAATTAAAAACCCATGAGCCAATACAAATTTATAAAAACATTTCAGATGCAAAAAAATAGGGCATAATTTGGATATTTAAGAAAACTAATTTAATTAACAAGCTTATAAAGGACTTTTTAATATAAAAATAATAATAAAAAAACTCTTTGATACATTGAATTAGTCAAAAACATTATTTAAGCCTCATAAATATTTTAGAATATTCTAGAAATTCCATATTTAATAAAATATTTCAAGAGTAAAAAATAAGGTAGCAAGTGAGTGATTTTTGAAAACAAAGATATGTGGGCCTTACCAATGCCCAAATTGATTTCCACAGATTAATCCACATCCCCAACTCTCTAATGATCATGAAAGGAAACTCATGAGGCTTGGAGTTTATGCCATTAAATTGATATTTGTATGATTTATCTATGTATCTCAATATCAAGAAAATCATAAAATTATTGGTTTGAAAAAGTAAGTAATTTAGGTCAAAGGAAAGAGTCATGGATCAATCTACAAGGCATACAATCTTTCTCAACCCTCAAAGGAGTATGAAATCGAGCTCATAAGATGCATGCATGTAGGGTCAAATCAACACTCACGCATGGAAAGGAGTGTTGACACAAAGAAATACACATAAATGAGGATATTCTCATATGGAATCATGCATTATGTACCAATAATCAAAGCAACCATAAATGTCCATAAAGTCACAATTTCAAGTCCTAAATGACCATGAAAAGATATTAAAAGAATTGAAAATGACTCACTAAAAATCCTTTTGAAAAACCCTTTCAAAATCACATAAAACATGAGAGCAACTATTGATTTTATCAAGCATAAAAAATGGGATCAGAACTATGGAAAAAGACTTGATCCTTAGCCATGAAGAATTCACTACCAGAAAAAAGTGAAACAATGACTCTTTTTAAGCATCGAGAAAGGTAAAAAGTGACGCTTCCCCAAAACGTCATCTTCTAGCATGTCATTATATGTTACAGTCAACAATGACACTTTCAGGTAGTGTCATCTTTATTAATGCTTTCAATGGCACTTTAAAAAGTGTCATCCTTGAATAATATTAACAATGACACTTGTGGAATCGTCATCTTTGGATAGTTTTTTATTGAAATAATTTTTATAAAATTACCAGTCTTGACACTTATACAAGTGTCATCGTTGATTAATTTATTGAAAATTTTCTATTAAAAATAATATTTTTATCATATTAATAAGATAATTGATTTCTTATATAATTAATAAAAAAAACAATAACAACCAATAAAATAAAATTGAATTTTATAAATTATAATATCTGAAAATATTGATATACATTAAACTAGTCTAAACTAAACAATTAATGTAACTAGCTATATACATTAATGACACATAAACTTGTTAATTATATCAAAATATTTCAACAAGAATTTCTAATTCTTTCAACATAAGAACAAACATTGGTACCAACACTACTAAAATAAATCATAATCTTTAAAAGCATAATTCAACTTCCTAATGAGTTCATTGATGTAATCTTCATGATTTTTGACATCCCCTTCTTTAACACAATGATTTTGATCTCTTCTTTTAGCAAACAAGTATCCTTTGCAATCTGTAAATAAAAATAGGAAGAATAAATAATCTCTTCATTATGTATACAATAATTAATAAGTATAAATGAAATTATAACCTTCACAAAATTAATTTAGGTTATTGAAATTTGCTTACATGAATCCCCTTAGTCTCTTACATGCATGGGTTGTGTTCCTTTCAATTCATTATAAGAAAAAAAATTACACTACAAAGTATTTTCGAAATAAAATATAACAAATCATTTTAATGTAGACAAAAAAAAAAAAAAAAAAAACTCTCCTTTGCCAAATCTATGTTGCACCTTTAGAGCAATACTTCAATAAAGGACCCTAGACAAAATTTATCAAAGTAAAACAAGCGATACAAAAATTTCATCGAGGAGACCTAAGAGTTGAAACTAAATAAATAAATCCTACTTTATGCCATACAAATTCCTATAGCAACATTCATTTTCCACTCTTTTAATATCTCTAGCAAGGAGAAGAAACAACTAATCTAGGTGAAGGTTTGGAAACCTGAAGCCGAATCCATTTTACAAACCCCAAAACTTAACCAAATTGGTAGGTGTCATCAATCATATAAAAAAGGTTGACAGAATTGGATTATGTGATTATGATAATAGAATTGGAATAATGAACCCTCCAGAAATGTGTTCAAGACCATATCCAAGAACAATATATTAGGGACAATGATAGTAGCAGTAATACTGTTTCCTTATGTAGACAATAAAGAGCCAACAATCTAAACTATGTTCCAAGTTTAGGATACTGGTTTGCCATGCATGAAACTTGGCTTAAGAAGTAAAGGATTTCAGGTACTTGTGTAAAGGACTAGATGTTATAAACGTCCATAGGATGAAAATTAAAAATTATATCTAAACTACATGAAAACAATTTATAAGAAGCATTTTCTCAAAGCATTTAACTGTAGTCATGATAATTTACATATAAGAGATCAATGACTATAATCATGAATTTGCCAACTCCTAGTTACTAAGAATAATTTAAGTTAATATCAAATATGAAAGTGTTCTTGAACATAGGAGGAAAATTCCTTTCACATACTTATTTTTCTTGGGGAATTTAACTAATTTAGAAATGTTTGTGCAACTAATTTTAATAGCTTGGAATTCCTCACTTTTTTTTTTTAATACAATAAGATTCCATTTAGATCTTAAAAGGTACTAAAGAAAGGAAAAGAATAGCAAGAAATGCAATATTCTTTTATTTGGTTCTCCATAGAAATTAAGAAGGAAAAAAAATGGAATATAATAAAATTATCTAAAACTACTATATTTTAAAAATATTTGTTCTCTTTATAAAGAAGGAATAATATTAGAGGAGCATGCCAAAAAAAAAAAAAAACAAAAAAAGGAATATTTTCTCTATAGTGAAAAAAAAAAAAACAAGTCGAAATTCTTTTCATTTTTGTCTAGAGCCATTAAGACATTTACTTGATTATATTATATTCCCTTTTTACCTTTTATAAACCTTGATATCTATTAAGATTTGTTTAAATCTCATGAATTAGACAAACAAACAAACAATTATTTAAAAATATTACATATATTTGCCACCTAGGATAACCAAATATGAAATGCAGCAAGTAGAAAAATGACTTTTTTTATGAAATGTAGGGCCACTCTATGTTCTAGCTTCACCTAATATGTATATTGGGACACGTGATTTTGTAAATATATTTCTTTTCATGGGAGCTACAGTTTAACTATAATAACAACCACACAAAGGAACCACTAAGCCATAGGACATGGTTCAATTTTAAGAGAAGTTTACTATCTACAACTTTCCATTAAAATGAATTTCTTCATCAAAAAATAATCTTAAAAGAAACAAAGCAATTTGAGTCTAAAGCAGACATCACCTTCTATATGCTAATGAACCCTATAACATGTACACTAGACAATGTCAAGGGGAATGCAGCCTATTGGTTCCCATGATAGCTAAGCTTTAAATTTATTTTAATTAAATCAAATAAAAATTACAATCTCAAAATCTAGCAAAAGGATAATTAAAAAAACCATGACAATTATAATTCTCAAATAGAGATCAAACTGAATATGGAATTTAACATTTAAAACTCAAAGAAATTGCTATAGAATTTAATTAAATCATAGGAGTTTCTTTTAACTTGACTTGAGAGGTTTAATTAGTCATAGTAGTAATTGATATCAGAGCAATTGTTAAGGGAGATTCTCTAAAAAGAATAAAAATAGTAAAGAAGATAATGATGAAGATGGATAGAAAATTCTGCTATTTAATGTGAAAGTTACCATTATGTCTATGAACTTACTGTTAGTGCCTTGTGGCAAGGGAATGATTGAACTCACATGTCAACACTTCAAAAGTTTTAGTTTATAGCATCTTGGATGAGATGATTGTCTAGCATGGAAGGACCCACATTCCAGTACCTCACCTGCTAGCCAAAGAAGCTTTCTCTGTTTTTTTTTTCTTTTTTCTCAAGAACTATTATCATTTTCTAACAAAAATCTATATGAAAAATTAGGATCAAGTTACTTGTTTTAGCATTGAAAAATCCATATTCCAAATTATCCAGATTTAATGATTTGGATACAATATCAACACCCATCTTCATGGACCCTTCTCTCCATGCGTCACATGCTACCACTAGCATGTACACACAGAACCATTTAATGGGTTTCACGCTTTGGATGGTTTTAAAAAGTTCTTGGTAAATAGACTAATGGATAAACCCATAGTCGTCGGAGCACTAGCACTTAACAAACTCTAAAAAACCCACTTGAGAAAAATCAAGTAAAAGAGAAATCCATCGTACCTTGCATTTTGTTGAAAATTTGCAACGCTTTACACGATCTTGCTTGAGGATATTGAAAAATCATAACCTCCTCTGCAAAAAAAGTCCATCAATAAGTAGCAATTAAGGGTTTCCTTCATTCGTCAAAGAAAATAGGGTTAGACCGAAAGATAGTGATTCATGCCTAATTGGTGTCTCAGCTGATTCCTGTCCAGCTGGTGCTCCTTAATTGAGGAAGTAATCAACAAAATTTATAACCTATTACACCATAAACTAGGGTAGCAAAGACAAAGCTACTATAGCATAGTGGCTCTAGGATCGTTCACTGGGATGGGTTTTCACTTCACAAATGATATTATTTCAATGATGAATTGGTGCCTTTTCATTTCAAGGTTAGCTTTAAAAGAAAACATAAAGATGTTTGAATGAAAAAGGATTGGTTTTAAACTAACCAAAAATAGTAACTGATTTTTCTTACAAAGAAAAGTGTTTCTTGGAGTTTAGATCACTAGGCTCAGATTCCTCATACAAAAAGGGAGTTTCGGTCACTTGTTTCTTTTCCTCGCATTAGAGAATTAACATATAGTTCCTTCTCTAACCGGTGTTGTACAGATGCTTCCCTTTAATGAGTTCAAACACTAAATCTCTCTCACTGATGCACTTTGCAATGGCTCATACCTCTCACCTAGCACTTGCCATTCAAGGTGATCTTTAACCTTGGATTACCCGTCAAAAGCTCGCAAGAGATAACTAATGCATGTCTCCTTGGAGTCCAAAAGCTTACCAAGTGTTGGCTATTCTAGAAAATCCTACCTTCAAACCACCTCCCAAAGGCTCGCAAGGGGTAAACTAGTGCATCTCCATGGATGGAGATCACTTGCCTTACCAAGTGTTGGCCCAGTTGATTAAAAGGAGTTTTAAGTTAACTAAAAAGATAAAAACCATTAACGGGTCACACTTTCTCTTCATTACAAACTAAAACAACAAAACTTCCAATTTATGCATGTGGAAACTTACCCGGTTACCTTAGCTCCAAGAGACAAAGAGTCTAGCCTCTCATCCTCTGAGAAAACATCTCAGAGAATGTTTGGCTAGCAAGAAAATGAAAATGAAAGAGAAGACAAGAATATATAGGAAAAGCAGAGCAAGTGCTCTGTACTTTACTTCCTTCCCAAAACTGTACAAAGGATCCCCCTGGAACCAGCTCCTCCGGCTCTCTTTAAGACCAAAAATTACACTTACAACTATTACCTTGATATTTTTGCCAAATTCCTAACTTAAAAACTAAGGAATTCTATCACTGGTGGTTTACAAGGAGAATTTGGGCATTTAGGCAACAAAAATATAATGAAAAATATCTCCAAGTGTCGGTTACAAATATCGGGAAGCACTAAGGACCACTTCGCAGGTGACAAGTGAGGTCTGCGAGATTTCGCAGGTGCACAAGAAGGGCTGCGAAATTTCTTCATAGCAACCAGCTGATTCAACACCTTTGCAAAGTGGACTTCCATCTTGTGGTGTTTGGCTTCCATCGTGGCGTGAAGCTTCAGGGGAAGACCATAGCACTGTGCAAAAGTGTTGCGAAATATCTCGCAACAAAAGGCTGATTCCGCAGCACTTTTCTGAAGCCTTCCTTCAGCTTGGAGCAGTTATCTTCCAAAGGCTGTAACTTCCTCATTTCAACTCCGAATTGCACACGGTTTGAAGCATTGGATTATTGACTTCCTAAGCTTTCAAATGACATATAGCATGAATAAATTGGACATCAGGAAGTGCTCCAAAAGTGGCTGCAGTGACTGTCATCAAGAATGTTTCATGGCTGGATCCTCTTTGCTTCCCCTTGCATTCCAGGCTTGATTATGGCAAAAGAGCTTCAAAGCTTTGGTTCTTCATTCCTCTAAGCTTCCCATTGCTTTGCCAAGGATTCCACAAAACTCTCCTCAATCTCATAATGCTTTGGTGATCAAAATACTAACAAAAACACCAAAACTTACACAATTTGATTAGAATTGATTGCAAGGGGCCTTAACATGCTAATTGGGTTAAAAGGCACTAACTACTACTCAAAAGTGTTTAAAAGGATTAATTAAAAGCTATCAAATAGCACTTTTTGAGTAGTAATCAGATAGACTAGAGAAAAAAATAAATAAAAAATTAGGGTTTAGCTTGGAAGAAAAAGAAGCCCATCTGAATCTGTGCTTGTGCAATACTTACCTTCTTCCAATTGGGGGACTCCTTTATTCAACTGGTCCTTCAATCTAGACTACATTGATCGAATCTCTCAACTTTTGAAATGAAAAACCTTAAATCTTGGCTTTCTGCTTGTTACTTCATGAGAAGAAAGCCAAATAGCTGCAGTTTTTTACCACTGGTATGTCGTCGTGAGTGAAAGCTTAGAGTTTTTGTTGCTTTGATATCTTACCACTGTGAGATTGCAAGGCTTGTGGAGGGAAATTGTGTTCAGATGGGTAGGAAATAGTGTGGAGGGGAATGAAAATTTTAGGTAAATATATATACTATATAAGATAACGACGCTTTTTAAAAGCACTAACAATGCCAAAAACGGATGCATATGATGACGCTTAATTTTAAGTGCCAATATTTCCAATATTACCAGTTCAATGACACTTGTAGAAGCACCATGGTTAACAAGCGCCAACATTTATTAATAAGAAACTAAATAATGGCGCTTTTTCTAAAGCGCTAAGAAAAAGAGCGCCGTTGTTTTTGTTTTTTTGTAGAAAACCATTAGAGATGCTTGAAATCTCAGCCAAAATAGGTTTGAAAAAGCATTTTACAATCAAATTTAAAGGAAGAAACACAAATAGTCAAAAGAGGCCTCACATGGTGTTTTCTATTGAAAATCTATTTGGAAAATGAAAAACACCTTTGTGGCTCCCAATTTTATTTTGAAATCTATCAAGAAAAACTTTGAAAAATCAGCAAAAAGTATGGGAAAACAAAAATTCTCAAAGTGGAAACAAAAGAAAACAAAAATTCATAATATAGCAAAGTCTCACTTCATGAATCATCAATAGGCTTGAAATTAGATAGAAGCACGCAAAAGGAACCAAAATCCAACCAAATAAACTCTCAAAATCTATTGTACAACAGCAAGAATCCAAGATTAAACCAAGTTTCAAGCAGTCATGATGAATCAAAAGGAGATTAGAAGAAGAACAAGCATATGTCATGAATAAAATCACCAACAATCCAATGTATACCCTTCAATATCCACACCTAACATATGAATAACCTTAAGAATTAGTAAGGAAAGAGGAAGAATAGCAAATTAAGAGTAAAGTATGAAACCAAAGTTGATCTTACTAAGAATCCTCCATTCAAGCAAGATTTTCTTAGCTTCTAATAAACTTTCTTCCTTTCCAAGCAAGAGAAACTTTTAATATTCCTAAAGTTTTCCTTCTCTATAAGTTTTAGTAGAGTCTTCTCTCCAAACCACTCAAAAAAAGTCCTCTAAAATGTGCCTTTAAGCCTTCCTTTTATAGGAAAAAAGAGGACTCAGCTATTTGGACACTTATCCTCATCTCACTCTATGCTCAAAACAACCAAAAATCGACTTAAATAATAATTAAAGTTAAGGGACCTCTAAACCGGGGTTAAAGTCACCAAAATACTCCTAAAACACTCCTAAGAATGGAAGAAAACCAAAAAAAATAAAAAATAAAATCCAAGCAAAGTTAAAATAAGGGATAAACAACCAAGATATGATGAACCAATTGAGGAAACTGGGTTGACTGGTTGCTACAATAACCGATTGAGCTTATAGTAACCGGTTGAATCCTCAACACAGGTCAAAATAGACCAAAATGAGTTTTAAGTCACCAAAAAGTACCTAAACAAGCTCCAACCACTTTGAAACTTTGGGAACACCTAGGGTACCTATAAAGTCATGTTATGGATTAAAAAACCTCCCTCAAAAAGGTCTCTAAAAGTGGCCTAAGATTTGGCTAAATCAAGTGACATGCGGACTACCAAGGAATGCAATAAATGGCTAAGTAGAAAGGGATACTAAGCATGTGCTATGTGAAAAATACAAGATGAGAGGAACCAACTATGATGAATAACATGTGCTATGAGGACAAAATTGAGAGTCTATAGATATTCTGTGGAGTTTGGGTTTACTAACATCCAAAATGAAAAACTAAGCATGTTAAGGATTTAGAACCAGAGTTAACTTGAAGCTCAATCGTCACCTAATCTAGGGACTATTTCTTACCATTAGTAGTATGAACACACAGCACATAGCATTTGGTTGTGGGAGGAAGGCCAATGGGTTTAAGGCTATCACATAAAAGGGGAAAAAAATGTGAAATCATTATAGGAGAATTATGTGTACTTTTGGAATTTTTAGCCTAATATGGTTAAGTTTTTCTAATAAAAATAATAAAAATAAAAAAAAGAAATATATATATATATATATATATATATATAAAGTAGGTGAGCCAATGTAAGCTAGGAAACTCTTGTATAGGTCTAAAGGAGGATTTCAATCCCTAGTGCCCTAAACAAATTGGCTGGGACTCACTAACCTTAATGCCCATTACATAGGTCAAAAGAGTTCAAAATTATGTATTGCCACCTATTAAAGTAAAATGAGAGTTGAATAAAATGATTATGGTTGAAATCTTATGTTAAACATTGTGCTTCAAACATCTAAAGTCTCATTTGTCCCAAAGTATGAAGCCAAAAACTTTAATGGCAAAATTTTTTACATCCAAGTGCTACTGAACCATTCACCTAAGAGTAGCGAGGAAAGTCCTTTAGTAGGGGTGATTTTTAGAAACTTTAAGGGATTTTGGGTGCCCATCCTTGACATGTGAGATTTGGAGTGAAAGGTTGAGGTTGGAACTTGAATGAGGTAAATTATCTAAGCAAACATGTTTTCATAAGGTGAACATTGTTGTAATGTATTTGCATGTCTTTTAATTTTATATTAATCCTTTTATTGTCAAAATTGCTAGGAACTAGCAATGGCTTAGTTGGAGAGGGGGAGGGGTGTGAACAATGTTATATTTTGTATAAAAACAGAGTGAATTATCACATCTTAAGCTTGAGTATATCATTAAAAGCATCCTTCAACTAAGCAATTGTATGTCATGTTGTGTATGCTCGATTTTCTCATGTTGTCTTTGAGGCATTTTTTTCTTTCTATATTTATAGTCATATTTGATAAATAATGATGACCATGATGTCCTATTGGGACATCTCAAATGTGAGGATTAAAGGTGAATTGAACCAAAAGATCAAATTGACAAGGAGTTTTTGGGTGTTGATCCTATCTAACCATTAAAATGTTTTGAAATGGTTGAGGGGTTAAACATGTCTAATTACATGGATTTTATTTTATTTTTTATTTTTTTTGTATTCTTCACTTTTTGAACTTAAATTAAACCAAATTTCATAAATTTTAGAGGTTGTTTAATTAAGGAATCAATTGGAGAAATACGAGTGATGTTCCAACTTAAGAGGGTGCCACCAAGGGCTCTATAAGGGTGCTAGTTGCTAGTTTCCACCCCATTTTTTTTAAGGAGTATGTAATTGTAACCCATAATTGAAATGTTTTTTTTATTATTTTTTTATTTTTATGTTTAAACCCAAGAAAATGGGCTAGGCCCAATGGCTTACTAATTTCAAACCATGCTTAGGGCGTTTTAACATAGAAAGGAAATGTTCCAACATGGGGAGAACTTAAGTTTTGCTTGGGAATGATGTAAAAGGAGGATTGGCAGTCATCAATGGGGGTTCAAATCTTCTTCCTTGAGGGGAGTTATTGCATATTCTTGATCATTCTTGGAATCAACCTTGGAAGAGGAGATTTTGGATACACATTCTTTTTAGGTTTTCTTTATTTTCTTGTTCTTGATTTCATTGATTTCCTTTGTCTTGAATTGGTTTTATTTAATGCATAATTGAATATTTTTTTTATCATCATTGATCATTGAAATTTTAGATTTGATTTAGGATTCAATTTTCAATTTCTTTCTTTCTATTTTATTCTTCCAAGTTAATTTCTATTCAATGTCTATTGAGTAGTTATTTAGGTAGAGGAAAAGGTGCTCTAGGGCCTCTCTTCTTTCTATTGGAATGACCCTATGCTCATATTGTAATCATAATTCAAAGCAGCTTGTTAATTGATTCCCTCTTATTTAGTAGAAAGGACCATATCTTGGAAAACACTTAATGAGAAAGCCATTTTAACTTGGAACTACCTTTATTAAGCTCTTATTGAAAAATTATACAAATATATGAGATATTGGGCTCATTAATGAAACCATCAAATTTGAAAATTAGGGTAGGGTCTCAATAGGTTATCCTAAGCATTTAATGGGAAAGCCATTTTGACTTTGGACAACCTCTATTGAGTTCTTAATGGGACAATTCAACAAATAGATGAGCTATTGGTTCAATGAAACCATCAAATTTGATAATTAAGGATTATAGTCTCAATAAAGTCTCTTAAGCACTTAACAACCTTTATTAATCCCTAAATACCATAAATTAGGCAAATGGTTGAGATATTGCATTCATGAAACCACTAAATTTTTATACCTAACTAGATATTGGAGTTTAAAGTCTCCATAGGGTATTCCAAGAACTTAATGGGGAAGCCATTTTGACTTGGAATAACCTTATGTAAGCCTAGGACAACAATTTTCAGATCATTAATATAATGGGGAAAGTGGAATGTTATAGCGGGCATCAACTAATAGGTTAATATCTTTGAAATCAATTTTAATGATTTTATTGAAAATATTCCAACCAAGGGAACCTTCAAGTATCTTGGTTGAGATAACAATAGCAAAGATCATTCCATGGTGAGAATTGGGAACCATAAGGTATTTCTCTCCTTAGTTGATAGTTGCAATTGGTTAAGAAGCTTAAACTAATTCTTATTTTTCATAAAACCACTTTTCAATAACTTTCTTAACCAAAGCAAGATTCAAGAAGGAATTCTCCACTACATCCATCTTTCATCCTTTGATTCTCTTAATTTCAGTTGCATTCCAAGGTCACTTCCTTAAGGCTCAACACCTGACTCATTGGGCTTTTAAAGCTATAACCTCATCCTGACATTTAGGGAATCACCATATTATTTATACAGATTTTAGTTTGGTCATTAAGTTCATGTTTCAATTATTATAATTATCATTTTAATTTAAATAGTTCAAAGTATTTTGTTAACGGTTTATTGATGAGAAGAACCATAATGCACCTTTGAATAGCAAAGGTCTTAATCCCTCTCTCTATTTGTACAATTCTTAGAATCATTTGTATAGACATCACTAAGAAGTGCATGAAGGGAGGATGGGAAATTGATGACCGAGGGTGAAAGAGTTCAAGACAGTTATTTGGAGAACTTCAAATTCTATTGAAGTTAGGAGTATGGATCATGGTATGCTTTCTTCATATCCTAGATGTTAATTTAAAAGTTTGATATTAAAAACCAAATGAAAATATTTTCTAATATTTGGTATCAAAGCAAAGTTAATCGTTTGTATGTGTAATTTTTAAATTTGGATATAGTCAAGAAAAACCACAACCCAACGTTATGGAGAAAATTACTTCATATGGAAAATCATAGCCTAACATTATGAATAAGATATTTTTATTTTTTCATAGCTTAAAACTATGATAACATTTATACTTTTATAACTAAAAGTTATGAATAAATGAATTTGCATATATCATAACTTGAAGTTATGTATAAGTGAGTTTAAATTTCATAACCTAAAGTTAAAAATAAAGGGATTTGTTAGTATCATAACATGTAGTTTAAAACAAATTGTTTTGTTTATAACTATAACTTAAAGTAGTGTGAAAATTTATTTATAACTTTTTACAAAAAAGAAAAAAAAATCATTTTAATAAAAACAAAATAAAAAATCATTTTATAATTTATAGTGAATAGAACCTGTTTTATCCTTAACTAGAACACAACCTCAACTATTTCCTTCAACATACTCCTTTCTAGTTTGGTATGTGGAAAACCATTTTATAAAAGGAATGAACCACAGCTCTAGAGAAGTGTTTAATTGTTTCCAAAGAATTTATAAAACATATGTAAAATACTCTGAACAACTTAGAATAATAATGTATATAAATCATAGATTTTTACTTCACATGATAGTTATATCACATCCAATTAATAATAAATATCACACCATATAGCTCTTTTGAATAAGTTCTTCCCATAACCTATAATAGTTATTGAAAAAGACTTGTAGTCCAATAGGGTAACACCTAAGGAGGGGGGGGGGGGGGGGGGGGGGGTGGAGAGAGGGTGCGAGGGGTGGCGAATGGGTGTGTTTAAAAATTACAATATAAGGATTAAATATTATGCCCAATTTTTAACCCTGTGAGTAGTTAAGGATTATCAATTCAAATAATGATAGCCAATTCAAACAAAATAATCAAAATATATAAACAATGAGGCACAAAGATTTTTAAGTAGAAAACCCTATACTAATTGTGGAGATAAAAAAAAACCACAAGGTCTAAGACCACTAATCTAAATCCACTATATGAGATCAAGTTACACATATTTACCTGTTCGCTTTACCCAAAGACTTACTCTCAAATACCTACAATTTGATCCACATCTGCGACGCAACAACCTTTGCTTGCTCCAATGAATACACTTTAGTTTTGCCAAAAGGATCAAGGTCTTCAACCCAAGATTCAATGATCAAATCCTTGAATGAGAGATTGAAAATTGTGTGGCACATTAGGCTCTCTCTAAGAACCTTTCTAAAGAAGATGTGATTTGTTAATGATCTCTACCCCTTAAGGTGTTATGATAAGATATTTATTGGATTAAATCCCAAATAAATTTTAGAAAACTTCTAAATTAGATTTGAGTGAAAAAATCTTAGTTAAAAATTCATGATCGCTTGATCCCACTTAGGTGGCTTGAGTGCTTCAAGCGCTCGAGCAATGCGGAGTGCTTGAGTGATCAACACTTAAGTGGTGCTCCCCACTTAAGCATCTCTTATTTTTAAAAAAATTTATAAAAATTAATTTTAAGTTCAAAACAATTACCAATCCTCTCTATACTTCAATGGAGCCTAACTTGCCACAAGTCAAAGCCCTTAAATGTACCGGTGACTTCCTGGTTAGACAAACAACAATCTCTGATCTTCAATGACAGCAAGTCACTAATAAAAAGAATTCTATAATCAAACATTAAAAGGAACAAATTTGCCAACATATAAATAAGACTCTATGTCTTAATAATTATAATAGTACAAAACGTATTATTGGGCTCTCACCCAAGAGCATGCATCCATGCCTTCCCATTAATCCATGCATGGATCTTCTTAAGGATGTTTTAGTTTTTCATCCTAGGGTACTTCACCTTTCTTCCTTTAGGGACTATTAACCAAGATTACTCTCCTATATTGCTTTTTTACCTTTCATTCAGGCGACCCGTCATGGTGCCTTTTCCACAAGTTGTACCAATGTTTGTAGTACCCTTCTATGTTGCCCAACTGCATTAACAATTTAGTTTTAGCAAATATAAAATATATTTCAACAAAATAGAGTACTATAGAGTATAATTCAAATATGAGCAACACATTTTACACAATAATTCTTATACTCATATATCATGCACAATTCGAATTGATGCACCTACACACACCATATCACCCAATAAACCATTTTTAAAACCGAATTTAACTAAACTTTTCATCCAAATTTTTCATAAATAATCGAAAACAAAGGTTTTAAAACAACCTTAATGTCTTACAGGTAATTGGTTTCTCACACTTATTGCAACCATTTTTAAACTAAATTTTAAGGTGACCATGACTCTATTTAGCCATGTAATTAGTTATCAACTATTGAATTTTTGGCTACCCATTCAAAAAAGTAGCTAAGTTGTCAACTTGCTACCATAAGGAAAAAATCTATAAAGGAACACCACTTATTCCTTACCATCTTTTAATTAGCTTAACAAGTTTATTAACAAACTAATTGATTCATGCCTAATTGGTGTCTCAGCTGATGTATGTCCAGCTGGTGCTCCTTAATGGCAGGTGTAATCAACAAAATTTTTAACCTATAACACCATGAACTAGGGTAGCAAATACAAAGCTACTATAGCATAGTGGCTCTAGGATCGTTCCACTGGGAAGGGTACTCAAGTTGAAAATGATACCAATTCAAAGTGAATTGGTGCTGTTTCATTTCAAGGTTAGCTTAAGAAATAAAACACAAACTTTGGTTGAAAAAGGTTTGGACTAAGATTAACAACACAACAAGTGATGAAAATTACTTAAGGAGAAAAGCATTCCTTGGAGATTCAGGTATACAGGGGAGGTTCCTCATGCAAAAGCATAGCTCCGGTCAGTTGGTTCATTTCCTCACATTAGAGAATTAACATAAAGTCAATTCTCTAACAAGTGCTGCACAAATGCATCCCTTAATTGGATTTCAGCTTTAATTCTCTCCCTGATGCAACTTGCAATGGTTTGAGCCTCTCACTAGCCTTTACCATTCAAGGTGATCTTTAACCTTGGATTACCCGTCAAAAGCTCGCAAGAGATAACTAATGGATGTCTCATAAGAGTCCAAAAGCTTACCAAGTGTTGGCTATTCTAGAAAATCCTACCTTCAAGTCACCTACCAGAGGCTCGCAAGGGGTAAACTAGTGCATCTCCACGGTTAGAGATCACTTGCCTTACCAAGTGTTGGCCCAGGTGACTCCAAGGTGTTTTAAGTTAACTAAAAACATTAGAAACCATTCACGGGACACACTTACTCTTCATTCATAGCTGAAACCACAAAGCTTCTAATTCTTGCTCTTGGAACCTTTCCCGGCAACCTTAACTCCAAGGAACTAAAAAGCTTAGCTACTCATTCTCTGGGGAAAGCTCCTCAGAGAGTGCATAACTTAGTAAACTAAGTAAAAACACAATCAAAGTGAGAAGGTAAAGCAGAGCTCAAGCTCTGTGTATTACTTTGAAGCTTTTTACAAAAAGTCTCAACACCCTCATAACAGGCTCCTCGGGCTCTATTTAAACAAAAAATACAATTACAGCTATTACATGATATTTTGCCAAATTCCTAACTTAAAAGCTAAGGAAATCTATCATTGGTGACTTACAAGGAGAATTCAGGCATTTAGGCAACAAAAATCTAATGAAAAATATCTCCAAGTGTCGGTTACAAATATCGGGACGCACTCAGAACCACTTCGCAGGTGAAAGGTGAGGTCTGCGAAATTTCGCAGGTGCACAAGAAGAGCTGTGAAATTTCTTCATAGCAACCAGCTGCTTCAACACCTTTGCAAAGTGGACTTCCATCATGAGGTGTTTGGCTTCCATCGCGGCGTGAAGCTTCAGGGGGACTCCATAGCACTGAGCAAAAAGGCTGCGAAATCACTTCGCAACAAAATGGTGATTTCCCAGCACTTTTCTGAAGCCTTCCTTCCCTCAGCTTGGAGCAGTTATCTTCCAAAGGCTGTAACTTCCTCATTTCAGCTCCAAATTGCACACGGTTTGAGACATTGGATTGTTGACTTCCCAAGCTTTCAAATGACATATTGTATGTATAATTTGGACTCCAGGAAGTGCTCCAAAAGTGGCTGCAGTGACTGTCACCAAGAGTGCTCCATGGCTGATTTCTCTTTGCTTCCCCTTTGCATTTCCACTTTGCTTATGGCAAAAGAGCTTCAAGACTTTGATTCTTCATGCCTCTGAGCTTCCCATAGCTTTCCAAGGATTCCATATAACTCTCCTCAATCTCATAATGCTTTGGTGATCAAAATACTAACAAAAACACCAAGACTTACACAATTTGATTAGAATTGATTGAAAGGGGCCTTAACATGCTAATTGGGTTAAAAGGCACTAACTACTACTCAAAAGTGTTTAAAAGGATTAATTAGAGGCTATCAAATAGCACTTTTTGAGTAGTAATCACTCCCCCCAACCGACATATTGCTAGTCCCTTAGCAATGAAGGAGAGAAAAACAAAACAAAATTACCATAATTTACAACATCATGCTAATCACTTTCAAAAAATATTTAAGTGGCACAACTGACAAACTCTCACATGGAACATTAAAGAACTATAACTTCAAATTTCAACAAGAGAAATCAAAAACTTTGCTAAATACCATTGATCAAGGGAATGCATTATGCAAATTGAAGTTTTAAAACCATTTTCACTTCCAAAGAACCAAACTTTAATCTTCCACAAAAATCTAAGTGTAATATGATAGGTTCCAAATATAGCATGCTAAACTAATCTCTCCCCCCAACCTATCTTTTTTCAACACTTTAGCAAACTGACCAAATTCAATAAACAGAGAACACACTTTTCTTCTTTTTTTTTTTTTTAAGGTAACAGGCTTAAGGGGCATTCTTTTCTGTTTTGTCCATGTAACGGGGGTCCATCGATGACTCCCAACCAATTAAGGTTTAGGGCATCAAGCTTTAAGGATCTTTCAACCACTAACTCCTCGGATTTCACCCCGGACTTTTTCATATACCCTTTTTGCCTACCATATGCTAACTCCACCTATCCACCCTTGTAACGAGCATTGAGGCCGGTGACTCCCAACCACTGAAGGCTTAGGGCACCAGGTTTAAAAGGTTTTCACCATATACCCTTTTAGACCTTGCTCGGGTTTCAAGGCAAGCAAACACTTTGCTTTCTTTTTTTTCAAAGGCTCATTGGCCTTTCATATGGTGTCTCAATATCATTAAAATGAGGTCAAAGATACCAAGTTCCAAAATTTTCTAAGTCAAGGGGGAAATAGTTTCTCATTTTATAAAAGGAATCTATTGTGCACAGTGTGTGGATAGCTTAAAGTGGAAAGACTAAATTTGATTTCAATAGAAGTTTCAACAATTGAACCACTTTAGCAAGCATAATCCAAACTCTAAGTTAGATGAAAAGCAACAGTTCAGTTTCTCCTATTTTAATTCGAAAATTTTTCTCAAAATCCATGGAGATTATAGTAACAAGCAAAAAACTACAACTACTTCACTAGACAAGACTAAAATATCAAAATAACTTAGCATACTTCCTTCAACTTAGAAAACTTCCTTCCTCATTTCTCCTCCCCCCCCCCCCCCCCCAACCGAGCTGAGCATTGTCCTCAATGTGATATGGGTGATCGAAAATAAAGGGAGGAAGTGGTACCTCCTGATCGATTTCAATTTCGAATATTGAATGGAGAAACCACATGTTTCAAAAAGAATAAAAGGTGTGAGGAAAGGGAGTAAGAGTAAATTAATGCTAAGTATTAGCAAAAAAAAATTAGACTTTGTATTACTTTACTCATTTGTGAACAGCTGAAAAAGGAAGTAATACAAGCAATCCAAAGAATCTCCATAGATATTATCAAAATGTAGGAGATTTCATAAAAGACTAACCAAAACAAAATACATAAAAGAAGTAATATATCAAAGATATATAAATGTTCAAATAGGAGGGTAGTGCTAGAGCTGATGGCCTATGAAGATGGCTCTGCCTTTGGAATAGCTGACTGATGAGGGGCATGAGGCTCTGTGGTGGCATGAGTGGTCTGCTCCTCAGCTGCTTGGAGGCCAAGATGCTGCTGAAGCTGCCTCAGAATAAAAGTATGCTGAGCCTGAGTAGCCATCATCTGCTACTGGTGAGATCTCAAAGCTGCCATCTCTTGAGCAAGTCTGCTCTGAGAGGCTGTCAATGTCTCCAATGCCTGGCATAGATCCCTATACTCCGAAATAGGGATGGCCATCCTAGGCTCGGCTGATGTGGAAGGCTGTGCTGAAGCTGGGGCTGCTGGAGGAACTGGAGATGCACTGGCCATGGAGGGAGAGGCTGCAGGCATACCCTCAGGTATGAGGCGTGGGGATACTCTCCTGGCAGGTAGAGCCTGAACTGGCTGTGGAAGTTCTGATTGCTCCATTTTGTAAGCTGTCATATTGCTCCATTTTTCAAAAGTAAAAACATCTCTACAAATCTTCTTTTGTTCCTCCTGAGGCTCTGCTGGATATCCCAGGTGCTCAAGGATTTGGCATAACAGTCGTGGGAAGAGAAGAGGGATGGAATCAGCTCTTTGCAATTTTTTTCTATGCACCTTCTCTTCAAAATAGAGAAGTGCTGCCAGGATCAAGTGGTGAGGGCCAAAATAATAGCCCTCTGACATTCTATACAGGGCCTCCAACATAATTCCCCTTCTCTGAGTCCAATGTTGAAGGAGGTAGATACTATGCCTCAACAGGGCATCAATAAGGAACATCTTTGGGGGAAGTTCCCCCCTCAGCAGATACGGGTTTCTGGATGCTCCTCTAGACAAAATGTGCACCATCTCCAGCTGAGATGGATTGGCCCAAGCTCTAAAGTCATCGAAATGACTGGGCTCATATGGAATATTCAAAGCTTCAGCTATTTGCCGAGCCCCCAAGATACCATGCCTACCATTAATAACGAAATGCAGTAAGGTAGGATCCCTGACCTGTCGAGTAGTCATGGATTGATAGAAATCCATTGCTATTCTGGGGTAGAAGAAGTCTCGCGGGGTCAGAAGCTGCTCCATTTGGTATCTTCGCAGCAATTGGAATGTTTCTTCAAGCTCCGGGCGCAACTGGAAAGCAGCTATGTCAAAGCATAGCTCCGAATGGAATGGCCGGTCTCGGCAATCCAAATTGCCTTCAATTGGAGGCTGAGCTAGAATTGGCCGCCTGATTATCGCTTCCGAAGCTGGTTCGGATGGAATTTGGGGCTCAGAAGGCGGCTGTTGGACTGTTGGAAGCTTCGCAGGCGGTGCCGGAGATGGCACCGGAGACGGAATTGGAGATGGGGCAGGGGACGCAGCGGGGGACGAAACAGGGGATTGCCCTGTCAAGTCAATGGGCTCCGAGCTTTCCACTCTAGCTCGCTTTTGGAGGGGACGACCCCCTGACCTGGTAAGGTAGCGCCTTATCGGAGGCGTTTGCAATGTAGGCTTGTTCTGGCGCTTCTTTGGCGAGGGCTTTGCCGGCGGCGGAACGGCTTCTGGCCGCGGCGGCTCAGAGGTTGAAGCTTGCCCTGGCACCTCGCACGGCGTTCTTTTTCTGGTGGAAGGGGAGGAAGATTTCGCGCCCCTGGTTCGTGCCATTGCGAACTGACGAGGGTTAGGACGGCGGCGATGAACGGAGGGGGCAATCGGAGGTGCTAGCGGTGTCGATCTATGGAGAGGAGAGGAACGGTTTGCTGCTGCGATTTTTTCCTTTTTCTGAAATGGATTCGCAGCCCAAATGACCGATATTTATAACGGTCACAAGAATATGAACGGTCATTTGGGGTTTTGCAGAAGAAAAACGGCTTCGCAGCAAAATTGGGCGTTTCGGAATCAAAAATCGCTTTCGCAGCTCACTTCGCAGCTGCGAAATTGAAGTCACTGTGCTGCGGAATGGCGCTCGTGTGCCAAAGACCGGTTTCGCAGCTGCGAAACATCCTTCGCAAGAGAGAAATCGCTGAGAAATCGCTGTGGAATAGCGTTTTTTAAGCCTTAGTGGTTCGCAGAGCATTTCGCAGCTGCGAAATTGAGGTTCCTGTGCTGCGAAGTGGCACTCCTGTGCCAAAGACCGGTTTCGCAGCTGCGAAATCGTTCGCAGAGGGCTTAAAAGTGTTGCGAAGTGGCTTCGCAGCAAAAAAAACCATTTTCGCAAAGAAATCCTTTTTGGCTGCGAAATATCGCAGAGCTTTTTTTCTCCCCTGTTTTTGCTCTGTTTTCGCTCCGATTTCTTCGCGATTTCTTCCTTTGCATTTTCTCCCACCTGAGATCATCCAAAAACCTATATTACATCAAAACAAAGTAGAATTAAAGCATTAAAATCAAAATTAAAGCAAGTAATAAGTAAAACAAAAAGCTATGGACTAGCTAGTCTTAAGAAAGACTAAGTCCATCAAAGAATTTGATCCTGATTTAGCTTGCCCGGATCCCATATGAAGTTAGTATCCTTCATTTGAGGCTTGCTGTGTATGATGGCAACGAAACCAATTCCCTTTTTGCCATACAGCGCTTGGAGGAAAAGTAGAGGCATATGTTTCTTCATCAATTCTTTCTTGATGACTATCCTCTGTGGTTCTCTTTGTTCATTATCTGCTCCTTCTTTATTGAACAAAGGTAGAATCTCTTCTACCCTTCTCCAACTTTGTAGAGTAGCAAACACATTAGGGGGTTCAGACAAACCTTCCTCACAATCCACAAAACTTTCATTCAGCTTGTCTTGCACATTCTGATTACAGTGCTCCTCTACCAGAGTGTCAATAATACACACTTCCTCTGGACCCTCTTCTTCTTCCGGAGTGATTTTCTTTTTAGACATATAGAAAATGTTGAGATCAAGTGTCATGTTGCCAAAAGTGAGTTGCATGAGCCCATTCCTACAGTTGATGATTGCATTTGAGGTAGCTAGGAATGGCCTTCCCAGGATAATAGGAACTAAATTAGCTTCCTTAACAGTAGGATCCGTATCAAGAACAATAAAATCTACTGGATAGTAGAAATTATCAACTTGAACCAAGACATCCTCAATTACTCCTCTGGGAATTTTTACTGATCTATCTGCTAGAGATAGAGTAATTGCTGTTGGCTTCAACTCACCAAGCCCCAATTGCTTATAGACAGTATATGGAAGCAAATTCACACTAGCTCCCAAGTCTAATAAAGCTTTTTCCACTACCTTTCCTCCAATCATGACTGAAATGGTAGGACTTCCCGGATCTTTGTACTTCAAAGGAGACTTACACTGTAAGATTGCACTTACTTGCTCAGTCAAGAAGGCTTTCTTAGTTACAGTCAACCCTCTTTTGATAGTGCACAAGTCCTTTAGGAATTTTGCATATGTTGGAACTTGCTTAATCATATCCAACAGTGGGATATTGACTTTAACTTGTCTCAATACTTCAAGGATTTCAACTGCATTTCTAACCCCCTTCTTCCCATGCAATGCTTGAGGAAAAGGTGGAGAAGTTGATTTCTTCAGCCTTTCTTCCTTCAGAAGTTCCTTCTCTGGATTTGCATTCATTGTTGACTCAGAGTCCTCTTTCTTATCACTGATCTCTCCTTCTTTGTCTTTCATTTCCTCCTCCAACTTTGTCCCTTCCTCTTCAACAGGTGGCTTAGGTGGTGGCTGCTCAATTTTCTTACCACTCCTCAGAGTGATCAAGGCTTTGACATCTTTCATTTGTGATGATTCCCCCTCATGGCTTTCCACTTCTTGGACACCCTTGGGATTTTGGTGGGGTTGGGAAGGAAATCTTCCCTTTTCTTGCACTGTATTCAAATTTGTGAGCCTTGATATTGAGTACTGGAGATTATCAAATCTTTGAGTTATATCATTTTGCATTCCATCCATCCTTTTGTTCAGAATATTCTCTACTCTGTCAATTCTTTGATTAAGCTGAGTATTGATGGCTTTTTGTTCTCCAACAAAATCTCCCACTACCTTGCTGAGATTCACAATGGCTTGTTCAAGACTTGAAGATTGCTGAGATGGTTGATCCGGCTGTTGGTACTGAGGTGCTCTAGGCTTCCATGAAAAATTTGGATGATTCCTCCAACTTGAGTTGTAAGTATTTCCATAGGGTGCATTGTTATTGGGCTTAAACTGTCCAACAACATTTGCTTGATCTCCAAACATTTCCCTTTTAGCTGAAACTATAGGGCATTCCTCCACCAAGTGTTCATAGGATTGACACTTAGGACAAAGCTTCACTTGCACTGGTGATTCAGCAACAGCTTGCACTTCATGCATTTTTTTCAGTTCCAGCTCCTCTAATCTTCTTGTCACAGCTGCAAACTTTGCTTTTGTATCATCCTCTTCTTTCAAAGTATACATCCCAGCCTTAGCATTGAAAACATTCAGTTGAGACTTCATCTTTCCCACTTCTCCTTTGGTTGGCTCATCCCATCCCCTTGAAACTTCAGCTACATAATTCAAGAAATCCATAGCTTCCTCTGGATTTTTGCTCATGAAATCTCCTCCACACATTGTTTCCAGGAGTTGCTTCATTGAGGATGACATCCCATCATAAAAATAGCTCACCAATAGCCAAGTATCAAAACCATGGTGAGGACATGCATTTATGGCTTCCATATATCTTTCCCAACACTCATAGAATTTCTCATTCTCTTTAGCTGAGAAGTTTGAAATTTGCCTTTTCAAGCCATTTGTTCTATGAGTGGGAAAAAATTTCTTAAGGAATTCAGCTTGTAAGTCAGTCCAAGTACGGATACTCCTTGGCCTTAAAGAATTAAGCCAAATTTTGGCTTTATCCTTTAAAGTAAAAGGAAATAACTTAAGCCTCATCAAATCAATTGAAGCTCCTCCCTCTTGGAATGTATTACAAACTTCCTCAAATTCCTTAATATGTGCATAGGGATTCTCACTTTCCATTCCATGGAAAGTTGGTAGAAGTGGAACAATATATGGTCTGATCACTAGCTGCTCTGTAGGAGGTATTATACATGATGGTGCACTCATACGAGGTGGATGCATACGATCCCTCATTGATCTAAATTCATTGAGATTGTCTTGACGAACTTGGTGACTATGCTGATCTTCAGGAGTAGTTTCCATGATATTCAAGCCCAATTCCAATTCCTTAGTATGAGGTGTATTAATTCTAACAAGTCTTCCTCCACTGCCTCGTATCCACTTTGGCATACACAACTAATATCTATATGACTAAAATGAAAACAGAGGACAACAAAAAGAAAACAAAGCTACCAAAAGAAAATAAAACTAAGCTGAATTTAAAAGCTAAATTTAAATTATGAGTAAGTAAAACGAAAATAATGAGAATTAATAAAGCTAAAGAAACTTTACCACACTTGTGATGAAAATCACAAGTACACTGAATTAGTATCACTGATTCTTGACACCTTCCCCGGCAACGGCGCCATTTGATTCATGCCTAATTGGTGTCTCAGCTGATGTATGTCCAGCTGGTGCTCCTTAATGGCAGGTGTAATCAACAAAATTTTTAACCTATAACACCATGAACTAGGGTAGCAAATACAAAGCTACTATAGCATAGTGGCTCTAGGATCGTTCCACTGGGAAGGGTACTCAAGTTGAAAATGATACCAATTCAAAGTGAATTGGTGCTGTTTCATTTCAAGGTTAGCTTAAGAAATAAAACACAAACTTTGGTTGAAAAAGGTTTGGACTAAGATTAACAACACAACAAGTGATGAAAATTACTTAAGGAGAAAAGCATTCCTTGGAGATTCAGGTATACAGGGGAGGTTCCTCATGCAAAAGCATAGCTCCGGTCAGTTGGTTCATTTCCTCACATTAGAGAATTAACATAAAGTCAATTCTCTAACAAGTGCTGCACAAATGCATCCCTTAATTGGATTTCAGCTTTAATTCTCTCCCTGATGCAACTTGCAATGGTTTGAGCCTCTCACTAGCCTTTACCATTCAAGGTGATCTTTAACCTTGGATTACCCGTCAAAAGCTCGCAAGAGATAACTAATGGATGTCTCATAAGAGTCCAAAAGCTTACCAAGTGTTGGCTATTCTAGAAAATCCTACCTTCAAGTCACCTACCAGAGGCTCGCAAGGGGTAAACTAGTGCATCTCCACGGTTAGAGATCACTTGCCTTACCAAGTGTTGGCCCAGGTGACTCCAAGGTGTTTTAAGTTAACTAAAAACATTAGAAACCATTCACGGGACACACTTACTCTTCATTCATAGCTGAAACCACAAAGCTTCTAATTCTTGCTCTTGGAACCTTTCCCGGCAACCTTAACTCCAAGGAACTAAAAAGCTTAGCTACTCATTCTCTGGGGAAAGCTCCTCAGAGAGTGCATAACTTAGTAAACTAAGTAAAAACACAATCAAAGTGAGAAGGTAAAGCAGAGCTCAAGCTCTGTGTATTACTTTGAAGCTTTTTACAAAAAGTCTCAACACCCTCATAACAGGCTCCTCGGGCTCTATTTAAACAAAAAATACAATTACAGCTATTACATGATATTTTGCCAAATTCCTAACTTAAAAGCTAAGGAAATCTATCATTGGTGACTTACAAGGAGAATTCAGGCATTTAGGCAACAAAAATCTAATGAAAAATATCTCCAAGTGTCGGTTACAAATATCGGGACGCACTCAGAACCACTTCGCAGGTGAAAGGTGAGGTCTGCGAAATTTCGCAGGTGCACAAGAAGAGCTGCGAAATTTCTTCATAGCAACCAGCTGCTTCAACACCTTTGCAAAGTGGACTTCCATCATGAGGTGTTTGGCTTCCATCGCGGCGTGAAGCTTCAGGGGGACTCCATAGCACTGAGCAAAAAGGCTGCGAAATCACTTCGCAACAAAATGGTGATTTCCCAGCACTTTTCTGATGCCTTCCTTCCTTCAGCTTGGAGCAGTTATCTTCCAAAGGCTGTAACTTCCTCATTTCAGCTCCAAATTGCACACGGTTTGAGGCATTGGATTGTTGACTTCCCAAGCTTTCAAATGACATATTGTATGCATAATTTGGACTCCAGGAAGTGCTCCAAAAGTGGCTGCAGTGACTGTCACCAAGAGTGCTCCATGGCTGATTTCTCTTTGCTTTCCCTTTGCATTTCCACTTTGCTTATGGCAAAAGAGCTTCAAGACTTTGATTCTTCATGCCTCTGAGCTTCCCATAGCTTTCCAAGGATTCCATATAACTCTCCTCAATCTCATAATGCTTTGGTGATCAAAATACTAACAAAAACACCAAGACTTACACAATTTGATTAGAATTGATTGAAAGGGGCCTTAACATGCTAATTGGGTTAAAAGGCACTAACTACTACTCAAAAGTGTTTAAAAGGATTAATTAGAGGCTATCAAATAGCACTTTTTGAGTAGTAATCACTAATCAACTCCTTTAATTTATCAACTAATCAATTCACTAACCAAGCCATTAATCTTTATTAAGGGATTAAGCAAATTTGAATTAACCTTTAATTAAATTTAGCTTATTACAATAACAATTTGCTTAAAGAAACTAAAGTTTTTTCTTTATGAGAAATTTGATATGGGCATAGGTGAAGAGTCCTTTATGATTGGAATTGGAATATTTTAGGACAAAATGACTTCTTGAACTATCTTAAGAGAATTATATTAATAAAGTTCATGAAAGTTATAACATGAAAAATTGCTCAATTAGAGTAGTGCCTAACTTTAAAGGAGAAAAATGCAATTCTAATCAATGCCAAGAAATGAAGTTGAGAAGAACAAAGTGAGAGAGATTTCATATGTTTCTATTGTGAAAAGCTTAATATATACTCAAATTTGCACTTGCCCTAACATCAATTTTATGGTTGGAACACTGGGAAGATTTTAAAGTAATCTAAAATACGATCATTGGGTTGCTACTAAGAAAGTAATGTGATATCTTCAAGGGACTAAGGACTACATGTTCACATATATAGAAATGGAAAATCTTAAAATCATTGAATATTTAGATTCAAATTACATTAGATGTCTTAATAGTAGGAAATCATATGTTTTTCTACTCCTTTGTGGAGTTCTCATGGAAACATTCAAAGTGATTACTAATTGCTTCCTCCACTATGGAAGTAGAATTTGTGGCATGCTATGAGGCCACTTCTCATGCACTTTGGTTAAGGAACTTTAAGGCTTTGAATTTTAGGTTCCATTTCAAAGGCGCTGAGAATTTTATGTGATAATTTTAGGTTTCATTAAGAGTTCAAATGCATTAAAGGCTATTCACATAAAATATCTTGTTATGAGAGAAAGAGTATATAATCAAACAATGTCAATTAATTAACATATCAATATGAACTTGATGATTATAAACCCTTTGGCTATAGCATTGGGGTTAAGGACTCTTAAGGAACATCTTTGTAACATGGGTCTCTATATTTTATTAAAGGATTTTTAGTTGAGATACTATGAGCTCTATTTACAATTTATAATGATTCTACTCTATCTTGGTTCCATTATATCCACATTTTGATGGTAAAACATGAGATGTATTTGACATAAAGTTGGAATTTTAAAGTTTGTGGGTATAATGGAATTATTTTAGCCTAATTCTTCATTTAAGGTAGTTTGAATAAGAAAATTACTAATATTGTGATGCATGTTTGTAATTATCTTAAAAGAGTAATGTAGAACCACCACGATCTATATTAGCAGTTTATTTGTTCAAGCGATATAATTTTGGAATTTAAAATAGTTATGACTATGGACAACCACTTAATGAATCTAGTAAAGAAAACTTAAAGTCGTCATTATAAATCAAGTGGGAGAATGTTAGAATTAAGAGTAGTCTTTATATTAATTTTTCTTTTCTTAAAAATTAAGTTTTATTTTCTTAAAATATTTAGATTCATTTGTCCATGCATGAATTTTTGGAGAACTTAAATTAGATCCATTTCAGAATTCATAATACTTATTAAGTTTATGTTTTAGTTATTATTATTATTATTATTATTATTATTATTATTATTATTATTAATTAAAGAAAAGTTTAAAGTATTTGGTTGTTGGTCGATTGATGGGAAGAACCATAATGTAGCAATAAATAGAAGAGCTTTTGGTCTCTCTCTCCACTCATATAATTCAATAGAAGCATTTTTATAAGCATATTTGTGTTGGCAATTCCAAATCAAAATTTTCATTGTTCTAAGCTCAATCACTCCAAATCCTCCCTTGTACTCTTGTCATTTCCAAATGGTTCGTTATTGAAGATTGTTAGAGGAGATGGGAATTGGTTTTGAGGTGATGATTAAACGAGTTTTAATCTTTTATCCCTTTGTTGAAAAATGGTTTTGAAGCTTAAGAGTGTCAAAAAAAAAAAATTGTTTAAAACATTTAGATCAATTTTTTCGATCAAACTAAAGGGTAATACCTACTACATAAAAATTTGTTTTTCAATTTGATCTAATCTATTAGAGTTTGATCACATCTGCAAATTTTCATTATTTTCCAAATGAATCTCAATAGCTTAATGGGTTTTAAAACCTTACTATTTATAGTACTCTATTTCCAAATGAGGAAGCATGGTTGTGAGAGCTTAGTGAACCTTCTTGGAGCTTCATGTTTCTTACCACATTTGGAGTGTGTTTGCCTTGAGAGAAAATATTATGGGTTTGAGTTGAAAATCAATTTTTGAGTGAGAAATTTTCTTTCAAAATAGGTTGATTTAGTGTGGTTTTCATCCATATTCTTATATTCATCCTATATGGGATAAAACCCAAATTTCTTCTTATTTAGATTTAAGAAGAGGTCAAGATCAAAGCTTAGACTAGATTCCAAGTATTCTGAAAAAGAAGAAAGTCGGTGTGGACCCACATTTTTCATGTGCCCGCCCACTCGATCGACGAGACTCGCTTTTATCGGTGAAAAATTTGTTTTTAGAAAAAGTTGGAGTCGCCACTTATTTTATTTTTATTTTAAAGGGAAAATAAAACAAGAAAGAAAACCCTAAAGAAGTGACTCCATAATTTTGGCAAAGTATGTCTTTGAAAAACTCGAGTCTAGGTCCAGGGATCAGGTTACTTATTGGAAAAGTACCTCTAGAAGATAGCACCCCACTAAGCCCTACAAAGGTCTCTATTGACTAAGTTGAGGGAAATGTGGCAATTAATTGCTTGATCATGAATATCTAGATAGCCTAAGTGATTTAAAAAATAGCATGCTAAATAAGAAAAAAACCAACCACAAATCATAAAGAAGATTTGAGGTGCGTAACTGGACTGCTTCTTTAGTGCTATCACAAAACATCAATGGTTATTTTGGAAATATAGCACACATGTATTTTACCCAAGAAAATCAAACATACATCTAAGCACGTAAAGATCACATCAAGCATAAATAAGACTCACAACAATATGCATGTTCATAAAATTTCAAAAAGTAAGTGAAAGAGAACATACCTGGATAGCATGCATAATTTATATAATTCCTCCAAAAAAGTTAGAGTGATTAGGACAAGTATGAATTATATAACATATTCATTATGTCTTATACATAGTACCAAAGCCAAAATTGAGCCAAGGTAAGTCAAATGACTCTAAAAATAAATAACCAATTCAAGCAATGTACAAAATCATCAACATGCAATTTAAAAAGGAAGCATCATAAAACAATTTCTAAGAAATGGCTTAGAGTGGAATTTAATTACGAAGAATTTCTGGAAACAACTCCTACACATCTAGATCAACATGCAGAAAGCCAAACTCTCATTCAAAGGACAGGTTGCAACAAAACACCGAAAGGTTCTACAAAGTTCAGATTAGGTAAGAAAAAAGTGACATGCATAAACAAATTTTTTAAAAATAATAAATGATTAATAAATAAAAAAAATCACACACATATTTTAAAGTGTGTAGATCACAAAAAAAATAAATTCAAGGTCGGATAGTACTCAAAAATATTTTTTAAAACACTCAAACTAATTAGATGTCCAAAATTTAGCATGTACAGTAGGTACAAATTTGAAAAATCATATCTCCCTCAAAAAGACACATTTTTCAATATTTTATGTGTCTAATATCAATTTCAAGAAGCCTAAAATTGAGAAAAAAAATATTTAATCAAATTTAAAAAGTCTTATGGTATTTTATTTTTTCAAAAAAGATCTTGGGTGTCCCGAACTACGTGAAAATGAAGCCCCCCTAAAGACTCATTTATATCTTCTATTCTAGAATGGTTTTCTGTCTCAAGCAAAATTTTAAATTCAAGTTCAAGAAGTGAGGAAAATCATACAAGTTTTGGAAAATTTTAAAAACGTTCCAAAGTTGCTAAAACGAATTTTAAATCTAAAGGGTCAGTGGTTGAGTAAAAACTAGTAGCAAGGAGGAGTTTTGAAAAAAAAAAATTATGTAGGGGTTTCACCAATTCCCCAATTGGTATACACAAATCTAGCCTAGAATCAACCCATTTTTTTGGAACCACAAGCTTTGATTTATGTTTTATTTAAAACCAAAATTTTCATTGAAAACCGAGAAAGATGCGAACTGACCAAGACAAGGTTGCATATTATTTAAGAAGACGAGATTTTGATTCTAAGCACTCTAGATGAATTTTTTTTTAAAATAGATTTTTAAAGGGATCTTTTAAGAAAAGTGCTTTATTTTAAAATAAAATAAATTAATTTGAAAACAACATGACATAAGGAATAAAATATCAAGCAAAAACAGAAGAGAACAAAATCACAAAGTAGAGTTTTTGACAACTGAGACGATAGAAGTGGTGGGAATGGAGGCCAATCTTCACTATTTTCTAATGGCTTCTGAAAAGTAAATTTTACTAAAGACTACCTAAGCAATAAACTATTCAAACTTAGACCAATTAAATTAATGACTAATATTAAAAAAAAAAACATATCAATTAAGAGTAATAATAACGAATTAGCACGTGATCGATTAAACATACAAACACATCTAGACCAATTAAAATGGACCAAATCAAATCAAGGCAAACAATAATTTTCAATCATAAAATTAATTTTGTTAGTGAACTAATATTATAGAAAATACCTAAATCGAATAGATGAGTGAGGCTAAATCAGAATAAACTAAGGACAGGCACCTTTGAATATAGAATTGATTTTATTAATAACTTAAAAATTATAAATACACCTAAAATAATTAGAATGAATCAATTTAAATGAAAACAAACTAAAAACAAAATATGAATTCAGGAAATCTACTCTCTAAATAAACTTACATTATTAAAATGAAATCTAGGCTTAAAAAAATATTTTTAACACTAATTAAGGCAAGTCTAAAATCAAATATTTAACACGTAAGATTAATTATTTTAGCAAACAAAAATTTTACAAGACCACCTAAGCCTAAAGTTAAATAAAAACACTAACCTTAATATATTTTAAAACGAGATTTCTAACCTATAGAATTAATCTTATTGACATATGGATAAGTAGACAACACATAAATAAATACTATAATAAAAAGAAAACAAAATATGAATTAATGGAATCAATTTTCTAAATAAACTTCCATTGTAAAAATGTAATCTAAGTTTAAAATGAATTAAACACTAATTAAAGCCAATCTAAACTTAAATTCTTAACACACATGATCAATTATTTTAACAAACTAAAATTTTACAAGAGTACCTAAACCTAAACTTAAATAAAATCACTAACCAGAATAGATTTTTAAAATTAAATCTCTAACCTATAAAAATTAGTTTTATTAATAAATAAATGAATTAGGTAACAAGTGAATAAATAAATATAGCTAAAACAAAATACGAACTGATGGAATTATTTTTTTTATTTTTTATTTTGTATAAACTTACATTACTAGAATAAAATTTGAGCTTAACAAACATTTTTAACACTAATTAGGGTAAGTTTAAAATCGAATATTTAACACATAAAAATCTAATATTTAACACATAAAAATCAATCATTTCAACAAACTAAAAACTTTACTTAAACCTAAAACCAATTCAAATGACCTACAACAGATTTTTTTTTTTTTTTTAAAACTGAATTTTTAACTCCTAGGACCAATATTACCAACAAATAAATAAATAACTTGATTACAAAGCATAAATTGGTGGAAAATAAATAAACAAATAATCAATAATTAAATTAATCAAAACTAACTTAAATAAAGATCAAACTATTTTTTTTCCTCAACGTAAAACTACATAAAAAAAAAATTATGTTTTCTGAATTTAATATAATAAATCAAAAACTAACCCTAAACACAATTCTCATACTACCATATTAAAACATAACAAATATATGCTGGAACTAGTAATAAAAGTCAAACCACTTACCTAGTATAATAATAATTCCACTTGAAAAAAATAATCCAAACTTGCACAGTTACTGAAAACCTATATAATAACAATTCTAATATTTAAACTCATCCTGCCATATCAAAACCAATACATACCGGTGCTAGTAAAAGTCAAACCACCCAATATAATAATAATTCCACTTAAAAAATAATCTAGACTTGCACTGTTATTGAAAACCCATATAATAACAATTCTAATCTTTAAACTCATGCTGCCATATCACAATCAACACATGTCGGAGCTAGTAAAAGTCAAACTACCAAATATAATAATAATTCCACTTAAAAAAAAAAAATCTAGACCTTCACTATTATTGAAAACCCATGCATATAAAAAAATAAATGACTCACCTAACGGTCGTGAAGATACCAGAAAAGGTGGCGTGCAACTAGTGCGGTGAAGGATGAGTGAAAGAGCACCAGCTGTGACGTGGAGTTAATGCTATAATAGATCAGCAGCCCGATGATAAAAAAAATTAGCAGCCCGGTGATGACAAAAATCAGCAGCCCGGTGATGAAAAAATCAGCAGCCCTCTGAAAAAAACTCCTTACATCGATCCAAAATGGCAACCTCTTCTCACGCTCTCAAAGCTCTCTCTCTATCCCTTCAAACAGCCCCTGTCACACTCTCAAAACTCTCTCTTTTTGATCCCTTCAAACAGCTCATCTCACTCTCTCAAAACTGTTTCTTTCAATCCCTTCAAACAACCCCTCTCACACTCTCAAAACTCTCTCCTTTTGATCCCTTCAAACAACTCATCTCACTCTCTCAAAATGCTCTTTTTCAATCCCTTCAAACAACACCTCTCACTCTAAAAAAAAAAACTCCTTCTAGATTTCTTCAAAAAACTAGCACCCTTCTCTCTGAAAACCTTTTTGCATTGATCCAAAACGGCAACCTCTTCTCACGCTCTCAAAGCTCTCTCTCTCGATCCCTTTAAATAGCCCCTCTTGTTAAAATCAATTTGATGAAATAACAAGAGCTCAACAAAAAGACTGAATGACTTGACCACCTTTATTGAAAACTCAACTTGGCTTTTATAACCATTTACAACTCTAACAGAAAGCATAAAATTAGCACACGTTTGCTTTATCTCAGCTACGTGATTGACAAAATAAAATGAATAACAACATGCCTAAAAACTAGGACTCATCCTAAAGACTAGGATTTATTGAAACAAGAAATAGACCAAGTAAACAACCTCTTCATACCCTCCCTTAAACTAATCTGCAGACTGTAATTAGTTTATATGAGTATCCCAGCTTCACACACTCCCATCATCTTCCTGAGTTTCTGAAATGCTTCTAATTTTAGTGGCTTTGTCATCAAATCAGCCACCTGCTCCTAAGTTCCACAATGAATTAATTCAACAACACCATCTTTTGTAAGGTCTCTCAAGAAATGAAATTGCACATCAATGTGTTTGCTCCTTCCGTGCATAACTTGATTTCTTGAAAGCTTGATCATTGAACTATTGTCACACATGATAGTAGTGCAACCCTTCTGTTCATGACTCAACTTCTTCAATACTCTCCTCATCCATATTGCCTGGCAGGTGATTACTACTCAAAATGTGCTATTTGATAGCTTGTAATTAATCCTTTTAAACACTTTTGAGTAGTAGTTAGTGCCTTTTAACCCAATTAACATGTTAAGGCCCCTTGCAATCAATTCTAATCAAATTGTGTAAGTTTTGGTATTTTTGTTAGCTATTTGATCACCAAAGCAATATGAGATTGAGGAGAGTTATTTGGAATCCTTGGCAAAGCAATGGAAAGAGCAGAAGCATGAAGATCCAAAGCTTTGATGTCCTTTGCCATAAGCAAATCCGGAATGCAAGGAGGGGAAGCAAAGAGAAACCAGCCATGAAGCATTCTTGATGACAGTCGTGTCAGCCATTTTTGGACCACTTCCCGAAGTCCAATTTATGCATACTATATGTCATTTGAAAGCTTAGGAAGTCAAAAATCCAATACTTCAAACAATATGCAATTCAGAGTTGAAATGAAAAAGTTGCAGCCGTTGGAAGCCGATCACTCCAAGCTGAAGGAAGGATTTAGCAAAGTGCTGCGAAATCA